>OX463758.1:19657401-20257401 GCA_949824845.1 Rhingia rostrata
CATTTTTTTGACTCAAAAAACCGATATTTTTTAAAACTTTTTTTTGGTATGCACAATTGAAGAGCATATTAAAAATTGTTGAAAAAAACTTTTTCTGGATTTTTAAACATATTTTGTAGGTGTTTTAGGAGAAAAAACGGATAAGTATTTGATTTTAGCAGTTCATGTCATCAAACTGCCATAAATGCCCTGTAATTTGTACATTTTATATTTTATTACATAACTACATGTCTTTAGCTTCAATATAGGGGGTATATCATTAAAATCGGAGCACGAATTAGTCTCAATATGACGTCAAGAAACGCTAAAATCAAACATTTGTTTAAAATGTTCCTAAAACACCTATAAAATATATTTAAACATTCAGAAATGGTTGTTATTTGCTATTTTTAATATGCTCTACAACTCTGCATACCAAAAAAAAGTTTTAAAAAAATCGGTTTTTTGATTAAAAAAAATGGCAAGGGGTACCCTTATACTCGAAAAATCGATATTTTTAAAACTTTTTTTTTGGTATGCACAATTGAAGAGCATATTAAAAATAGTTGAAAAAAACTTTTTCTGGATTTTTAAACATATTTTGTAGGTGTTTTAGGAGAAAAAAACGGATAAGTATTCGATTTTAGCAGTTCATGTCATCAAACTGCCATAAATGCCCTGTAATTTGTACATTTTATATTTTATTATATAACTACATGTCTTTAGCTTCAATATAGGGGGTATATCATTAAAATCGGAGCACGAATTAGTCTCAATATGACGTCATGAAACGCTAAAATCAAACATTTCTTTAAAATGTTCCTAAAACTCCTATAAAATATATTTAAACATTCAGAAATGGCTGTTATTTACTATTTTTAATATGCTCTACAACTCTGCATACCAAAAAAAAATTTAAAAAATATCGGTTTTTTGAGTAAAAAAAATGGCATATACTTTTTTGGACTCGAAAAATCGATATTTTTAAAACTTTTTTTTTGGTATGCACAATTGAAGAGCATATTCAAAATAGTTGAAAAAACTTTTTCTGGATTTTTAAACATATTTTGTAGGTGTTTTAGGAGAAAAAACGGATAAGTATTTGATTTTAGCAGTTCATGTCATCAAACTGCCATAAATGCCCTGTAATTTGTACATTTTATATTTTATTACATAACTACATGTCTTTAGCTTCAATATAGGGGGTATATCATTAAAATCGGAGCACGAATTAGTCTCAATATGACGTCATGAAACGCTAAAATCAAACATTTCTTTAAAATGTTCCTAAAACACCTATAAAATATATTTAAACATTCAGAAATGGCTGTTATTTGCTATTTTTAATATGCTCTACAACTCTGCATACCAAAAAAAATTTTTAAAAAATATCGGTTTTTTGAGTCAAAAAAATGGCAAGGGGTACCCCTTATACTTTTTTGGACTCGAAAAATCGATATTTTTAAAACTTTTTTTTTTGTATGCACAATTGAAGAGCATATTAAAAATAGTTGAAAAAAACTTTTTCTGGATTTTTAAACATATTTTGTAGGTGTTTTAGGAGAAAAAAACGGATAAGTATTTGATTTTAGCAGTTCATGTCATCAAACTGCCATAAATGCCCTGTAATTTGTACATTTTATATTTTATTACATAACTACATGTCTTTAGCTTCAATATAGGGGGTATATCATTAAAATCGGAGCACGAATTAGTCTCAATATGACGTCATGAAACGCTAAAATCAAACATTTCTTTAAAATGTTCCTAAAACACCTATAAAATATATTTAAACATTCAGAAATGGCTGTTATTTGCTATTTTTAATATGCTCTACAACTCTACATACCAAAAAAAATTTTTAAAAAATATCGGTTTTTTGAGTCAAAAAAATGGCAAGGGGTACGTACCCCTTATACTTTTTTTGACTCGAAAAATCGATATTTTTAAAACTTTTTTTTTGGTATGCACAATTGAAGAGCATATTAAAAATAGTTGAAAAAAACTTTTTCTGGATTTTTAAACATATTTTGTAGGTGTTTTAGGAGAAAAAAACGGATAAGTATTTGATTTTAGCAGTTCATGTCATCAAACTGCCATAAATGCCCTGTAATTTGTACATTTTATATTTTATTACATAACTACATGTCTTTAGCTTCAATATAGGGGGTATATCATTAAAATCGGAGCACGAATTAGTCTCAATATGATGTCATGAAACGCTAAAATCAAACATTTCTTTAAAATGTTCCTAAAACACCTATAAAATATATTTAAACATTCAGAAATGGCTGTTATTTGCTATTTTTAATATGCTCTACAACTCTGCATACCAAAAAAAAGTTTTAAAAAATATCGGTTTTTTGAGTCAAAAAAATGGCAAGGGGTACGTACCCCTTATACTTTTTTTGACTCGAAAAATCGATATTTTTAAAACTTTTTTTTTGGTATGCACAATTGAAGAGCATATTAAAAATAGTTGAAAAAAAACTTTTTCTGGATTTTTAAACATATTTTGTAGGTGTTTTAGGAGAAAAAAACGGATAAGTATTTGATTTTAGCAGTTCATGTCATCAAACTGCCATAAATGCCCTGTAATTTGTACATTTTATATTTTATTATATAACTACATGTCTTTAGCTTCAATATAGGGGGTATATCATTAAAATCGGAGCACGAATTAGTCTCAATATGACGTCATGAAACGCTTAAATCAAACATTTCTTTAAAATGTTCCTAAAACTCCTATAAAATATATTTAAACATTCAGAAATGGCTGTTATTTACTATTATTAATATGCTCTACAACTCTGCATACCAAAAAAATTTTTTAAAAAAATATCGGTTTTTTTAGTCAAAAAAATGGCAAGGGGTAAAAGAGGAACAGGATTGAGATTATAGGAGTTACAAAACTCGGCTCTGCTGTCGATTAAGACAAATAACAACTCGTTAATGTTTGGAATACTAAAATACAAACGTATGTAAACAACAAAATCACGAAAAAAATTACTCGAAATAAAAAAAATAAAACAGCAACTGTGCATAATTGTGTTTCATTTATCTACTAACTTATAAAATCATATATACCACACTAAAATACATTTCTGGAAGTTTCAGAACGCCATTAAATTAAAAATGAATATCACCCACCCGGCGAAATCATCACTAATTACCAAACTGCATAACCATGTGAAAACCATTCATCGATTCCATCCATCTCACATCTGTTTGCATATGTGTACACACTTATCCTATATCCACACCACATAACATTTCCTTAAAATGACGTCACGTCGTTAGATCTAATGCACAAAAATGCCAAATTGTACCAGGCGTGCAGAAACTCGGAAAGTATAGTAGGTGGACGATGGTGTCGCTGAACAAAAAAGTCACTGCATACCCTGTGGCAGGTTCTTGTGGTGTTCCTTATAGTAGGCTACATGAATAAAACAAAATCAAAACAACGTACAAATATTTCGCAGCATCTTTGTAGCTGCGTAAACCACACGCGGCCGCAGACTATGCAATAGTTTTTTTCATTCGACTTTATTTCTCAGAAGGTGACCCCTGCTGATCATTTCTGAGCGCCTGGTGTAATTGACAGTTTTGAATTTTGGCCGGATTTTCAGCAGCAGTCGCGATGACGTCATATGTGAGAAACTTATTAGATGTCACATTAACAAATTCTGGTAGGGTGGGTGATTTATTTTAATGAAGATTTTGCATGACGATGGATTTGTATGCAAGCACATTCATAGAGTGGTGTTATTTTGAATATATACAAATTGAAGGATGGAGCAGAGCATGGTGTAGTCCAAAATAAATAAACCAAGGTTTGGTTGTTGCTTTTGATATATTTTTTATTGATACATTTTTGTGTTTTTTTTACATGGATTTACAATATGTTTACATTTATGTCACGTAGATTTATGAATACAAAAAATATTTTTTCTTCTTCTTGTTTTGAAGTTACACTTAAACATTTGAATACATTTTAAAGTGAGGAGGATTTTTAATTTGATACGTTTTAAAAATTACTTTTCGATGTTGGGGAGATGTTTAGTTTTAGATGCATAGCAGGAACGATGCAGTAGGGCGCCATGTTGAAATGGGGAACTATATTTTACATTTAAAGCAGAAAATAAATAAATTTATAAAATATTTCTTGATGGATTTTCTTGCGGTTTTGTTGCATTTTGAACGAATGAAGTTTTAGTCATACATCCAGCTGGATTTATGTCACAGAGCCTAGTGTAACAACATTGGTAAACTACAGGATATGTTTAAAATTGAAAATAAATAAATTTATAACGTAAAAATGGTTTATTAATTGTTTATATATTTATAATAATTATGTTTTTAAGCAGTTACAAAAAGATTTCAATTACATTTAATGGCTTGGTGACACCGTAACCTATGTGTGAAATACAAATTGAAGCATATGAGACTATATTGGGGATTTTCGATATTAATTGCTTATCCTGCAAGCACATAGTTGTGTGAGTCTGAAGTGTGGAAGAGGTTTAGATGTTTACGAACATTAGAGCATAAGCAGCTAACGAATGCTAAACAAGGACTCCGGTGTCAGCAAAATAAACACAGTTAGTAACGAACAAAGTGTACCTCCCTCCGATTTTTTGATTCAAACAATTTCGAAAGTCAGCATAACGTAACATGACCGCCTGAGATTTTTTATATTCCCCTAACATTTTGGCAACATATGAAAGATATTAGGGAATGGTGGCTTTGGAAAGCATTAGACAAACAAAATTAGAAATCTTAGTTTGATAAAAATAACATTTTACTTAGACATCGAAATGAACTGCTTTAATTCGACCTTCCTGTTCAAGTGTTTTTTTTAGAGGCATAGAATTTTTTTTCAAACCAACAAGTTCCTTATACTTTTTTGGACTCGAAAAATCGATATTTTTAAAACTTTTTTTTTGGTATGCACAATTGAAGAGCATATTAAAAATAGTTGAAAAAAACTTTTTCTGGATTTTTAAACATATTTTGTAGGTGTTTTAGGAGAAAAAAACGGATAAGTATTTGATTTTAGCAGTTCATGTCATCAAACTGCCATAAATGCCCTGTAATTTGTACATTTTATATTTTATTACATAACTACATGTCTTTAGCTTCAATATAGGGGGTATATCATTAAAATCGGAGCACGAATTAGTCTCAATATGACGTCATGAAACGCTAAAATCAAACATTTTTTTAAAATGTTCCTAAAACACCTATAAAATATATTTAAACATTCAGAAATGGCTGTTATTTGCTATTTTTAATATGCTCTACAACTCTGCACACCAAATAAAAATTTTAAAAAATATCGGTTTTTTGAGTCAAAAAATGGCAAGGGGTACCCCTTATACTTTTTTGGACTCGAAAAATCGATATTTTTAAAACTTTTTTTTTGGTATGCACAATTGAAGAGCATATTAAAAATAGTTGAAAAAAACTTTTTCTGGATTTTTAAACATATTTTGTAGGTGTTTTAGGAGAAAAAAACGGATAAGTATTTGATTTTAGCAGTTCATGTCATCAAACTGCCATAAATGCCCTGTAATTTGTACATTTTATATTTTATTACATAACTACATGTCTTTAGCTTCAATATAGGGGGTATATCATTAAAATCGGAGCACGAATTAGTCTCAATATGACGTCATGAAACGCTAAAATCAAACATTTTTTTAAAATGTTCCTAAAACACCTATAAAATATATTTAAACATTCAGAAATGGCTGTTATTTGCTATTTTTAATATGCTCTACAACTCTGCACACCAAATAAAAATTTTAAAAAATATCGGTTTTTTGAGTCAAAAAATGGCAAGGGGTACCCCTTATACTTTTTTGGACTCGAAAAATCGATATTTTTAAAACTTTTTTTTTGGTATGCACAATTGAAGAGCATATTAAAAATAGTTGAAAAAAACTTTTTCTGGATTTTTAAACATATTTTGTAGGTGTTTTAGGAGAAAAAAACGGATAAGTATTTGATTTTAGCAGTTCATGTCATCAAACTGCCATAAATGCCCTGTAATTTGTACATTTTATATTTTATTACATAACTACATGTCCTTAGCTTCAATATAGGGGGTATATCATTAAAATCGGAGCACGAATTAGTCTCAATATGACGTCATGAAACGCTAAAATCAAACATTTCTTTAAAATGTTCCTAAAACACCTATAAAATATATTTAAACATTCAGAAATGGCTGTTATTTGCTATTTTTAATATGCTCTACAACTCTGCATACCAAAAAAAATTTTTAAAAAATATCGGTTTTTTGAGTCAAAAAAATGGCAAGGGGTACCCCTTATACTTTTTTGGACTCGAAAAATCGATATTTTTAAAACTTTTTTTTTGGTATGCACAATTGAAGAGCATATTAAAAATAGTTGAAAAAAACTTTTTCTGGATTTTTAAACATATTTTGTAGGTGTTTTAGGAGAAAAAAACGGATAAGTATTTGATTTTAGCAGTTCATGTCATCAAACTGCCATAAATGCCCTGTAATTTGTACATTTTATATTTTATTACATAACTACATGTCTTTAGCTTCAATATAGGGGGTATATCATTAAAATCGGAGCACGAATTAGTCTCAATATGATGTCATGAAACGCTAAAATCAAACATTTCTTTAAAATGTTCCTAAAACACCTATAAAATATATTTAAACATTCAGAAATTGCTGTTATTTGCTATTTTTAATATGCTCTACAACTCTGCATACCAAAAAAAAGTTTTAAAAAATATCGGTTTTTTGAGTCAAAAAAATGGCAAGGGGTACGTACCCCTTATACTTTTTTTGACTCGAAAAATCGATATTTTTAAAACTTTTTTTTTGGTATGCACAATTGAAGAGCATATTAAAAATAGTTGAAAAAAACTTTTTCTGGATTTTTAAACATATTTTGTAGGTGTTTTAGGAGAAAAAAACGGATAAGTATTTGATTTTAGCAGTTCATGTCATCAAACTGCCATAAATGCCCTGTAATTTGTACATTTTATATTTTATTATATAACTACATGTCTTTAGCTTCAATATAGGGGGTATATCATTAAAATCGGAGCACGAATTAGTCTCAATATGACGTCATGAAACGCTTAAATCAAACATTTCTTTAAAATGTTCCTAAAACTCCTATAAAATATATTTAAACATTCAGAAATGGCTGTTATTTACTATTATTAATATGCTCTACAACTCTGCATACCAAAAAATTTTTTTAAAAAAATATCGGTTTTTTGAGTCAAAAAAATGGCAAGGGGTAAAAGAGGAACAGGATTGAGATTATAGGAGTTACAAAACTCGGCTCTGCTGTCGATTAAGACAAATAACAACTCGTTAATGTTTGGAATACTAAAATACAAACGTATGTAAACAACAAAATCACGAAAAAAATTACTCGAAATAAAAAAAATAAAACAGCAACTGTGCATAATTGTGTTTCATTTATCTACTAACTTATAAAATCATATATACCACACTAAAATACATTTCTGGAAGTTTCAGAACGCCATTAAATTAAAAATGAATATCACCCACCCGGCGAAATCATCACTAATTACCAAACTGCATAACCATGTGAAAACCATTCATCGATTCCATCCATCTCACATCTGTTTGCATATGTGTACACACTTATCCTATATCCACACCACATAACATTTCCTTAAAATGACGTCACGTCGTTAGATCTAATGCACAAAAATGCCAAATTGTACCAGGCGTGCAGAAACTCGGAAAGTATAGTAGGTGGACGATGGTGTCGCTGAACAAAAAAGTCACTGCATACCCTGTGGCAGGTTCTTGTGGTGTTCCTTATAGTAGGCTACATGAATAAAACAAAATCAAAACAACGTACAAATATTTCGCAGCATCTTTGTAGCTGCGTAAACCACACGCGGCCGCAGACTATGCAATAGTTTTTTTCATTCGACTTTATTTCTCAGAAGGTGACCCCTGCTGATCATTTCTGAGCGCCTGGTGTAATTGACAGTTTTGAATTTTGGCCGGATTTTCAGCAGCAGTCGCGATGACGTCATATGTGAGAAACTTATTAGATGTCACATTAACAAATTCTGGTAGGGTGGGTGATTTATTTTAATGAAGATTTTGCATGACGATGGATTTGTATGCAAGCACATTCATAGAGTGGTGTTATTTTGAATATATACAAATTGAAGGATGGAGCAGAGCATGGTGTAGTCCAAAATAAATAAACCAAGGTTTGGTTGTTGCTTTTGATATATTTTTTATTGATACATTTTTGTGTTTTTTTTACATGGATTTACAATATGTTTACATTTATGTCACGTAGATTTATGAATACAAAAAATATTTTTTCTTCTTCTTGTTTTGAAGTTACACTTAAACATTTGAATACATTTTAAAGTGAGGAGGATTTTTAATTTGATACGTTTTAAAAATTACTTTTCGATGTTGGGGAGATGTTTAGTTTTAGATGCATAGCAGGAACGATGCAGTAGGGCGCCATGTTGAAATGGGGAACTATATTTTACATTTAAAGCAGAAAATAAATAAATTTATAAAATATTTCTTGATGGATTTTCTTGCGGTTTTGTTGCATTTTGAACGAATGAAGTTTTAGTCATACATCCAGCTGGATTTATGTCACAGAGCCTAGTGTAACAACATTGGTAAACTACAGGATATGTTTAAAATTGAAAATAAATAAATTTATAACGTAAAAATGGTTTATTAATTGTTTATATATTTATAATAATTATGTTTTTAAGCAGTTACAAAAAGATTTCAATTACATTTAATGGCTTGGTGACACCGTAACCTATGTGTGAAATACAAATTGAAGCATATGAGACTATATTGGGGATTTTCGATATTAATTGCTTATCCTGCAAGCACATAGTTGTGTGAGTCTGAAGTGTGGAAGAGGTTTAGATGTTTACGAACATTAGAGCATAAGCAGCTAACGAATGCTAAACAAGGACTCCGGTGTCAGCAAAATAAACACAGTTAGTAACGAACAAAGTGTACCTCCCTCCGATTTTTTGATTCAAACAATTTCGAAAGTCAGCATAACGTAACATGACCGCCTGAGATTTTTTATATTCCCCTAACATTTTGGCAACATATGAAAGATATTAGGGAATGGTGGCTTTGGAAAGCATTAGACAAACAAAATTAGAAATCTTAGTTTGATAAAAATAACATTTTACTTAGACATCGAAATGAACTGCTTTAATTCGACCTTCCTGTTCAAGTGTTTTTTTTTAGAGGCATAGAATTTTTTTTCAAACCAACAAGTTCCTTATACTTTTTTGGACTCGAAAAATCGATATTTTTAAAACTTTTTTTTTGGTATGCACAATTGAAGAGCATATTAAAAATAGTTGAAAAAAACTTTTTCTGGATTTTTAAACATATTTTGTAGGTGTTTTAGGAGAAAAAAACGGATAAGTATTTGATTTTAGCAGTTCATGTCATCAAACTGCCATAAATGCCCTGTAATTTGTACATTTTATATTTTATTACATAACTACATGTCTTTAGCTTCAATATAGGGGGTATATCATTAAAATCGGAGCACGAATTAGTCTCAATATGACGTCATGAAACGCTAAAATCAAACATTTTTTTAAAATGTTCCTAAAACACCTATAAAATATATTTAAACATTCAGAAATGGCTGTTATTTGCTATTTTTAATATGCTCTACAACTCTGCACACCAAATAAAAATTTTAAAAAATATCGGTTTTTTGAGTCAAAAAATGGCAAGGGGTACCCCTTATACTTTTTTGGACTCGAAAAATCGATATTTTTAAAACTTTTTTTTTGGTATGCACAATTGAAGAGCATATTAAAAATAGTTGAAAAAAACTTTTTCTGGATTTTTAAACATATTTTGTAGGTGTTTTAGGAGAAAAAAACGGATAAGTATTTGATTTTAGCAGTTCATGTCATCAAACTGCCATAAATGCCCTGTAATTTGTACATTTTATATTTTATTACATAACTACATGTCCTTAGCTTCAATATAGGGGGTATATCATTAAAATCGGAGCACGAATTAGTCTCAATATGACGTCATGAAACGCTAAAATCAAACATTTCTTTAAAATGTTCCTAAAACACCTATAAAATATATTTAAACATTCAGAAATGGCTGTTATTTGCTATTTTTAATATGCTCTACAACTCTGCATACCAAAAAAATTTTTTAAAAAATATCGGTTTTTTGAGTCAAAAAAATGGCAAGGGGTACCCCTTATACTTTTTTGGACTCGAAAAATCGATATTTTTAAAACTTTTTTTTTGGTATGCACAATTGAAGAGCATATTAAAAATAGTTGAAAAAAACTTTTTCTGGATTTTTAAACATATTTTGTAGGTGTTTTAGGAGAAAAAAACGGATAAGTATTTGATTTTAGCAGTTCATGTCATCAAACTGCCATAAATGCCCTGTAATTTGTACATTTTATATTTTATTATATAACTACATGTCTTTAGCTTCAATATAGGGGGTATATCATTAAAATCGGAGCACGAATTAGTCTCAATATGACGTCATGAAACGCTAAAATCAAACATTTCTTTAAAATGTTCCTAAAACTCCTATAAAATATATTTAAACATTCAGAAATGGCTGTTATTTACTATTTTTAATATGCTCTACAACTCTGCATACCAAAAATTTTTTTTAAAAAATATCGGTTTTTTGAGTCAAAAAAATGGCAAGGGGTACCCCTTATACTTTTTTGGACTCGAAAAATCTATATTTTTAAAACTTTTTTTTTGGTATGCACAATTGAAGAGCATATTAAAAATTGTTGAAAAAAACTTTTTCTGGATTTTTAAACATATTTTGTAGGTGTTTTAGGAGAAAAAAACGGATAAGTATTTGATTTTAGCAGTTCATGTCATCAAACTGCCATAAATGCCCTGTAATTTGTACATTTTATATTTTATTATATAACTACATGTCTTTAGCTTCAATATAGGGGGTATATCATTAAAATCGGAGCCCGAATTAGTCTCAATATGACGTCATGAAACGCTAAAATCAAACATTTCTTTAAAATGTTCCTAAAACACCTATAAAATATATTTAAACATTCAGAAATGGCTGTTATTTGCTATTTTTAATATGCTCTACAACTCTGCATACCAAAAAAAAATTTTAAAAATATCGGTTTTTTGAGTCAAAAAAATGGCAAGGGGTACCCCTTATACTTTTTTGGACTCGAAAAATCGATATTTTTAAAACTTTTTTTTGGTATGCACAATTGAAGAGCATATTAAAAATAGTTGAAAAAAACTTTTTCTGGATTTTTAAACATATTTTGTAGGTGTTTTAGGAGAAAAAAACGGATAAGTATTTGATTTTAGCAGTTCATGTCATCAAACTGCCATAAATGCCCTGTAATTTGTACATTTTATATTTTATTATATAACTACATGTCTTTAGCTTCAATATAGGGGGTAAATCATTAAAATCGGAGCCCGAATTAGTCTCAATATGACGTCATGAAACGCTAAAATCAAACATTTCTTTAAAATGTTCCTAAAACACCTATAAAATATATTTAAACATTCAGAAATGGCTGTTATTTGCTATTTTTAATATGCTCTACAACTCTGCATACAAAAAAAAAATTTTAAAAAATATCGGTTTTTTGAGTCAAAAAAATGGCAAGGGGTACCCCTTATACTTTTTTGGACTCGAAAAATCGATATTTTTAAAACTTTTTTTTTTGGTATGCACAATTGAAGAGCATATTAAAAATTGTTGAAAAAAACTTTTTCTGGATTTTTAAACATATTTTGTAGGTGTTTTAGGAGAAAAAAACTTATAAGTATTTGATTTTAGCAGTTCATGTCATCAAACTGCCATAAATGCCCTGTAATTTGTACATTTTATATTTTATTATATAACTACATGTCTTTAGCTTCAATATAGGGGGTAAATCATTAAAATCGGAGCCCGAATTAGTCTCAATATGACGTCATGAAACGCTAAAATCAAACATTTCTTTAAAATGTTCCTAAAACACCTATAAAATATATTTAAACATTCAGAAATGGCTGTTATTTGCTATTTTTAATATGCTCTACAACTCTGCATACAAAAAAAAAATTTTAAAAAATATCGGTTTTTTGAGTCAAAAAAATGGCAAGGGGTACCCCTTATACTTTTTTGGACTCGAAAAATCGATATTTTTAAAACTTTTTTTTTTGGTATGCACAATTGAAGAGCATATTAAAAATTGTTGAAAAAAACTTTTTCTGGATTTTTAAACATATTTTGTAGGTGTTTTAGGAGAAAAAAACTTATAAGTATTTGATTTTAGCAGTTCATGTCATCAAACTGCCATAAATGCCCTGTAATTTGTACATTTTATATTTTATTATATAACTACATGTCTTTAGCTTCAATATAGGGGGTATATCATTAAAATCGGAGCACGAATTAGTCTCAATATGACGTCATGAAACGCTAAAATCAAACATTTCTTTAAAATATTCCTAAAACACCTATAAAATATATTTAAACATTCAGAAATGGCTGTTATTTGCTATTTTTAATATGCTCTACAACTCTGCATACTAAAAAAAAATTTTAAAAAATATCAGTTTTTTGAGTCAAAAAAATGGCAAGGGGTACCCCTTATACTTTTTTTGACTCGAAAAATCGATATTTTTAAAACTTTTTTTTTGGTATGCACAATTGAAGAGCATATTAAAAATAGTTGAAAAAAACTTTTTCTGGATTTTTAAACATATTTTGTAGGTGTTTTAGGAGAAAAAAACGGATAAGTATTTGATTTTAGCAGTTCAAGTCATCAAACTGCCATAAATGCCCTGTAATTTGTACATTTTATATTTTATTATATAACTACATGTCTTTAGCTTCAATATAGGGGGTATATCATTAAAATCGGAGCACGAATTAGTCTCAATATGACGTCATGAAACGCTAAAATCAAACATTTCTTTAAAATGTTCCTAAAACTCCTATAAAATATATTTAAACATTCAGAAATGGCTGTTATTTACTATTTTTAATATGCTCTACAACTCTGCATACCAAAAAAAAAATTTAAAAAATATCGGTTTTTTGAGTCAAAAAAATGGCAAGGGGTACCCCTTATACTTTTTTGGACTCGAAAAATCGATATTTTTAAAACTTTTTTTTTGGTATGCACAATTGAAGAGCATATTAAAAATAGCTGAAAAAAACTTTTTCTGGATTTTTAAACATATTTTGTAGGTGTTTTAGGAGAAAAAAACGGATAAGTATTTGATTTTAGCAGTTCATGTCATCAAACTGCCATAAATGCCCTGTAATTTGTACATTTTATATTTTATTATATAACTACATGTCTTTAGCTTCAATATAGGGGGTATATCATTAAAATCGGAACACGAATTAGTCTCAATATGACGTCATGAAACGCTAAAATCAAACATTTCTTTAAAATGTTCCTAAAACACCTATAAAATATATTTAAACATTCAGAAATGGCTGTTATTTGCTATTTTTAATATGCTCTACAACTCTACCAAAAAAAATTTTTAAAAAATATCGGTTTTTTGAGTCAAAAAAATGGCAAGGGGTACCCCTTATACTTTTTTGGACTCGAAAAATCGATATTTTTAAAACTTTTTTTTTGGTATGCACAATTGAAGAGCATATTAAAAATTGTTGAAAAAAACTTTTTCTGGATTTTTAAACATATTTTGTAGGTGTTTTAGGAGAAAAAAACGGATAAGTATTTGATTTTAGCAGTTCATGTCATCAAACTGCCATAAATGCCCTGTAATTTGTACATTTTATATTTTATTATATAACTACATGTCTTTAGCTTCAATATAGGGGGTATATCATTAAAATCGGAGCACGAATTAGTCTCAATATGACGTCATGAAACGCTAAAATCAAACATTTCTTTAAAATGTTCCTAAAACTCCTATAAAATATATTTAAACATTCAGAAATGGCTGTTATTTACTATTTTTAATATGCTCTACAACTCTGCATACCAAAAAAAAAATTTAAAAAATATCGGTTTTTTGAGTCAAAAAAATGGCAAGGGGTACCCCTTATACTTTTTTGGACTCGAAAAATCGATATTTTTAAAACTTTTTTTTTTGGTATGCACAATTGAAGAGCATATTAAAAATTGTTGAAAAAAACTTTTTCTGGATTTTTAAACATATTTTGTAGGTGTTTTAGGAGAAAAAAACGGATAAGTATTTGATTTTAGCAGTTCATGTCATCAAACTGCCATAAATGCCCTGTAATTTGTACATTTTATATTTTATTATATAACTACATGTCTTTAGCTTCAATATAGGGGGTATATCATTAAAATCGGAGCACGAATTAGTCTCAATATGACGTCATGAAACGCTAAAATCAAACATTTCTTTAAAATGTTCCTAAAACACCTATAAAATATATTTAAACATTCAGAAATGGCTGTTATTTGCTATTTTTAATATGCTCTACAACTCTGCATACAAAAAATTTTTTTTTAAAAATATCGGTTTTTTGAGTCAAAAAAAATGGCAAGGGGTACCCCTTATACTTTTTTGGACTCGAAAAATCGATATTTTTAAAACTTTTTTTTGGTATGCATAATTGAAGAGCATATTAAAAATAGTTGAAAAAAACTTTTTCTGGATTTTTAAACATATTTTGTAGGTGTTTTAGGAGAAAAAAACGGATAAGTATTTGATTTTAGCAGTTCATGTCATCAAACTGCCATAAATGCCCTGTAATTTGTACATTTTATATTTTATTATATAACTACATGTCTTCAGCTTCAATATAGGGGGTATATCATTAAAATCGGAGCACGAATTAGTCTCAATATGACGTCATGAAACGCTAAAATCAAACATTTCTTTAAAATGTTCCTAAAACTCCTATAAAATATATTTAAACATTCAGAAATGGCTGTTATTTACTATTTTTAATATGCTCTACAACTCTGCATACCAAAAATTTTTTTTTAAAAAATATCGGTTTTTTGAGTCAAAAAAATGGCAAGGGGTACCCCTTATACTTTTTTGGACTCGAAAAATCGATATTTTTAAAACTTTTTTTTTGGTATGCACAATTGAAGAGCATATTAAAAATAGTTGAAAAAAACTTTTTCTGGATTTTTAAACATATTTTGTAGGTGTTTTAGGAGAAAAAAACGGATAAGTATTTGATTTTAGCAGTTCATGTCATCAAACTGCCATAAATGCCCTGTAATTTGTACATTTTATATTTTATTATATAACTACATGTCTTTAGCTTCAATATAGGGGGTATATCATTAAAATCGGAGCACGAATTAGTCTCAATATGACGTCATGAAACGCTAAAATCAAACATTTCTTTAAAATGTTCCTAAAACTCCTATAAAATATATTTAAACATTCAGAAATGGCTGTTATTTACTATTTTTAATATGCTCTACAACTCTGCATACCAAAAAAAAAATTTAAAAAATATCGGTTTTTTGAGTCAAAAAAATGGCAAGGGGTACCCCTTATACTTTTTTGGACTCGAAAAATCGATATTTTTAAAACTTTTTTTTTGGTATGCACAATTGAAGAGCATATTAAAAATAGTTGAAAAAAACTTTTTCTGGATTTTTAAACATATTTTGTAGGTGTTTTAGGAGAAAAAATCGGATAAGTATTTGATTTTATCAGTTCATGTCATCAAACTGCCATAAATGCCCTGTAATTTGTACATTTTATATTTTATTATATAACTACATGTCTTTAGCTTCAATATAGGGGGTATATCATTAAAATCGGAGCACGAATTAGTCTCAATATGACGTCATGAAACGCTAAAATCAAACATTTCTTTAAAATGTTCCTAAAACTCCTATAAAATATATTTAAACATTCAGAAATGGCTGTTATTTACTATTTTTAATATGCTCTACAACTCTGCATACCAAAAAAAAAATTTAAAAAATATCGGTTTTTTGAGTCAAAAAAATGGCAAGGGGTACCCCTTATACTTTTTTGGACTCGAAAAATCGATATTTTTAAAACTTTTTTTTTTGGTATGCACAATTGAAGAGCATATTAAAAATTGTTGAAAAAAACTTTTTCTGGATTTTTAAACATATTTTGTAGGTGTTTTAGGAGAAAAAAACGGATAAGTATTTGATTTTAGCAGTTCATGTCATCAAACTGCCATAAATGCCCTGTAATTTGTACATTTTATATTTTATTATATAACTACATGTCTTTAGCTTCAATATAGGGGGTATATCATTAAAATCGGAGCACGAATTAGTCTCAATATGACGTCATGAAACGCTAAAATCAAACATTTCTTTAAAATGTTCCTAAAACACCTATAAAATATATTTAAACATTCAGAAATGGCTGTTATTTGCTATTTTTAATATGCTCTACAACTCTGCATACAAAAAATTTTTTTTTAAAAATATCGGTTTTTTGAGTCAAAAAAAATGGCAAGGGGTACCCCTTATACTTTTTTGGACTCGAAAAATCGATATTTTTAAAACTTTTTTTTGGTATGCATAATTGAAGAGCATATTAAAAATAGTTGAAAAAAACTTTTTCTGGATTTTTAAACATATTTTGTAGGTGTTTTAGGAGAAAAAAACGGATAAGTATTTGATTTTAGCAGTTCATGTCATCAAACTGCCATAAATGCCCTGTAATTTGTACATTTTATATTTTATTATATAACTACATGTCTTTAGCTTCAATATAGGGGGTATATCATTAAAATCGGAGCACGAATTAGTCTCAATATGACGTCATGAAACGCTAAAATCAAACATTTCTTTAAAATGTTCCTAAAACTCCTATAAAATATATTTAAACATTCAGAAATGGCTGTTATTTACTATTTTTAATATGCTCTACAACTCTGCATACCAAAAATTTTTTTTAAAAAATATCGGTTTTTTGAGTCAAAAAAATGGCAAGGGGTACCCCTTATACTTTTTTGGACTCGAAAAATCGATATTTTTAAAACTTTTTTTTTGGTATGCACAATTGAAGAGCATATTAAAAATAGTTGAAAAAAACTTTTTCTGGATTTTTAAACATATTTTGTAGGTGTTTTAGGAGAAAAAAACGGATAAGTATTTGATTTTAGCAGTTCATGTCATCAAACTGCCATAAATGCCCTGTAATTTGTACATTTTATATTTTATTATATAACTACATGTCTTTAGCTTCAATATAGGGGGTATATCATTAAAATCGGAGCACGAATTAGTCTCAATATGACGTCATGAAACGCTAAAATCAAACATTTCTTTAAAATGTTCCTAAAACTCCTATAAAATATATTTAAACATTCAGAAATGGCTGTTATTTACTATTTTTAATATGCTCTACAACTCTGGATACCAAAAAAAAAATTTAAAAACTATCGGTTTTTTGAGTCAAAAAAATGGCAAGGGGTACCCCTTATACTTTTTTGGACTCGAAAAATCGATATTTTTAAAACTTTTTTTTTGGTATGCACAATTGAAGAGCATATTAAAAATAGTTGAAAAAAACTTTTTCTGGATTTTTAAACATATTTTGTAGGTGTTTTAGGAGAAAAAATCGGATAAGTATTTGATTTTATCAGTTCATGTCATCAAACTGCCATAAATGCCCTGTAATTTGTACATTTTATATTTTATTATATAACTACATGTCTTTAGCTTCAATATAGGGGGTATATCATTAAAATCGGAGCACGAATTAGTCTCAATATGACGTCATGAAACGCTAAAATCAAACATTTCTTTAAAATGTTCCTAAAACACCTATAAAATATATTTAAACATTCAGAAATGGCTGTTATTTGCTATTTTTAATATGCTCTACAACTCTGCATACAAAAAAAAATTTTTAAAAAATATCGGTTACACCTATAAAATATATTTAAACATTCAGAAATGGCTGTTATTTGCTATTTTTAATATGCTCTACAACTCTGCATACAAAAAAAAATTTTTAAAAAATATCGGTTATTTGAGTCAAAAAAATGGCAAGGGGTACCCCTTATACTTTTTTGGACTCGAAAAATCGATATTTTTAAAACTTTTTTTTTGGTATGCATAATTGAAGAGCATATTAAAAATAGTTGAAAAAAACTTTTTCTGGATTTTTAAACATATTTTGTAGGTGTTTTAGGAGAAAAAAACGGATAAGTATTTGATTTTAGCAGTTCATGTCATCAAACTGCCATAAATGCCCTGTAATTTGTACATTTTATATTTTATTACATAACTACATGTCTTTAGCTTCAATAAAGGGGGTATATCATTAAAATCGGAGCACGAATTAGTCTCAATATGACGTCATGAAACGCTAAAATCAAACATTTCTTTAAAATGTTCCTAAAACACCTATAAAATATATTTAAACATTCAGAAATGGCTGTTTTTTGCTATTTTTAATATGCTCTACAACTCTGCATACCAAAAAAAATTTTTAAAAAATATCGGTTTTTTGAGTCAAAAAATGGCAAGGGTACCCCTTATACTTTTTTGGACTCGAAAAATCGATATTTTTAAAACTTTTTTTTTTGGTATGCACAATTGAAGAGCATATTAAAAATAGTTGAAAAAAACTTTTTCTGGATTTTTAAACATATTTTGTAGGTGTTTTAGGAGAAAAAAACGGATAAGTATTTGATTTTAGCAGTTCATGTCATCAAACTGCCATAAATGCCCTGTAATTTGTACATTTTATATTTTATTATATAACTACATGTCTTTAGCTTCAATATAGGGGGTATATCATTAAAATCGGAGCACGAATTAGTCTCAATATGACGTCATGAAACGCTAAAATCAAACATTTCTTTAAAATGTTCCTAAAACTCCTATAAAATATATTTAAACATTCAGAAATGGCTGTTATTTACTATTTTTAATATGCTCTACAACTCTGCATACCAAAAAATTTTTTTAAAAAATATCGGTTTTTTGAGTCAAAAAATGGCAAGGGGTACCCCTTATACTTTTTTGGACTCGAAAAATCGATATTTTTAAAACTTTTTTTTTTGGTATGCACAATTGAAGAGCATATTAAAAATTGTTGAAAAAAACTGTTTTCTGGATTTTTAAACATATTTTGTAGGTGTTTTAGGAGAAAAAAACGGATAAGTATTTGATTTTAGCAGTTCATGTCATCAAACTGCCATAAATGACCTGTAATTTGTACATTTTATATTTTATTACATAACAACATGTCTTTAGCTTCAATATAGGGGGTATATCATTAAAATCGGAGCACGAATTAGTCTCAATATGACGTCATGAAACGCTAAAATCAAACATTTCTTTAAAATGTTCCTAAAACTCCTATAAAATATATTTAAACATTCAGAAATGGCTGTTATTTGCTATTTTTAATATGCTCTACAACTCTGCATACAAAAAAAAAGTTTTAAAAAATATCGGTTTTTTGAGTCAAAAAAATTGCAAGGGGTACCCCTTATACTTTTTTGGACTCGAAAATTCGATATTTTTAAAACTTTTTTTTTGGTATGCACAATTGAAGAGCATATTAAAAATAGTTGAAAAAAACTTTTTCTGGATTTTTAAACATATTTTGTAGGTGTTTTAGGAGAAAAAAACGGATAAGTATTTGATTTTAGCAGTTCATGTCATCAAACTGCCATAAATGCCCTGTAATTTGTACATTTTATATTTTATTACATAACTACATGTCTTTAGCTTCAATATAGGGGGTATATCATTAAAATCGGAGCACGAATTAGTCTCAATATGACGTCATGAAACGCTAAAATCAAACATTTCTTTAAAATGTTCCTAAAACACCTATAAAATATATTTAAACATTCAGAAATGGCTGTTATTTGCTATTTTTAATATGCTCTACAACTCTGCATACCAAAAAAAAGTTTTAAAAAATATCGGTTTTTTGAGTGAAAAAAATGGCCTTATACTTTTTTTGACTCGAAAAATCGATATTTTTAAAACTTTTTTTTTTGTATGCACAATTGAAGAGCATATTAAAAATAGTTGAAATAGTGTTTTAGGAGAAAAAAACGGATAAGTATTTGATTTTAGCAGTTCATGTCATCAAACTGCCATAAATGCCCTGTAATTTGTACATTTTATATTTTATTATATAACTACATGTCTTTAGCTTCAATAAAGGGGGTATATCATTAAAATCGGAGCACGAATTAGTCTCAATATAACGTCATGAAACGCTAAAATCAAACATTTCTTTAAAATGTTCCTAAAACACCTATAAAATATATTTTAACATTCAGAAATGGCTGTTATTTGCTATTTTTAATATGCTCTACAACTCTGCATACCAAAAAAAGTTTTAAAAAATATCGGTTTTTTGAGTCAAAAAAATGGCAAGGGGTACCCCTTATACTTTTTTGGACTCGAAAAATCGATATTTTTAAAACTTTTTTTTTGGTATGCACAATTGAAGAGCATATTAAAAATAGTTGAAAAAAACTTTTTCTGGATTTTTAAACATATTTTGTAGGTGTTTTAGGAGAAAAAAACGGATAAGTATTTGATTTTAGCAGTTCATGTCATCAAACTGCCATAACTGCCCTGTAATTTGTACATTTTATATTTTATTATATAACTACATGTCTTTAGCTTCAATATAGGGGGTATATCATTAAAATCGGAGCACGAATTAGTCTCAATATGACGTCATGAAACGCTAAAATCAAACATTTCTTTAAAATGTTCCTAAAACTCCTATAAAATATATTTAAACATTCAGAAATGGCTGTTATTTACTATTTTTAATATGCTCTACAACTCTGCATACCAAAAATTTTTTTTAAAAAATATCGGTTTTTTGAGTCAAAAAAATGGCAAGGGGTACCCCTTATACTTTTTTGGACTCGAAAAATCGATATTTTTAAAACTTTTTTTTTGGTATGCACAATTGAAGAGCATATTAAAAATTGTTGAAAAAAACTTTTTCTGGATTTTTAAACATATTTTGTAGGTGTTTTAGGAGAAAAAAACGGATAAGTATTTGATTTTAGCAGTTCATGTCATCAAACTGCCATAAATGCCCTGTAATTTGTACATTTTATATTTTATTATATAACTACATGTCTTTAGCTTCAATATAGGGGGTATATCATTAAAATCGGAGCACGAATTAGTCTCAATATGACGTCATGAAACGCTAAAATCAAACATTTCTTTAAAATGTTCCTAAAACTCCTATAAAATATATTTAAACATTCAGAAATGGCTGTTATTTACTATTTTTAATATGCTCTACAACTCTGCATACCAAAAAAAAAATTTAAAAAATATCGGTTTTTTGAGTCAAAAAAATGGCAAGGGGTACCCCTTATACTTTTTTGGACTCGAAAAATCGATATTTTTAAAACTTTTTTTTTGGTATGCACAATTGAAGAGCATATTAAAAATAGTTGAAAAAAACTTTTTCTGGATTTTTAAACATATTTTGTAGGTGTTTTAGGAGAAAAAAACGGATAAGTATTTGATTTTAGCAGTTCATGTCATCAAACTGCCATAAATGCCCTGTAATTTGTACATTTTATATTTTATTATATAACTACATGTCTTTAGCTTCAATATAGGGGGTATATCATTAAAATCGGAGCACGAATTAGTCTCAATATGACGTCATGAAACGCTAAAATCAAACATTTCTTTAAAATGTTCCTAAAACACCTATAAAATATATTTAAACATTCAGAAATGGCTGTTATTTGCTATTTTTAATATGCTCTACAACTCTGCATACAAAAAAAAATTTTTAAAAAATATCGGTTATTTGAGTCAAAAAAATGGCAAGGGGTACCCCTTATACTTTTTTGGACTCGAAAAATCGATATTTTTAAAACTTTTTTTTTGGTATGCATAATTGAAGAGCATATTAAAAATAGTTGAAAAAAACTTTTTCTGGATTTTTAAACATATTTTGTAGGTGTTTTAGGAGAAAAAAACGGATAAGTATTTGATTTTAGCAGTTCATGTCATCAAACTGCCATAAATGCCCTGTAATTTGTACATTTTATATTTTATTATATAACTACATGTCTTTAGCTTCAATATAGGGGGTATATCATTAAAATCGGAGCACGAATTAGTCTCAATATGACGTCATGAAACGCTAAAATCAAACATTTCTTTAAAATGTTCCTAAAACTCCTATAAAATATATTTAAACATTCAGAAATGGCTGTTATTTACTATTTTTAATATGCTCTACAACTCTGCATACCAAAAAAAAAATTTAAAAAATATCGGTTTTTTGAGTCAAAAAAATGGCAAGGGGTACCCCTTATACTTTTTTGGACTCGAAAAATCGATATTTTTAAAACTTTTTTTTTGGTATGCACAATTGAAGAGCATATTAAAAATAGTTGAAAAAAACTTTTTCTGGATTTTTAAACATATTTTGTAGGTGTTTTAGGAGAAAAAAACGGATAAGTATTTGATTTTAGCAGTTCATGTCATCAAACTGCCATAAATGCCCTGTAATTTGTACATTTTATATTTTATTATATAACTACATGTCTTTAGCTTCAATATAGGGGGTATATCATTAAAATCGGAGCACGAATTAGTCTCAATATGACGTCATGAAACGCTAAAATCAAACATTTCTTTAAAATGTTCCTAAAACACCTATAAAATATATTTAAACATTCAGAAATGGCTGTTATTTGCTATTTTTAATATGCTCTACAACTCTGCATACAAAAAAAAATTTTTAAAAAATATCGGTTATTTGAGTCAAAAAAATGGCAAGGGGTACCCCTTATACTTTTTTGGACTCGAAAAATCGATATTTTTAAAACTTTTTTTTTGGTATGCATAATTGAAGAGCATATTAAAAATAGTTGAAAAAAACTTTTTCTGGATTTTTAAACATATTTTGTAGGTGTTTTAGGAGAAAAAAACGGATAAGTATTTGATTTTAGCAGTTCATGTCATCAAACTGCCATAAATGCCCTGTAATTTGTACATTTTATATTTTATTACATAACTACATGTCTTTAGCTTCAATAAAGGGGGTATATCATTAAAATCGGAGCACGAATTAGTCTCAATATGACGTCATGAAACGCTAAAATCAAACATTTCTTTAAAATGTTCCTAAAACACCTATAAAATATATTTAAACATTCAGAAATGGCTGTTTTTTGCTATTTTTAATATGCTCTACAACTCTGCATACCAAAAAAATTTTTTAAAAAATATCGGTTTTTTGAGTCAAAAAATGGCAAGGGGTACCCCTTATACTTTTTTGGACTCGAAAAATCGATATTTTTAAAACTTTTTTTTTTGGTATGCACAATTGAAGAGCATATTAAAAATAGTTGAAAAAAACTTTTTCTGGATTTTTAAACATATTTTGTAGGTGTTTTAGGAGAAAAAAACGGATAAGTATTTGATTTTAGCAGTTCATGTCATCAAACTGCCATAAATGACCTGTAATTTGTACATTTTATATTTTATTACATAACAACATGTCTTTAGCTTCAATATAGGGGGTATATCATTAAAATCGGAGCACGAATTAGTCTCAATATGACGTCATGAAACGCTAAAATCAAACATTTCTTTAAAATTTTCCTAAAACTCCTATAAAATATATTTAAACATTCAGAAATGGCTGTTATTTGCTATTTTTAATATGCTCTACAACTCTGCATACAAAAAAAAAGTTTTAAAAAATATCGGTTTTTTGAGTCAAAAAAATTGCAAGGGGTACCCCTTATACTTTTTTGGACTCGAAAATTCGATATTTTTAAAACTTTTTTTTTGGTATGCACAATTGAAGAGCATATTAAAAATAGTTGAAAAAAACTTTTTCTGGATTTTTAAACATATTTTGTAGGTGTTTTAGGAGAAAAAAACGGATAAGTATTTGATTTTAGCAGTTCATGTCATCAAACTGCCATAAATGCCCTGTAATTTGTACATTTTATATTTTATTACATAACTACATGTCTTTAGCTTCAATATAGGGGGTATATCATTAAAATCGGAGCACGAATTAGTCTCAATATGACGTCATGAAACGCTAAAATCAAACATTTCTTTAAAATGTTCCTAAAACACCTATAAAATATATTTAAACATTCAGAAATGGCTGTTATTTGCTATTTTTAATATGCTCTACAACTCTGCATACCAAAAAAAAGTTTTAAAAAATATCGGTTTTTTGAGTGAAAAAAATGGCCTTATACTTTTTTTGACTCGAAAAATCGATATTTTTAAAACTTTTTTTTTGTATGCACAATTGAAGAGCATATTAAAAATAGTTGAAATAGTGTTTTAGGAGAAAAAAACGGATAAGTATTTGATTTTAGCAGTTCATGTCATCAAACTGCCATAAATGCCCTGTAATTTGTACATTTTATATTTTATTATATAACTACATGTCTTTAGCTTCAATAAAGGGGGTATATCACTAAAATCGGAGCACGAATTAGTCTCAATATAACGTCATGAAACGCTAAAATCAAACATTTCTTTAAAATGTTCCTAAAACACCTATAAAATATATTTTAACATTCAGAAATGGCTGTTATTTGCTATTTTTAATATGCTCTACAACTCTGCATACCAAAAAAAGTTTTAAAAAATATCGGTTTTTTGAGTCAAAAAAATGGCAAGGGGTACCCCTTATACTTTTTTGGACTCGAAAAATCGATATTTTTAAAACTTTTTTTTTGGTATGCACAATTGAAGAGCATATTAAAAATAGTTGAAAAAAACTTTTTCTGGATTTTTAAACATATTTTGTAGGTGTTTTAGGAGAAAAAAACGGATAAGTATTTGATTTTAGCAGTTCATGTCATCAAACTGCCATAAATGCCCTGTAATTTGTACATTTTATATTTTATTATATAACTACATGTCTTTAGCTTCAATATAGGGGGTATATCATTAAAATCGGAGCACGAATTAGTCTCAATATGACGTCATGAAACGCTAAAATCAAACATTTCTTTAAAATGTTCCTAAAACTCCGTTTTTTTCTCCTAAAACTCCTACAAAATATGTTTAAAAATCCAGAAAAAGTTTTTTTCAACTATTTTTAATATGCTCTTCAATTGTGCATACCAAAAAAAAAGTTTTAAAAATATCGATTTTTCGAGTCAAAAAAAGTATAAGGGGTACCCCTTGCCATTTTTTTGACTCAAAAAACCGATATTTTTTAAAACTTTTTTTTTGGTATGCAGAGTTGTAGAGCATATTAAAAATAGCAAATAACAACCATTTCTGAATGTTTAAATATATTTTATAGGTGTTTTAGGAACATTTTAAAGAAATGTTTGATTTTAGCGTTTCATGACGTCATATTGAGACTAATTCGGGCTCCGATTTTAATGATATACCCCCTATATTGAAGCTAAAGACATGTAGTTATATAATAAAATATAAAATGTACAAATTACAGGGCATTTATGGCAGTTTGATGACATGAACTGCTAAAATCAAATACTTATCCGTTTTTTTCTCCTAAAACACCTACAAAATATGTTTAAAAATCCAGAAAAAGTTTTTTTCAACTATTTTTAATATGCTCTTCAATTGTGCATACCAACAATTTCTTTTAAAAAGTACCGATTTTTTGAGCAGAATTGAAGAGGATATTTTAAATAGTTAAAAAAAACCTGATTCTGAATTTTTAAACATATTTTATAGGTGCTTTAGGAATAAATAAAGGAATATATGTATTTGATTGAAGCAGCTTATATCATTAAATTGACACAAAAGTCTATGAATTAGTATGTTTTATATTTTATTATATAACTAGATGTCTTCAGCTTCAATATAAGGAGTATATCGTTCATATTGGTGCACGCTTTTGTCTCGATATGATGACATGAACCGCTTAAATCTAACATTTCCGAAAAATGCTCCCAATACACCTTAAAAATACGTTTAAAATTTCAGAAATAGATTTTTTCACATATTTTATTATCCTCGTTAGTTCTGCATACCAAAAAATTAGTTTAATATATACGGATTTTTGAGACAAAAAAATTCTAGGGGTTCCCACTGTAGTCTTTGACTTGGCATCACTAAAAGTAGATCAACAAACAGCTGCTTTTTGTTTCCTACCTATGACACTGACATTTTAACTGGAAATGATAACAAATCATCGAAACGAAAAGAAATAAACAAAAGATTAAAGAGTTTTAAAATATGTCGATTTATGGCCATTGCTTATTTTTATTTTTCCCAATTTATATAAAATGTGTTCTTAGTTACAAACCAGTTGTACTTCTACATGGCATTATGTCTGGTGGAGAGAGTATGACGATTCTCCAAAGAGAAATTGAATTGGTATATTTATATATGTAACTTAATTTGATATTCGATTTAAATTAATTTAATTATTAAGAATCATCATGGAACCAAAGTTTATAATTGTGATAAGTTTGGCGGTTGGTCTAGCTTAGAAGCAGCATGGAAACAAGTGAATGAAATTCGCGACTATTTAAAGGAGATCAACGAATTGCACCCAGAGGGGTATCATTTATTAGGTAATGGTATACATTATTGTTATGTTATATAGCTATACTGCTATTCATGTCTTAGCAGTATTCAGTGTTTTCATATTATCAGATCTGTATCGTAGTCGTTGCGAGCTTAATACAAGCATTCTATGAGCTGAGATTTTCCATAGCATATAAAATGCATCCACATGGTCATCATTTAGTGCATTTGTTAGTGGGTGATAACAGAACAAAGAAGTTATCAAGTTTGCCATGACTAACAAAATCAATAAACGATGAAATTGTAATTAAACTGAATGTATTATTATACAAAACAGCAGTTTTACATAAATGTATTACGGGAGCGCATATAATTTCGCAGTATTTTATTTTTATTTTTATTGTAAACTCTACTCATGCGACTAATAGCCTCATGCATACCATAGTTGTGTTTATGATTAGGTATATGCAGAATATTTATTCTACGTAGGTTATATACACCCGGTTAGAACCCCAATAGCTCTTGAAAGATCAGGAGCATCATCTTGAACTGATAATTAAAGAAAGAACACCATGTAATTGTTAAGACTACGTTGAGACAAAGGCAACAGCTGTAGTAGTTTTCGACACCAATATGGTGGCAAATTGTGTAGGTCAATCATCCCATGAAAGTTTTCACAAAGCGAATCTTATGAATGCAAGTTGGACTGTTTCAATACTATTAGACTAAACTACATAGAAGGTTGTCCAATCGTGTGAGGTATACTTCAATAAAACTATCTACACGACAGAAAGTGTGCCCGGACAGAGTATAATTAAAAAAAAATTATAAAATCTGATACGTCGGCAATTTTTAGGGTTCAGATCCAAACCTTTTTTAAAACATCATATTTTAAAACTATTTGAATCGGTTTATAGTGAAAGATAATCATTTAGATCTCCTATGCATCTAAAATTGTTTATGTCATCAGCATATATCAATATTTTGCTCTCGGAAAAAAGCTCTTGCATCGGTAAAAGCAAAGCATATATAAGAGGGCCTAAATGGCTTCATTGGAGTATTCCTGACTGCAGCAAAAAAACAAGAGATGTGTAACAATGCCTTATAATCACTTATTTTCTTCAAATTCCGTATTAAGAGTTCTTATAAAGTCGAGCGACCAAGAAGCGAGTACTTACATTTGTTTAAAAAAAAATTTAATAAACAAAATTTAGATCAAGCAATTTTTTAGTTCATCATGCACCATATTATATTAACACGTATATCAATAATTTATAACATAACAAAATGTTTTACTAAGGCTACTCACAAGGTGGACTTTTAGCTCGAGCAGTTCTTCAAGCGTATCCAGACCACAATGTCAAAAACTTTATATCACTCTCTTCACCTCAAGCTGGCCAATATGGAAGTAAATATATATATTTTTCAAATAAATAGAATTTGGTTTGTATATGTATTTTTTTATTTATTTTAGCAAGTTTCCTTCACTTGATCTTTCCGGATTTGGCTGCAAAAACTGCCTTTGAACTGTTTTATTCCAAAGTTGGACAACATACTTCAGTCGGAAATTATTGGAATGACCCACACAAATACGAAATGTACATTAAGTACAGCATTTTTCTCCCATTGATTAATAACGAAGTGAAGTCATCTAATTCCACACAGTTTAAGAATTCTTTGATGAAACTAGACAAAATGATACTGATTGGAGGCCCAAATGATGGAGTAATTACACCATGGCAGTCAAGGTAGATCTTTTACAATATTTAAAAAATTTAGCTACAGATGTTTAAAAAAAAGCCTGCAATCCACTGTGCGAATTGTTGAATACCCTATCCCCAAGAAATGAGCTTGACATTGTCACAATATATTGCTCGGCTGATTTTAAAAATGTTTGCAATCCTGCTTCGTCGGATAGAAAGTCTATGTCATGTTATCTAAAGAACCATTCTTGACATTCACTTTTAAAGATAATCCCTTTCAAATGTTGGCCATAGCTCGTCCATGCTGACGTTCCTATATTCGATAACGCGTACGAGCATATTTATCGGTATCTTGCGTACATGTAATGTTGCCCTACAATGCTTTAATCGTAGCAGGCTTATCTACAAACACCTTAGACTTTACGTAACACCATGGAAAAAGTCTGACAGCGTGATATCGCATAATCTTGCTGACTAATTCACTGGTCCGAAGCGGAAAATTAATTGTTCAACTAAGCGGTCCCTCAATATAAGCATTGTTTCACGGACTGTGTCGCAAGTAGCGTCGTCTTGTTAGAGCCAAATGTTATCGAGATCTCGGTCTTCGATTTCAGGCAAAACATAGTCCGGTATTATGGCACAATAACAAGCCCCATTTACAGTAACGTTGGCCCCAGCTGGTGTTGCAGCTTTTGAACCTCTTACGGTTTTTCTTCGGCCCATATACAGCAATTTTGCTTATGGACGTATCCATTTAGTCAGAAATAGGCCTCATTGCTGAACTTAATGTTGGTCGAACACAGTGGATCTTTATCAAGTCTCTCTTCTTCACAGAGCGTGCATTTGCTTGTTCGGGTGTAAGTCTATTCATGAAATTTCAATGAAAACTGAATAGGAAACACATGGCCACTTGACACGACTTAAGCGCAAACTGTCAAAAAATCCCTTTGGAAAAAATACTTCTTGATTGATCACCCGTTACCAAATTTCATCATTCAAATTGCACTCACCCGTTACCAAATTTCAAACTCAAGCTCTATAATTAATTTAGGCCTAAAAACAAGTGACGTAAGGACGGACTTGCACGGCAAAATCTACTCTGCTAGCGATTCTGAGTCGAAGCATATAATTTCAATTATTAAATTATGTCTTCGTGTTACAAACTATGTATCAAAACTTATAATCAATGCAGGCTAGATTTAACAAACTGGCTACTGACTACATATATAGGAATACACAGATGGATAAAAACATTTTTCACTTTTTTCCAGCCACTTTGGATATTATAACGAGACATTGGATGTTATTCCATTCGAACAACGTGATATTTATATTAAGGACGAAATAGGACTTAGAACTCTTCAGAATTCGAAAAAACTTTTTGTCGTTACAAGACCACATGTTCACCACCTATCATGGCATACAAATCTTAATGTGATACATACAGTTATATTACCATATTTAGATTAATATCAATAATGACGTTGTTCCTGACTACGATTTTAAAAGATTATAGAAAAGCAAGGTTTATAGTTTCTGTTATATATTGGTATTTTCGTAGCAAATTTTTGTCAATAAATAAATATGGATATATTAGAATGCAGTTAATGTAATTGTAGTTTAAGAAAACAATAAGCTCTAAGTTAACACATAAATAAGATTCGCTGAGTCAAAATGTGCATGCACAAACATGGTCCTAAAGACTTGGTACTTTTGGATCGGGTAACGAACACAGACGTGCTACCGGATACAGACCTGAGTTGATATATTTGACGAATCAGCGATTCATATCGTGGAAACAGCTACTGATGTTATTCCCACGACAAGGGATAAAGGTGTAAGGTGTGCAAATTAATATTAAAAGTGATCATTAAAAGTGACAATTAAAAGAAATATTAGTAATAAACAAATAAAATTAAGGAAAACAGGAGCAAAGCAGTGTATAGGAAAATTGTGAACAACAGTGTATAGAAATATAGTTTAAAGAAACGGAAAGCCTTTTACATAATTGGTTATTGTTAATCATTGATGTGTGTGTATCCAGTTCTGCTTGGTCGAAGAAAGAGCCTCAAATTTCATCATCCTAGCTCAAAATTTAAGCGTCGAATATCAGTAACAAGCGTACGGACTTATAGACATGGCTTAATGAGGAGATCCATATACTTGATGGTAATCCCTTAAAGTATAATTTCATGGGGTATAAAGTATACACCCGATGGGATAAGGTTTATATACCCAGCTGAGACTAAAAGCTGTGTATATCAGTCAACCAAACATTTATTAAAGAAAGTCTAAGACAGTGGCTCTTAACCGCTGCTTCCTGAAAGCACCCAAAGTGGTCTGCGAAGCCATCCGAAAAAAAAAACAGTTGGAGCTTTTTGGCTTTGCCAGTGCTCAATAATTCTCTTAAAAGAATGCGAAGAATTCTTTTTGCCTAAACCTAAAATACAACAATTTGAACAAAACGTATTGTATGCAGAAAGCTGCAGAAAAGCTTAGGCAAAAATTTCAAATAATATTGAAGAACAATGATGAATCTACTTACGTGTATTTAATGTATTTATACGATGTTATAATGACAGTAAAAAATTGAACAGGAATTAGTATTTTCTAAAGAACTTGAAACGACGACGTCGTAAGCTGCAAATGTTATGAATGTTCGAATTCTATATATGGAGAAACACGGACTTTTTGGCAAAAGTTTGGAGATTTTTGTACGTATGGTGGTACTGTACTGGTGGTTGGTTCTCGCTCTGGAAGCTTTGGCTCAAATCTGAGTATGTGATGTTATTATTCCAGAAACAAATTTTTAATACTAGTTTTTTATTTTTATCAACATCGTTGGAGACTTTATAGACAAATAAAGTCTAAAGAAAACCACTATATGACAGCAAAGAGTATAAAACTACATAGAGTACGCATCAGAGCTAAAAATGTCGGTAAGTGCGAAGGGGAAATTACGCCGATCGTATGCGTCGGCTATGCTCTTGTTTAATGCTGGGGTAGCAATGTGAACACTGGGGTATCAATATCAGTACCCCACATAGACAATTTTTGTCGTATGAGATGAGCACTTTATGTAGTTCTTTACTCTTTGATGTGAGGTAACGTTTATTTTAGTACCAACAAGGCACATACCCGAAGTTTAAGTTAAATCGGCAGAATCGTTCGGGCTTCAAAAAAACAACTCTTCAATTCAGGGTGTGTACCTCAAAACATAAAAAGCTCATCTAATTCTAAATTTTCAATTTTACCGCCATCGCCGTACTGACAGATTACTTCAAATCATAAAAAAAACATTTAAATTCCAACTTCGAATTGCATTGCTATCACCTACTTACATACACTGTTAAATCAAAACATTTTATTTTACTCGTTTATTAATTTGCAGCTCTCTTGAAACTCTTAAATATAATACTAAATCTCAGTTTGTACTGTTTTCACAGTGGTTTACATAGATGTTGTAGTACCTCTTTATCTTTTGAATAGGCATACACATTTTTTAGTTACAAAAGAAATACCGACTTACTCCAGGTTTACTCCAGGATTATCTTTGCTTCTTTCCCATCAATGAAGACTTTTTGACCATTTTTTAAGCAAAATTCACGCTTGACGTAAGCAAACAGCAAATCAGTTACTAGGAAAATCTGGAAAGATTTAAATAAGCATCAGTTCTTTGGATATGTTAACAAGTATTTTTTTTTTAAATAATAACATTTCATTAAATTTAAATTGTCGACGTCGATTAGACAGCATTTTATGCACTGAATTCTTTATCATGGTGTAATGTTGTTTATGAAGGTTAAGGGATACGCGTTCTGCGAAAGACGTGACATTGAATTTGTTTTCACTATTTCTTATTTGCTGTGGCATGATGGTATCCCCATTCTTACCTTACCTTTGAAATGCTCGGACGCAGTATCAATAACAGACTACGGTCGACAGACATACATTTTTTAAAAACATTTTTTTTTTGTTATCGGGGTACCTCAAAACATAATTCATATAATTTTTTTAAGTACCTGTCCTGTTGAAAACGCCAACGTTGCCCCGAAATAAAAATTTGCATTTGCAGATCCTGCATACATCCATAAATACCATAGTGCTGGCATAATTAGTGTAGTGATTATAAAAAAGCAGAATACAACAAAATTGTGCGCCATGACTATTAAAAAAAGTAATATTATTATTTGTATTATTTAAACAAAAAAAACTTACACTTCCAACACCGCCGCCATAATGGTAAAAGTGCGAGATAGAATGTTATATCTCCCAAACACGGATATGATCGAAATATTGATGTTAACGAAATCAGTACTGTTGCTAGCATTAGTGGGTCCTTGCGCAATTTAAATGTTAGAGGTATTAAATATAAAATCGTGGCATTAATTTGAAATGTGATCAAAAACATCATACGAAAATGATCAAACATTTCCATGAAGAAATACCAAAAGAGACCTATGTTGGGCTGAAGTTCACGGCAAAAAAATCTTTAAGAAATTAAATTTATTATGATTCAAAAATGTACATATTAAATATGCATACTTACACAAATCCTAATGTGCCATTAAGGAAAGTCCAGTTTCCCATAATTAAATAGTTAATCCAACTAAATGCAGTACATATAGCAACGAACTGGCAAATGACCCTAATCGATTTCTGTAAATACCCCTTACCTAGGATAAGAACAACTGGTGCAATGAGAACAACTGGGTAAAGATTTCGCAAGGTTTCCAGGCCAAGAAAAAGTAGACAGGGTAGCGTACATTTTTTTGCCAAAAAGTATAAACTTAACGCTATGAATAAATTGCTAAATACAGTCGACGTGAGCCCAACACAGTTAAGTATAGAAAAAGGATTAAATAAATAAGCAATAAACACATATTTTGGTATGTCTATTTGATCTTTTTGTTGCACTTGTAGTTCCTCAGTATCAGATGCAAAATTCGACGACTCTTTCACATTTTTTAGGTACTACAAATATATGTATACATGGTTTACAAAAAAAGAACGAATGCATTAGTTTATGTTTTATTACCATTTGTTTGACAAACTCTTTACTCATTTTTAACAAAACGATAGCGGTTGCAAGGTCTAGTGCTATATAGAGACAGGGCACTAAGTGCGAAGCCGTGGTGCAAATCCAAACTAAACTAAGAAGAATAAAAGGTATTTCGTGAACCATATCTCCATAATACGGGTCAATGTTGTTTTTGTAAAGGTAAACACCTTCTTGAACTAAAATATGAGGTATTAATTTATTTATTACGGATACATTTTATTAACAAAAGCACCTCTTTTAAATGAATTTAAAGGTGTTGATATTTCAATCCGGTTACTTATTACAGAAGAAAATGTTGAGCATAATAAAATATATCGGAGCAAAGCCCCTAGGACAAGAAGGAGCACATAGTTTTTCCGTTCCATTATTTTATTAAAATTGAGAAAAATTAATTTAGCCGGATAAGAGTACGAATTTTTATAAACATTATTGACAAATGACAACTAAAACTTCAAACGTAACGCAACATAACATAATATTTGTGACGACGTCTTAATGCTGTGACGACTCGCGAAAGCACTATAAGAAGTTACCTACTAGTAAAACATAGATGTCGCATCAAACAGAAATGAAAAATTTTAAAACGTTATTAACGCAACGGTTGGGCAGACTATTGCTGTTTATTCTGATTTCTTCATGAGTTCTGCAGCACGTTTGTTATTCTTGTACACCAGTATTCATTAGAATGCACTAAAACACATCTCAAACACATTCCAATGAGGGTTTTCGATGATAGCTATAACTAGGCTCTAACCCTGATGCTCAGTCGTTTGCCACAAATAGAAATAAAAAAACCCTTAATAAGGCGCTGTTCCACCATCAAGCGCGTTTAGGTTATGCAGTCTCTATTCAACATTGTGTAAATTTTATGAAAAAGATTTTTGAGTCTATAGGCATTTTTAGGGGTGCATAACATTATACAATCCTTATAATGAGTTTATGAATGTCTGATAGTATTCACATGTGCATATATGTGAGCAATTTCAACAAAAACAATATAACCGTTTGCTTAAACTAGTTACAATTAGTTTATCGAGTTTAATGAATATTTATAATGCATTTTGCTAATTCATTAATATTATAACCCGGTTGATAGAGTGTATTAGCAAACTAACTATAAACTTTCAAAAAATATATTTGATATAGTTTCAAATTATTATAATCATAGATAAAAACAATAACAGTATCCAATGATGTGAACGACTGGACACCATAAGCAAACTAAGAAATCTAGTCACATAATAAAACAAAATATAAAAATAAAACTATATGGTGGAAGTATAGCAAGTAGTAGGATTTCTTCGTAAAAAGCTGGTTTTTAAACAAATATAGATATGTGATAAAATATGACTCAATCTGATTTAATTTATTTCTTCCAGGTCGGCTTTAGTTATAATTGAGTAGTCGTTATGTGCATAGGAATAATTTAAAGTGCTGTGCAAATAATATCTGCTTCGATATAATATCTTTTAATTTATCATATATTTTGTATCTGGCCTATAGTGTTTTTTATTTGGCATATCAGTGACAAGTTTTAAAATTGATTGTTTTATTTATTAGATTTTGGCTTTTATGAATTGATTAAATTCATTAAATAAAATAAAAAAATCGTCTCATTATGATTACAATATAATAGCAAACATTTCCGTAAAATGTTCTCAAAACACCTGTCAAATATGTTTAAAAATTTAGAAATGGATTTTTTCAACATGTTTCAATATTCATTTCGATTCTGCATACATATTTTAAAGGAACAATGGAATGATTTTTAATCGATTTTATAAACGGTACACAAAAATTCTGTCGATAAAATCGAATTATTTTTTAATCGATTTTATGAACGGTCTATAAAAATTCTGTCGATGAAATCGAATTATTTTTTAATAGATTTTATCAACGGTCTATAAAAATTCTGTCGATGAAATCGAATCATTATTCGCTTTAATGAACAGTCTGTTAAAATTTCAAAAAATCTTTCGATAAAATCGAACTATTTTGCAATCGATTTTATGAACGGTCTATAAAAATTATTAAAATTCTGTCGACAAAATCGAATTATTTTTTATTCGATTTTATGAACAGTCTATTAAAATTTTAAAAATAAAATCGAATTTTTTTAATCGTTTTTATCAACGGTCTATAAAAATTATAAAAATTCTGTCGATAAAATCGAATTGTTTTTTAATCGATTTAATGAACAGACTATAAAAATTGTAAAAATGAACGGTCTTTAAAAATTCTGTCGATAAAATCGAATCATTATTCGATTTTACGTACAGTCCATTAAATTTTTTAAAAATCTGTCGATAAAATCGAACAATTTTTCAATTAATCTTATGAACGGTCTATACAAATTGTAAAAATTCTATCGATGAATCGATTTAATGTACAGTCTATAGAAATTGTAAAAATTCTGTCGTTAAAATCGAATTATTTTTTTATTCGATTTTATGAACAGTCTATAAAAATTGCAAAAATTCTGTCGATAAAATAGAATTATTTTTTGATCGATTTTATGAACAGTCTATTAAAATTTCAAAAAATCTGTCGATGAAATCGAAACATTTTTCAATCAATTTTATGAACGGTCTATTAAAATTTTATGAACAGTCTATTAGAATTTCCAAAAAATCTGTCGATAAAATCGAACTATTTTTCAATCAATTTTATGAACGGTCTATAAAAATTGTAAAAAATCTGTCGATCAAATTGAATCATTTTTTATTCGATTTTATGAACAGTCTATTAAAATTACAAAAAATCTGTCGATAAAATCGAACTATTTTTTAATCGATTTTATGAATAGTCTATTAAAATTTCAAAAAATCTGTCGATAAAATCGAACTATTTTTCAATCGATTTTATGAACGATCTATAAAAATTGTAAATCATTATTCGATTTTATGAACAGTATATTCAAAATTTCAAAAAATCGGTCGATGAAATCGAACTATTTTTTAATCGATTTTATGAACGGTCTATAAAAAATCTGCAGGTAAAATCGAATCACTATTCGATTTTATGAACAATCTAATAAAATTCCAAAAAATGTGTCGATAAAATCGAACTTTTTTTATTCGATTTTATGAACGGTCTACAAAAATTATAAAAATTCTGTCGATAAAACAGATTTAATGAACAGTCAATAAAAATTGGAAAAATTCTGTCGATAAAATCGAATTATTTTTTAATTGATTTTATGAACGGTCTATAAAAATTGGAAAAGTTCTGTCGATAAAATCGAATTATTTTTTAATCGATTTTAAGAACGTTCTATAAAAATTCTGTCGATAAAATCGAATCATTATTCGATTTTATGATTCTATTAATTAATTAATTAATTCTATTAATATTTTAAAAAAATCTGTCGATAAAATCGAGCTATTTTTCAATCGATTTTATGAACGGTCTACAAAAATTATAAAAATTCTGTCGATAAAATCGATTTAATGAACAGTCAATAAAAATTGGAAAAATTCTGTCGATAAAACGAATTATTTTTTAATCGATTTTATGAACGGTCTATAAAAATTCTGTCGATAAAATCGAATAATTATTCAATTTTATGAACAATCTATTAAAATTTCAAAAAAATCTGTCGGTATAATCGAACTATTTTCAATCGATTTTATGAACGGTCTAATAAAATTTTAAAAAAATCTGTTGATAAAATCGAACTATTTGTCAATCGATTTTATGTTCGTAAGATCGAATCATTTTTTATTTGATTTTATGAGCAGTCTATCAAAATTTCAAAAAATCTGTCGATAAAATCGAACTATTTTTTAAGCGATTTTATGAACAGTCTATAAAAATTGAAAAAATTCTGTCGATAGAATCGAATTATTTTTTAATCGATTTTATGAACGGTCTATAAAAATTCTGTCGATAAAATCGAATCATTTTTTATTCGATTTTATCAACAGTCTATTAAAATTTCAAAAAATTTCTATAAAAATAAGATATACCTTAAAGTGTCGACTCAAAATTGCAAGAGTCGATTTAGCAATTTCTGTCCATCCGTCTATCCATCCGTACGTCACCAGTTTTCTTGACCAAAAATTCCTCAGTTTAACTTTTTGTAACTTTACGTTTCGTGCTCCCTATCCTTTACGTGAAACAATAACATACGTTCAAATGAGAATTACCTATATATGATTTATATCACTTCGTATAATATACAAATATTTCGATAATTTTATTTTACAGTGCTTGTCTAGAATCATTTATAACTGATATTTACTTTATTAATTTATGTATTTTTGTATATATGATCGCTTTTGTTTATTCGTAAATAAAAAAAATGCTTAAAATGTTTGTGAAATATAAGTATTTGATTTGGTTAATATTTTTAGAAAATAAAACTTACAAATCCCCTCAAAGTGGCATTCAATATAAATTTTCCAATATCTTTATTTTTAATTATGAACTAAGCTTTTGGTTTGATAAATAAAGGGTGTCACATAATTCACGTAACATTTGAATTTTACGCCATTTAGTAATGGTGCGTTGCTAACAGAAAAAACGATACCAATGTGCAAGCTGACAGTTTGGGGTTAGTAAAAATAGAGCGCAATACAAAATAACAACGCATCTTCTTTGTTGAGTAAAATTTAAAAAAATTTAAACTTCATGCTTACAAAGTTCAATTGACCCAAAAACTGAAGACTACTAACCATGCAGAGCGAAGAGTTCGTTGAATGAATTTCAGAACAGCAACAAGTGGATGCTGGTTTTTCGAACAAACTCATCTTCAGTGATGAAGCTCATTTTCATCTTGACGGCTTCGTCAATCGTCAAAATTAATGCATTTGGGGTTCAGAAAACACAGTGTAATTGTTGAGAAAAAAATGCACCCACTGCGCATGAATGTCTAAGGCGGATTTTAGACTGAAGGCATTTTCCGACTATTCTTCTTTGAAAATGCGTATAATCAGACAGTAACAAATTATTATGTTCGTTATTGTGACATAATAAACCAGTTTTTAGTGCCTTAATTACAACATATGGATGCTACCTACATGTGATTACAACAAGCCGGTGCCATATGCCAAAAAGCGAGAGAAATAATTCAGTTACTGCATGATTCAATTCCTAATCGTGTACTCGGCCGTTTTTGCGATCAGAAATGGTCATCCAGATCTTGCGATCTAAAACCATTGGACTTCTAACCCACGCGACACCTTGAACGAGGAAATCGGGCGGTGTACTAATAAAATTCAGACACACATAGGTACGAAACGGTCATAGTTTAGTTTAATGAATACTTAATAGCTAGAAAAGCCGTAGTGGCTATTATATACATAACCCCAATCTGTATACTCTGTGAATCAATAAAAATATTTAGCTTTTTAATTAAAAATTTGTTTTTTCTATCAAAATCATATTTGGCTTGATACAAACAATCTATACGAAATGAAGATTATTATAAGCACAAATATGCATAATGCAATACTCAGGCATAATTTTATCCCAAAAATAAACCTATGATGCACTGCCGAAAACATCGCAGCTAGAACGGATCTTGATAATTCAAAATACTCGAGTCGAAGCCCACTTCAAATATCACCTATTCAAAATATTCACTTTATGGGCAAAAATGAAATTCAAAACAGTGGTGCACTTATGTCACTAGTTTCAAATTTCAATACTCAGTCCTTATATTAAATAAACCCGCAGTCAACACTGGTAAGTAGCTATCATTTTATTTCGTAATTGATGTTGATGCTCAATCAGGCAGAGTCCGTTATATTATATACATTTGTTTAAATCTACATAAGTTCCATTTTCACGCACTCCGAATCACCGAATACGCGTCGCCGCCTTCCTTTCCTCTGCCTTTTGTTTTATCAAAAGATTTATAGCAGTCGGGGACCGAAATTCAACATTAAAAAAAAATCACAATCAAAATTCACCAAATTGTATCACGCCTCAAAGTCAACCCACTTGTTCTACTAATTTGTTTTTATTCATTTTTGTTTTCATCTATTTTATTTTTTAAATTACTCGTATATATAAAATGATTTTATTTTTGTCATTCAAATCAATTAAATATATATAGATATATAGATATATATACAAATCATATGTATTTTTTTAAATATGTTTTTAAGACTAATAATTTGTTTTTTATTATCGTTTAGCTATTCTAACTGTCACCATTACTTTTTTATCGATTTAATTCGTGTTCTTTTTATTTAGATACACCTATAGATCCATCATGTTCTATCTCTAATTTGATAATGGAAATTTGTTGAAAATGTGTTGCTTTTATTTCAGTGTGATTAATCTCTAGATAATTTTGACCGAATTATAATGCTTATAGTAGCGCATTGAGCATATAACTCGATATAGCAAAATTCTGAAAGCTCTATGGAAAATCTTTAAGAAAAATAGAATTAAAAACAATGTTTTAATATATTGTAAGCTTTAAGCTACCTTGAGCTTTAAATTTCTGAGCAATAAAATACAAAACTGGCTTCGCTTTATTTCCAGTTCCAGTCGTCGCTTGACGGAGAATGTTATCTTTATAGTTTTACTATTTAAAAAATATTTAAATTTAAATTAAATTATAAAACAACAAATAAGCTATTATTCGTTTTTTTTTTATTTGTGTATCATTGGTTTAATTTATTCTTGTTTTCCACTATGAGTTGGGGATATGATGCTGAAAATGGTAAGTGATCTATTAGAACATTTTAGTAAATGTAAACTATGTACAGAATTTTCAAGTAAATCCGTCATATGATCATTTTCTCGTGAGTGCATACTCTTCGGTTTGTTATCTAAGCGCATATTAATTGAGTGTCTTGTGTGGTTCATAGAGTGAAACTAGACTCAATGTATACGAAAGAAGATATATTTGCTTGCTATTGATTAGAAAGAAATCAAATTTTTTTGTTAATCAATTTGATTGATGATTCAATTTAATACCCTAAGTGAATATACAAATAAAGTTTGTTTGTAAAGAAGGGGTTAATATAAAATGCAGACATGGTGATCACGTGATTTAATTAACACAACTCGAAGGGGAATTTAAAGATAATAAAAAAATTGCATACGGGACAAAAATGCGCCCGAATTGATATAATATAAATTATTAAAACGATTATTATTAAAAAAGATTTTTCATTTTATTTACATATTTTGTAAATAAGACAATTGCAAGACAACTAATAAAGATTTGAATAGTAACTAACTATCACATGAACAACCACTAGTGACTTAACATCAGCTACTGGTCGCGGACACAGGAAACATTTTGAAAATAAAGAAACACAATACAATGCCTGGTTTGTCTGAGGTGAAAATATTATGTTAAGCGTAAATTGCAATGTTATTGGAAAATGCAAATACTCGACGACATTGTGAAAAATTGACCATACCATTTTTTCAAGAAACAAAAAACTAGACTTAGAATAGGAAATAGTGCAGGTTGGTAATGAATTGCGAAAAGCGCTTAATCGTGATTAAACACCTATAAAAGCCTTGTTCAATCTTCACAATAATATTTGTTGTTTTCGGCTTTTAGGAACAATTTTTTTTAATTGGAGACCGCATTGAACCATTACATGTTGATCCACTTAAGCAAATATTTGAATTTAAACATCTGTGCATTTGTTTCGTATGTCACCAGTTAACTGGCCTAGAAGTCAAACGTACAATTTGTTAGCATTACTACTATTCGTAGACATGCAACCAAGTCGGAGAGAAAGGGCCTCTGCAGCTGTTACGTTGCACTTGTATTGTGTTATTGAGATTTTATTAGAATTTGGATTTTTTAGGGTAAAATTCGAGCTTTCATAATTTTGCTTTGTAATGAAACTAGATTTTGAACGTTGAAGTACATGTTCTCTTATAGTTATTTGTTTTGGATTGGTACTCAAAGAAGAAGAAAAAGCGTTATATGAATTCCAATGACATGGAGTTATGTTTGACATGGTGTTTCAGAATTTATGATTGACTTCAGTGTTTTTTGTGTTTGTTTGTTTGTTTGCGATTTAACCCGGACTATCATTTTAATGTGGCTGGCGCTACACATTTACCGGTAACTTAATAATCACACACGACACGAGATAATATTCTTCTAAGGAAACGTGAGATATTATACATATAACCGATAACGAGGTCTATGCAGACTTAGCAGCTAAAGTTCTGACATTTTCATCCGGCTTTCGTCGTTGAATCAACACGATAAAAAATTCACGTATATGTATATATCTAGTCTAGTAGATGTCATGTAGTCATATAACGTGCATCTATTTTTTGGGTCTGATAATTCATTTAACCATTTTTTAAGAAATATGTTACTGCTTGTGTTTTCAATTCACTATCGAACATCACATTATAGCTCATTTCGTTACAATCTATTTAAATTTACACATTTGGAAAATTAAAATTATGTAATGAAGTACATATTGGTAACAGTTTTCTGCAGTGAATCGGATATTTTTAAAAATTGTTCACTCCCCAAATAAATTTGTGGCAAATTTTATAATTACCCTACATACACACTTGAGTCGCGCTACAGTCCGGAACGAAGCTTGGCCTTAACCAGCATGACTCTATAATTAGCCTGGTCCTTTGCTAGCTGCCTCCATTTGCGCACTCCAAGCTGGTTGGCCATATAAGGCGAAGTCTTCCTCTACTGCGTCCGCCGTCTGGCTGGGTAACAAAGAATATGCGAGCCGTGTCCATTCGTTCTACATATCCTAGCCATCTTAAACATCCGATGCAAAGCGTTTTGACTTTTTAGAGTTCGTCTTTATAAATGATGTCGTTTGCAGCTTTTAAATCGATGAATAGGTGGTGGGTATCGATTTAGACTTCTTCGGGTTTTTATTTTTTTTGCAATCTGCCGAAGTGTGAAGATTTGATGAGTTAAGTACTTTCCTGGCCTAAATCACACTGATAAGGGTCGATCAAGTTGTTGGCAAATGGTTTCAGGCGTTTACATATTACGGCATATAAGATATTGAAGGCGATGTTGACTTATGGAGACTTATTTCTCGGTGGTTGGCGTAGTTCAGAGGGTCTCCTTTTTTGTAGATCGGGCAAACGATGCTGAGGTTCTATTCTTCAGGCATACTTTCATCCGACCAAATTTGGCTGATGAGTTGGTGAATCTTACCAAGTCATCTCCGCCAGTTTTATACAGCTCAGCGAGAAGGCCGTTATTTCTGGCAGCCTTGTAAGCTTGAATTTAGATATTGCTATCCCCACTTCACTTAGGTCGAGTGGTTGGTAGTTCTCGCTGTCGTTGCCAATATTGAATTGTTTCGTTCTGCCTGACAGATGTTCGCCATCGCGTTTAACAGTCTGCAGAAGTAATTCGTCCATATCCTCAGCATTGACTGTGTCTCAATTGCAATATTTCCTTGTTTATCTCGACAGGATTCTGTTCGAGCCTTGTATCCTTGGCTTTGACGTTTTACACTTTCGTTAAACTTGCGAACATCGTCCCTGGAGTGGCATTTCTCTGTATCCTCGATCGCTCGCTTTTCTTGCTATTTTAATTCTTTTTGAAAAGCCGGTGTTCTTCCCTTCTTCACTGCCTTTAGAAGCTCTCGTCTTCACCTGCAGCTTTGCCTTGTAGGCCTCGTTCATGGCTGCAAGCATCATTCCTTATCAAACCGCGTGTTTGTGGCTGGTGTCCGCGAGCCTTGGCCGAGTAAATGTCTTGGCGGTCTCTTGCGATTGCAGTCTTTCGACATTACATTTTTTTTTCAAAGTATTTCTGTGGCGGATATCCGCATTCTTACCTTGGCTACAACAAGTTATTGGGCTGAGTCGATGTTAGCCCCTTGGAATGTTTTGAAATCCAAAATACTGGATGCGTTCCAATGTGATCCATTTGGTTTTTTTTTTTTTTTTATAATTTGCGCGCACTCAAGGGGTTATGAATACCCTTTATATGTTTTAGCACAGTGCGGGCGTTAAGGAAATTAGGGATAAGAAGAAAGGAGATACCGATGCACATTGGTTTTAAATGTCTGTAAGTTATAATGGAGAGGAAAAACAGAGTTTGGTAGAGCATTCCACATTCGTGTTGTTCGGTTTATGTATGAATCTCTATATTTCAGCGTACGTCCGAAGATAGGCTTGAGGGTAAACTGATTTGCATTCATTGCGTAACGAGTATTGCGGCTGAATTGTTGAATGGGAGGAATGCAGCTGGCTATTTCATTTGAACATTGGTTGTTAAAATATGATCCATTTGGTTGAACGTTCGTTGATTTGGAGAACGCCATTTTCATTATGGATATCGAGGTGGGGAAACCGTGTTCTGGCAATAGTGGCATATCGTGCCGTAGCGAAGTCAATTTGCCTAAATTCGTTGCCGGACTTGTTGTCGTGTAGTGGTGCGATGTTCCGAAAATACTACTAAAGATGTCTTCTATTCCTATCTTTGTGTAAATCCCAGCAGGATTTTTACATCGTACTTCGGTAGTCGCACATTGGTTTTATCAAGGAGCTCGTTAAAGCAGTCTTTCGCTATTTTACCTTTTTTCCTCCGGCGGGGCGTGAGCTTATATAAAGCTTTTGTTGGCGAGTTTGGCCTTGAAGCGAATCGTTTGCAATGCGTTCGCTAATTTCTTAAACAACTTAGACTTACTTTCAAACCTTTCTATGAAAAAATAAGTAAAATGTTTATTTTTTAACACTCGAACTTTTAAATTCAGCAAGTCAAATCCAGTTGGATGAGACAATTATTGGTTGGTTACCACTTGGAGCAACAATTGAATTGTAATTGCCAATTAAGATTTTTGGGTTTTTCCCAGGATGTGCTGACTGCTGAGCTGAGCTAACATTACAATGATAGGAAAATCCAAAAAAGTGGGTTTTTGAATACCGTCCGTCGGTCTGTCTGTCCGTAATGGCCGACTGTATCGTTTTTTTTTACATTTCATATACACGTATCAATGTAAGAATTTGTTTACTCTTAGCCATTTAATTACCGGTACCTTCCATACAAAAATGATGCATAACGTACAGTTTCTCAAAAAGGCTTTAACGATCTTGATTAAACTCCACATATACTGTGAATTCAGTAGGTCAAACAAAACTGCATACCCATTTTCTTAAAGACACGTAAGGAAAATTGTCAATTTTTCTCAAGTTGAATATATGACCTTCTGATCAGATCTTACGCCGGCAAGAGAAAGTAAAGTACGATCCAGTAGTGCACCTACCACTCGTTTTGTTCACAGATTCTGAACAAATCGAAGTTGCTCTGTTTTTCTCTTTTAAGAAAAAAAAACGTCAAATTGAAATCACTCGGGACTGTATACATGATCCTCGGTTAATTTAATCTAAGCTCATATCGTGCTCCGAACGAAAAAAAAACACAAGCCATAATCTCTGATGTTTCGGAGCCAAAAAAGAAATTTGTTTGACAATTTAGGTTCCCCCGAGATCTCAATCTCAACTTGACTCCAAGATCCAGTTATATTAACGAATATTAGTAAAGTACCTACATATTACCATTCATACATTGAAATCGAGTAACTGGAAGTAGCTACCACTTTGCACCAGTGACGAACAAATTTCTTTGATGTCAATGTTTTTTTTATTGTAGGCTTATCACATGTTGTCAAGCCGTAAATCAATGGACCATTTTGGAAAACCAATTTTTAATTTTGTTGAGATATTAATGTCGGCGAGAAATCGTTGCTTATAAATATAAAAGCTTTTAACTTAATCAATCGATCATAATCACTTATTCACGAAATGTCAGTATTTGGCAATTAGAATAATCTTAATAGACAGTTAACACCTAGGCCAACACTGATGTCTTCAAGATCAGTTGATGCCATTGGCCCTATGAACATTATATATTTATTTATCTATAGTATTAAATATGTATATATATTTTACCAGTTTTATTTAAAATAAATAATTCGATATTAATTTCAAACAATTAAGAAATCTAAAGAATAAAAACTACTGAAAGTTTTTTTTTTTGTTCATTTCCATGTCTTAATTAAATAAATACAATCAAATCATTCAATGAACCCATTATTCTTTTATTTTAGGACCAAATGAATGGTTTAAACTTTTTCCACAAGCGAAAGGACCTAGACAATCACCAGTCGACATCAATACGTTAATTGCCAAACGCGACACTGACTTACAAGAAGTTGCACTTCTTTGGAAGTATGTAGCTGACAATTCAAGGAGTTTAGTGAATACAGGTATGTAATATTTCATCTATTAATAATATAGTATCAATAGATGAAATATTTTATCATTCCAATTATATTAAAGGCACTTCAAATTATATGTATGTGTATATAGCAATTATTTAAGTCACCTTCTTAAAGATGCTCAGGAGGAAGTGAAGATCTCGTGATGATCAGACAAATAATCCAAGTAGTATTAATTGTCAACAAAAGCATATCTCAAATTCGATATTGGGAGTCGGAATAAAACAGGGGGCCCCGCCATTGTGCTAGTAGTACAGACAGACACATCAGCTATTTACCAAAAGGAGTGTAAAGATAAATACATGAAAAAGTTTGACCCAAAGTAAGGAAACTATAAATCGTCAATAGAAGGGCAATTTAACTCAAACAGTTCAGCCATAATGACAGAATGATCGGCCTTTATGTTTACCGTCATTACTACGCATTTTAAATATATCTTAATACATACGATATTACTTTTGTAAAATGCTATTCAGATAATCCAAACAATCACATCACCCAGTTATATATATAGGCGGATACTGCAAGATTATACTTTCCCATCGTAGGGTAGTTGCGTGACCATGCAACTTTTTTCTGATGACGTATTGGTCGTTGAAGTGTTTTTTTGTAAATAATTACCGGGAGAGACATCGATATTTTTTTGTATGACAACCTTATCCTCCGGCGCAAATAATTAAGCTGGGGGCTCATTCCGTAACATTTTTCAGTAGGCTGGTGGAAATCTTCATAGACACGATGAGTACGTGCCCACAGTAGTGTGAGACTTTTACTCACTAAAACCACCACCCTTTTTGTATTTGTATTGAAACTAAGTAAGCGACTTATCTAGCAATTTTTTTTATCACGAGTAATGAATGTTTGGCAGGTAACTTTCCTTTGAGAGTTCCTGCTTTTTCCGCAATTTATATCGCAGTTTGTTACTATCGGGCCAAATCCAAGAGCTTAGTTCTTTGAAGACGCCGCAATTAAAGTTAACATGTCCTAACAAAGGTTTGTAATGATTTCATGCAAACTTTTTCGTTTCATCTTTAACCGCGGGAATACCCAGATCACTGCGTGGATGTTTTGGTGGTTTTTCATTTATAATGAATGATTCGCTTGTTGTTAAAATGACCGGGTAGTTATCAGAGAAAAAAACAAAGCATTCTTCAACGTTAATTCGATTGAACGGCAGACTTTGCGGAGAAAAAATCGATAAAATCCGGTATTTTTGTAACATGGGTTGGCCAAAAGTGACCGGAGATTGATCCGAGAAAAGATCAATGCATTCTTCAACTTTGATTTGATTGGACGGCAGACCTTTTACAATAAAAAAATCGATCAAATCCGGTATTTTTGTAACATCAGTTGGCAAGTAAGTTGGTTTTCCCATAGAATGAAATTCGAAATTGTACTTCCTACCTACATCGTAAAGTATCCTACCTTTCTGTGGTATGCATCTAGATCCCCAGAATGTATGTTTTGCATTAAAGTCCCCTCCGATGACAAAACGCTGTACAAAAGAATAAAGCAAATTTTTCAATTCAATTTTCTCGACCTTACATCGTGGTGGGCAGTTAATAGAAGATATCTTCAGAAAGGATTGTCTGCATTGTTTCGATTTCTCATTTAAGATCAATCGAATGTTCGGAACACTATATTATAAAAAGTGAGGCTCCACCTCTAGCCTTATTCGATTGATGTAGAGCATGATAGTCAAGGTAATCTTTAATCTTTAAGTTCGAATTACTCTTTGCGTGATCTCCGCATATTAAACAGATGTCTATATATATATATGTCATAAATAATTCAAGTTCTCCAAGTTTTTGCAAAAGGCCATTGGCATTCCACGTTCCTCAAGTTTTGAAAGAATAATCGAAACTAGCTAAGTTTGAAACTGGGTCAGGTGGGATAATTTTTTGGGAGTTATCGGATACTGTATAGCTTGGGAATACGTTTGTACATTTGGCTTGGAAAATTTAGGTTTTTAAATAATAGCCTGCTTTGGTTTACAAATATTTTTAATCGGAATTTTAGACATTTGCTTGTTTAAATGTTATTTCTATGAATTAATAATCTTAAATATCGTCCATATTTTTTGCAAGTCTTTAGCTACTTTGCAGCCACATATGTTATTATGTATTTCAATCCCTTATCGGTGAATACATGTGATTGGCCGTCTTGTAAAAACAAGAGATGGATGCCACGCTGACTTGGATTAACTATCTCTCAAAGGAGCAGAATATTATAAACAATCCTTCATGCTTTAATCGTGCATACTCAATAGCGATGCTACCTTTATTGCTTCTGGTTGCAGCGATATGTCAATTTAGACATATGGTACTCAAAAACAGCTTAAAGCATATAAAAAAGCTACCGATAGCTTACAAAATCATGAAATATGCTTTATTTATTCTTTATAGCATGCAAATTAATGCAAGACGATATCTTATTAGGAATCGCTCCATAATCGTCTGCGATTTGACGTTATTGTTTTACGTAAAGAAAATATGTATAGCGATATCGCCGAAAGCAAAATAAAATCGATTATTGATGTTACGTGACGCAAGACTGCCGCAAAAACGATGTCGTCAAACGCTAATCACATAATAGAATTAGAAGCACTGGCTTGTGATCGGTCTCGAAGTGTAGCTAGCTGTATTCTTGAGAGTGTGCTATCGCTTTTTATGCTTTCGATCTTATGTCAGTCAAACAGTGAACTGTTAATATAATATTCAGTTCACCTATCTATAACTTTACCCTTTTTGTGAAACGCCGAACTGATGAACTTGAGCTCACGCTTTTTAAAAAAACAAAATCGGTTTAACTTGTTCAACATTGAGGTCATGACACGGTTAACGCGTTCAACTTGACCGTTGGCTTGTGGAGAATCTACTGCCGCCTTCATATGGATAATATTATTTATAAGAAGGAATTCACTGAACTCGAGGCACGTAAAATAGGTTCCTCCATCAGATTCGATGCTTCTGAGCATTGTAGCACAAGAAGTATTTATCGCATCAATGTTTATATTTGTGGATTATAGTTTTATGGATTTTAGCTGGGATTGAACGCACAGCCTTCCACTCAACAGGCGAACACTTTACAACTTCAACACGCCCACTTAGATTTTATTGAAGTTAGTGGTCTTAAATTATCAAAGTGGATGGTTTTGTGTTTTTTATGAAATATCCTAACTGTCAGAAAAATATTCCTGTGTTGGTAAATTTTACCTCTTTAAGCTTTATAAAGCCAGCGGAGAGGACTTGGTAAGTAACATCCACCATCTCATAAGCAAAATCTGGTCGGAAGAAAGTAGGCCTGAAGAATGGAACCTCAGCATCGTTTGCCCGATCCGCAAAAAAGGAGACCCTCTAAACTGCACCAACTACAGAGGCATAAGTCTCCTCAACATCGCCTACAATATCCTATCTGCCGTAATATGTGAACGCCTAAAACCGTTGACCAACAACCTGATCGGCCCTATCAGTGTGGTTTTAGGCCAGGAAAGTCATGAAATTTTCACACTTCGGCAGATCCTGGAAAGAGCCCAAGAAGTCCAAATCGATACCCACCATCTATTCATCGATTTCAAAGCCGCATACGACAGCATTTATAGAGACGAACTGTACAGAGCCATGTCTAGTTTTGGTATACCGCCCAAACTCGTCCGATTGTGTTGGATGACGATGGGGACTTCTCGCTGCTCCATTAGGGTCGGAAATGACCTCACCGACACATTCGATACCAAAAAAGGATTTCGGCAAGGCGATGCGCTCTCATGTGACTTCTTCAATTTGGTTCTTTATAGGATTGTAAAAAACTCTCAAGCAAACACTAGAGGTATCAAAAATCGGTGCAACAACTAGCATATGCCGACGTTGACATAATTGGTAGGACTCAACGTGATGTCATAGCCACGTTTGTTAGTATAGAAAAGGAAGCAGCAAAAATGGGTTTAGCAGTAAATGAGGGCAAGACTAAGTATATGCTGTCAACACAAAAGGGCACAAAACATCGACGAATTGGAGAGAACATCACCATCGACAGATATAACTTTTATGGTAGTGCGGGACGTGGCTACCTCGGCTCCGCTATTAACTCTGACAACAACATCTCGTCAGAAATCTTCGGGCTAAGAAGGCAATTCAGTATAAAACCCTCACTCGAACTACTAAGGAGATCCTATAAAAGACCCTGATCATCCCAGTCCTGCTCTACGGCGCTGAAGCATGGACCATCTCAAAAGCGGATGAAAAAATCCTTGGCGGATTTGAGAGGAAAATTCTTTAAAAAAATGTTCGGTCCCGTTTGCGTTGAAGGGCTTTGGAAACGAAGATTCAATCAAGAACTATACGAGCTGTACAGCGATATGCCCCTGGTCAAAAAAACTCCGCATTGGACGTTTAAGATGGCAAGGACATGTAGAACGAATGGGCACCAATAATCCGGCTCGCATAGTCTTCGATTACCAACCAGACGTCGGACGCAGTAGAGGAAGACGTCGCCTTAAGTGGCGCGAACAAGTAGAAACCGACCTCAACCAAGTTGGAGTGCGCAACGGGAGACAGTTAGCTAAGGACCGGGCTAATTGGAGAGGCATGTTGGTTGAGGCCTAGGTGTATTCCGGACTGTAGCGCCACTTAAGTAAGTAAGTAAATATGGGAACAATTATTTTTAATTCGAAAGGATATTTACGCAGTTTTGTTGGGAACCAAATTTGAATTATACCGCTATCATCAATCAATATTTTACACAGTCATTATATTCTATCATTTGTTTATATACCCTAGGACACGGTTGGAAAATCGATGTTATTGGAACTGATTCTTTATTGACCGGTGGACCTCTAGGTACATGTGAATATAAGTTAGAACAATTCCATTGCCATTGGGGATGTTCAGATGAAGAGGGATCAGAGCATACAGTTGATGGTACAGCCTACTCGGGAGAATTACATTTTGTACATTGGAACACCACTAAATACCCAAGCTTTTCTGAAGCGGCAGCTTATCCAGATGGTTTAGCTGTGATAGCTGTATTCTTGAAGGTAACTAATATTATATATTTGTATGTCAATAATTACAAATTATTATTACAATCCTTAGGCTGGTGAACATCATTCTGAACTAGAAAAAGTTACACAATTATTGCCATTTGTACAACATAAGGGGGATCGTATCACGTTGCCAAATGGTTGTGATCCAAATAATTTCTTACCGAATACACATACCTATTGGACCTATGAAGGCTCTTTAACAACTCCACCTTGCTCAGAATCTGTTATTTGGATCGTATTAAAAACGCCCATTGAAGTTTCTCACCAACAGCTAGATGCTATGCGTGATCTAAACTGTTACGATGTGAAAGCTGAGTGCCCAGCTAATGAGATTAAAGGAAAACTCATTAACAATTACCGGCCTCCACTTCCTTTGGGAAATAGAATTTTAAGGGAACCCGGAGAGCATTAGGTTATATTGGTGCTTCCAAAAATAATTTATTGTATTATGAACATTTATCATTAAAAATATACAGTCGCTTTTAAAATTAGCCAAGATGTTTTTTTTAGTGCTAACGTTTGTTCCATTGTGTATATCCGCTGAAACCAACTTAAAAACTGGGAAAGCTACAATCCGCTGTGTGAATTGTTTAATACCTTATCCCATCCTCAAAATAAAACCATTGTCTAAAAATTTCGCTCAGGCACTTTTTTTTTAAATTCAAACCGCATTTTTTTTTCTGAAAAATGGGAGTCCCCGTGGGTGGATTTCGAAAAACTTAAACCTGAATTGGAGGCATGGGCAAAGAACTTATATACCAAATTTCTTTATACTAGTTCAGGGAGGACTTATGTATAGGGTGTTCACCTATTGCAGGGGCAATTTTGGTACAGAAACATTTTTTTTTTAAAGTCGTACCATTTTTTATAAAATACATATTAAAAGATACATTTTTGAAGCATTTTGGCTGGCTTCAAGGCATGGTATTTTTATATTGTTTCAGACATTTCGAAGGTCTTTATACTTTTGTGATGACAGGTTATGAATGGTTTTGCGCTATTTCACATACATATTTTATACATCATAAACATTCTCGCTGCTGTTTTGGATTTTGTTTGCGCAGTTGATGCGTTCCCATTGAGTTTTACAAAAGTATGCATTGCATCATAGTAATTTGTTTTGGAAGGATTGATTAAGCCGTAAAAATGTAGAAGTACTGCGTTTTGGGATTCAGCTTTTGTGCGACGATCTTAATTGTTTAATTGTTAATGTCAAAGCGATTCTTCGATTCAATAAACTTGGCGGAAGATTCATTTTGGTGGTTCGTCGAGTGCGGACCAAATGCTCAGCCACGGAATATAATTGCGAAGCTGGGAGACACACATCTCAAAGGAATAGCATCAAGAGGCACACCATGAGGAACCATTATCTTATGGCCTCGTCATTATTGAGATACTCAATCAGGCCACTCGCGAACAAATTTTCGCGGGAAACTTTTCCCATTCAGTAATTGCCAAGGAAAAAAATCCCGGGAAAATTGATTCACGATAGGTCTGAATAAGGTACAATTCGATGTGGAAAGTCATAGCCTACGACCACGAAGTAGCGATACTAGTTAAGGGGAAATTTCTACCCAGATGCAAGAATCTGCATCCAAGTGCACTTAGAATTAGCCAGCTCAACTTCTGGAAAATTGTGGGTGGCGGCGGTGAAGTGGTAATGTGTTCGCCTGTTGAGTAGAAGGTTCAATCCCAGCCAGAATCCATGAAACTTTTATTGAAAGAAATATAAAAGGTCGGTAGTTACTCGTAAAAGTATACACACCATCTTCAAAGTTCTGAGAATTTTACGAACGCAAGAAACAGTGACTCTCCAAAGTTAGTTCGGTCAACCACCCATGGAGTAACTCTCCAATACATCCAAAATCGTTCCTAGATACCTAGGCTCAGCTACATCCTCCAACTACATGCTGCCTTAGCCTGATTTTCAAGGACCATTCTCCTGCGTCTTTTCAAGTAAGAGGAGTGGAAGAGAATCGAACTGAGACACTGAAACCATATCCATCTACACTAATGGTTAAAAAATGGACGCGGGCGTTGGAGCTGGAGTGTTTTTTTTTGAAATACTTAAGCTAAACAGCACTTTTTGTCTCATTGAGTACAGCTGTGTATTCCAGGCTGTCAGTACTAGCAGAAGCAGAGCAGCCAAAAGCGACCCCAATGCTGGCAAATACGTTCAGATGATATCACCATCTTCATTAAAAGTCAGGCTGCAATAACAGCAATCTCTGCTGTCGAAATAAAATCTTAGCTTAAGAAGCTTTGTCGTGAAGAGCTAAAGGTTAACATAATGTTAAGCTGTGCTGGATCACCGGACACAGAGGCATACAGGGTTTGAAATTGCTGATGTACTCAAGAGGAAAAGATCTGCCACTAGCATTGGTCAGCCAACCAAGGCTGTCAAACCGCCACTATGTGGCCTCAAATCACGGGTGGGCCAGAAAACATTGAATACCGCCAAAAACAGATTAAATCAAAATCGATACCCACCACCTATTCATCGATTTCAAGTCACATACGAAAGCATTTATAGAGGCTAACTGTACAGAGCCCTGTCTGGTTTTGGTATACCGCCTAAGCTCTCGCTGCTAAATCAGGGTCCAAAACGACCTCATAATATTCGATACCAAATCGAGATTTAGGCATTGCGATGGTCTGTCATATAACTTTTTCAATCTCATCCTTGAGAGGATTTTACAAAACTCTCAAGTCAACACCAGAGGCACAATCATCCATTAATCCATGATATTATTGGCCGGGGTCACCGTAATGTCACAGTCACGGTATCTAGTACAGAGAACGAAGCGACAAAAATGGATTTAGCTGTATATGTGGGTCAACCGACACCAGAGGAACAATCTTCCATAAATAGATGCAATTAGTAGCATACGCTGACGATATTGATATTATTGGTCGGAAGTAATGTCACAGTCACGGTTGCTAGTAGAGAGAAGGAAGCAACACAAATGGATTTAGCTGTATATGTGGGTCAGACGATATATATGCAGTAAAATTATAATAACACAGAACATCGGAGAATTGGACAGAATTTCACCATTGACAGATATAACTTTAAGGTAGTAAGGTTCTTTGAGTAACTCGGCTTAGCTTTTAACTGACAACACCTTATCAGAAATGAAACGAAGAATTACTCTTGCCACGAGCTAAAACGCTCAATCGAACTTCTAAAGAGATTATACACTAGACCCTTATCACCACAGTCTTGCTTTATGGCGCTGAAGCAAGGACCGTATCAAAAGTGGATGAAGAAATACTTGGTCCTTTTGAGAGAAAAAATCGTTGGTTCCGATTTCGGTGACGGTCTATGGAGAACTATATTGCGAGATACCCCTAGTCAACAAAAAAAAATCCGCATTGGACGTTTAAGATGGCTAGGCCATGTAGAACGAATGGACAACAATACTGCGGGTCGCATTCCTTAATTCCCAGTCAAAGGTTGCACGTAGGTAGGACCGACCTCAACCAACTTGAAGTGCGCAACTGTAGTCAGTTAGCTAAGAACAGGGCTAATTGGAGAAGTATGTTGGTAGGCACAGGTTTATACCTGACTGTAGAGTCACTTTAGTCAGTAAATCCTGAAAAAATATCAACACATTCTGATAATAAATGGAATGGTAAACTGGAATTGCTTAAGCCAACGCCTGGCTATTGTAAATTTAGACGTTAAATAAATCAATTCACAACGGCAATAACAAAAACTAATTGTTTCAATATTAATTCATTTATTTTTCACTTTTAATTTTTTACGTTATTTTACTTTCTACTTAAATAATAAAATCGTTACATTGATAACAAACAAAAAGGTAATTTATTCCATCTTTTTAATTTTTCAGATTTAATTTTAGGCAGATATTTGTACATTTTGCAAGAATCTTATTTATTCCCATACCTCCTTTTAACATTTTAAAATGTTAGAATGTCTGAAAAACAAGCAGATTTTATAATAATGCCGAAATAAAATAATTTGGATGTTAATGATAAATAAATACGTCGACTACGCGCTAATTGGATAGATTTGATTTTGGTGATGGATTTCCGCTGATTATATACAATGGTTTTGCAGCTTCTCTTTCACTGCCGTAAATTTTACCAGCCTTTCGTGCCATGTTGCCCAATAGCTCTTGAGACACTTTATGTGCTGAACGCAATGAAAAAGCCCACTCCTTCAATCCAATTTCATCCTGCAAAATAATTTTATTAATTTGAAATTTATAGATATACGATTTAAAAGTTACCGAGTTCGTTAATATAAGTCTTCCATCACGTATTCCATCATTAATACGAATTTGAATACATTGTTCGCCCTTGTACAAAACATAATCAGGCGAGATTTCTTCTACCTGATCCATAAAGAAAAGTTCTGGTTTATTGTTTCCACTTTCAGTATGAAGTTCCAATCTAAAAAAAAAGTTTTATACAATCAATTGGATTTTGGAAGAATGAAAACAAACAAACATACCGATTTGGATATAACTTAGCATATTTCGTTTGCCATACTGATGCAAAGGAACCTCCCAGTTTTTTTATGTAGCCATGCAAGATGCAATCCGACTCTCGTTCATCAGCGTCGAAGTGCATTTTTTGTTTAGATTTTCGTTTTTGTTCAATTTTATCAGTTTCTATGTTAACTGCATCAAACACGGTTTCTGATACTTCTTGTTGCCACCTGAATCAAATTTTTAAATTAATTACTTAGCGAAGTGTTTATGGTGATTGTTATTAGTAAAATCAGTATGGTTTACCGCGTTCTCAAGAATTGAGCCTTTTCCAGGCCACATTATGGTGAATTTTGCGTAACGATCTTGGCCTACACTCTGACAAGATCAAGTCGACTCATACACTAAACTCACTTGATAATATGAAGCGACTTACATTCACGAATTGGGGTCTGCAAATGACGGAAGAAAATTAAGAATTTCTTCGCAAAATCATCTTCAGCGATGAAGCGCATTTTCAGGTTATATGGCTTCGCGATAAAAAAAATATGCGTTACTACACAGGTTAGAACCCCCTATGTGCTTCATTAAACAGCACTTCATCCGCACAATGTCAATTTTTAGTGCGGTTTTCATGCCGGTGAAAATTACCGTCACCTAACGGTTAACACGTAACGGCTAATAGTAAACGTAACGGCTAAGAGTATTCGCTATAAAGATAAACTTAATTTTAATTTCCTTGAGCAATTACATGAATTGGACATCGGTGATATGTGGTTCCAATAAGACGGTGGCACAAGCCACACAGCGGGTGCAAAAACCGAGTTATTGAATTCTAAATTCGGGAAACGTGTTACCTCAAGAAACAGACCCGTCAATTGCCCACCGAGATCGTGTGACAAACCGACAGCGTTAGAGGAGCGCAGAGTCAATATTAAACAATAAATAGTGGCCGTATCGGTCGAAATGTGCGGCTGAGTCGTCGAAAATCGGGTTCAATGTATCGACCGCTGCATTCATTCCCGTGGTGGACATATGAACGAAGTCGAATTATATTTATAAATGTTTTAATAGTAATTCTTGCCAAAAACATTTTTTGAGATACTTCAAGTGGTTTGTTTTTTCTTTAAAAAATAAGTTGTCAAGTTCTTAATGAATGATCCTTTATGTATATTTGATAACAAACGAAAATTGAAAAATTGAGTGTCTGTTTTTTTTAGGATTTTGTGGAACTGACATTATATTAAAAAAATCTTTTTAATGTTGTAACATATTTAAATTTATCACCGCAAAACATTGCTGTTTGAGATGTACGGTTTTCAATATATAACACCTATGTACATACCTTTCAGATATGGTAAGAGGAAAATATCTATAGAGCTCCTGGTCTGATTCCGTTAGCTTGATGCCTTTCGTATCCTCTTCATCAAAAGACCCAATGTCAAAAGCGTCAGCAGCGTTAACCTCGCCTCTTGGTGGTATTAACGGTGGTGTATATTTTTGAATATAAACCTGATTCCAGTCAATTCCACAAAAGAACGGATGTTGTTTCACCTCCTCCGCTCTGATAACAACAATAAAAAAATAAATATTTATATAGAAAGTACAAAAATGTAACAGATTAAACATAAACATATTAAATAAAAATATTTATTTAACGATTTTACACATATTAACTTATATTGATCAACAATTGACAACAATAAAATGTCTGCATTACACATGTATATGTATTAGTAATTATATTTTGGGTGTTTTACTTAAAGTTTATTAGACGTCAAGCACTCAAATACAAATGTAATTGCTAGGTTTAGTCTGAGAAAATCATATAAGGTAATATTGATAAGGTAATATTGAAATGAATAGTATAGCTGGTTTGGTCTTTTCGATGAGATTGAAAATTAATGCAAACAAAGATATGCTCCAACTATGCTTGGGAGGCATTCAACTTTAAAATGTTCGTCAGAGAGGTCAAGATAGCGAAATCGTAAGATCAAGTGTATTCCCAACCTTGTATTTCATTATATTTTTAAATTCGAGCAGTCCTATTAATATACGCATTAAAAGGAGTGTGCAGCTTGCACTGATTCAAATGCTTCAAAACAGAAAACGTATATAGCATGCGCCATCTTTTATTTCGGTATATAAATATAGAAAGCTTTAAAAAAATATACACGACAACGATGCAAGCCGCTGTGCGAAACGTTTAAATCACATTTTTTAAAAACTAATATCCCAAAAAGTGGGAGTGGCTTAAAGCTTCATGGTGATGGCGTTGTAACAACATAGTGTTCAGACAGTTTATCTAAATCTGTTATGGTTTGACAGAAATCTGTGTTGTTCTATTGTATATGCTATGGGGTAGGTATAGGGCATACAAACGCTTTTTTTGTAGGAAAACGCCCCCAAAAAGTGGACTTGGGTTGAAATAATCTATAGACGAAATGTTTTTATTAACATTACTAATGTTTCTACATCAAAATGTTTTTTTTCGAATTTCCCTAAAATCTTACCAAAAACCGTTTTAAGTTTGTCTTAATATCTTATTCAAAAACTTTTTCAAATTTCTTAAGGCGGCTACACACACGCAGATTTTACAGTCCGTTATGCCTGTTCAGGCTGCAGTTACACCGATCCCATAGCGCATTTACACGCTAAAGTAAATATGTGAGGCACATCAGCTTTTGTGTTTAGTCGTACGGTAAACATGGCATCTACGGACGACATTTTAAACGTAAACACAGGCGCCATGTGTAAATTTCACTTTGAACTGACAGACTCATGTTACATAGGCTCCACTACACCTTATCACAGGCGTCCTGACCAGGCGAAACTATTTCTAAAAAGTCGGCGTAGCAGTAGGCGGATTTTGAATTGAGTAGATACACCTGTTTTGTAGACATGGACAAGGATACAAATTTAAGGCTCAGAAACCGGTGACGAACAGACGGGTGGCAGGACGCAATTTGGTCCTTTACAATTTATTTGGATTAGTTTTTGATTACAACATTGACCAACGCAAAATTTACTATTTTTGATGAATTTCCATTTTTCGGGAATCTCGTGCGGTATAGCCATGATTTATGCACGAATGTTTGCTTTGAGCTCATCAAAGGTCTGACGCTTGCTGGCGTAGGTGCACTTTGCTTTGCGAAAACCTTCACAAAAAAATGCCAGAGGGGTCTAATCTGGAGATTTGTGTGACTGGTCAATGCTACTCTTTTTTAACAGCACACGTCCAACAAGTTTTCGTTGCAGAAACTGCATTGTTTGACTTACTTTGTGACATGGCACACCGTCTTGTTGAAACGGCGTAGAGTAATTTTTCATATATGTGGACAGACAAGGTGGTTCCAATGACGCCGCGGTGACGAGACGACACATTTGTGTTCTCGGCAACACTCTCTATTACCACTTCAAATAGTTCATTGGAACGTCTCGGCTATGGATAAATGGTATTTCGAGAACCTATTACTGTACCGTTCTCAAAAAAAATTTGACACCAATGGTTGTTGGCCACGATATTTTTGGTGAAATGCACGATAATTTAACACAACTGAACGACCCTTACCAATGTACATGGTTTCCGAAGTGTTTCCGGAGCTTTGGTTCGATGTGATGCCGAAGCTTTTCATTGTTAAAATTGTACTCAGGTCAATCAGTTAATAAATGTAAAATACCAACATACCGACATAATATATGGCACACCATAATTGATGTTGAAACTTTTACGTGATGTGATGATGATGATGATGTATATCATATGTACAGAGAATTGGCGAGCTCTGGGCAGTGGACTCCAAAATTGAGTTAATACATGCTATACGATTTTAGTAATTCCTTTTAGATGTAGAATAGGTTAACGCCGAAGGAGTGTCCAAATTTTAAGTTACAATGCATTTTAATTGTTTTTATAATGAGTGAAGTAGAGCATTTATTTATTACTTACTTCATAAATTTAATTTTTTGTAAGCGCTTTGGAATATAAAAACTTGTTGTGTAAAAAAGAATGTTAAAATACATTTGGTATTATTGCAATATGTGGGTGTACGCAGTTTCAACTCAATAGGATAAAAAATGTGCGAGCGACTAGAATACGAACACACAAACATCGTGAAAAATCTTTTCCTACGAGTTATAACAATGTTTCAAGGTTGAGAAAGTTAATTTATATGCATATTTTAGCATGCGATTTTGTTTTCTCAATGTTTTTCATTGTTAAACTATTTCATCTTTAAAACAATGCATTTTTAGCGCATTATTTGAGTTAATTCTTAAAACGTAAAACATGTGACATTTTAACTCACGTGACTGGCATTTACAGCACATAATACAAATAATATTATAGAACAAGTAAACATTCCACGTTAGTAATAATCAAACGCAAATGTCGACATTAGTTAGTAGTTATCTGGCTAGCGTATAATGTAAATACAGCTTTCACTGAAACTCTACCAAAAATCAAAACCCATAACTAACTAAGTACACTCGACATTTCGACTTAATATACTACACTTTCATTCATTGAACTGTGAAAGCCACTTTTTTTATTTTTTCCTCCAATTTTCCTTGCCTTGCCACAACAAAATGAATTGATCTAAATGCGCAAACACACACACACATTTTTGCACTATTATTCACTACTGGCGTCTACTACACAATTTTATCACTAGTTTATGACTTAGATGTGACTTTCTGTACATCAATTAATGAATTGGTGTCGATATGCTGCAAAACGGTTTACCGAAAAATGTTTTTCCGTGTATCATTTGGTTTGCCCGAAACTTCCTACCTTTTCCATCCAAAGTGATGGCAACATTAACTACATACAAACATATGAATTTGTTGTTCCAATTGATGTGAATCACGAAAAGCGCATTAAGTATTAACAACAAAAGACGTTAACACTGATGATTTATTAACCAAATGAATTGTGTGCTTATTGATGAGAATCACGGAGGACGAACTTGTGTATGATTTTTGCAGTTTGTTGTCAGCAAGAGGTTTTTTTATTTAAAAAATTCATAATAATAATACATAAATCTTTAAAGTAATTAAATTCTATTTCAAAAAAATATGACTCCAACAACAAAGGCAATAAAAAAACGAACAACTACAAAAAAAGCCTTCAATCCGCCCTTTTCAGAACGACCAACAATTCACAAAGAAATATATTATGATTTAAAAAGATTTTCTTTTTTAACGTTACTCTTGATGGCACGCTTCGCAGAAAAAACGACTTTATCTGTCTTTTCGGGGGACAGTCCACACTCACGCTACATCGTTGCTCCGCTCAGGGTATGTAAAGTCGTCAGACAGACGCCTATATTAGCAGTTTTCTAAATAAATACATTTCATATCCCAAATTTGTCTTTTATAAATACTTTGTTTCCATGTTTCCATGATATTTAACATAGAGATCAAAATATTTACATTTGTAAGTGAGCTTAATCACGGAGAATCACGGAGAACAAACAATAAAAGTCTCCGTCGGATAAAGGTACTTAGCAGTTTTTGAGCAGCGATTTTTCAATGTAATACTAGTATTATTTATTTTTTATTTTTAGAGATAAATAAAAATTCCAATGAAATATTATAAAAAAACCATCTCACAAAAACTTCATATTTCATAAAATCATATTTTATGAAATATGTTTTATTATTTGTTAAAATAATTTTTTTAAATTTGCTTGGTAAAAAGTTAAAAAAAAAGTATGTGAAAAACTGTATTTCAAAACTGAAGATTCATACTTTTATTAATATTAATACGAAACATTACTTTATAAATTACTGTCTATCCCGAAAAAAAGGAGTAAGATATGCAATTCGGGTAAACGTGTTTCTTGAAATTAATTTTTGTACACTAACAGCATTTTACACAGACTCATAAGCAGTCTATAAAGTTATACACTCCTTAAAATGCCTCTGAACGGAAAAACTTATCCATAAAACTTATACAACGTTGAATAGAGGCTGCATATCCTAAACGCGTCTGATGGAATGAACAGTGCAAAAGCGCATTTTATTTTTTTTATTTCTGTATACAAAGTTGGCTGAGCATCAGGGTTACCAAAGGTTCAGTTGTTAGTTGAAAAAAATTGTAAAGTGTATTTTTGTATTTAAGCAGTTGTGCTTCATGGTTTAATTTATTCAAATAGTAATTCTTCTTTACCTAAGGACTTAACAATATAAACTGTTGTAGTGATTCAACATAAGTCAACAAAATGTTTTTGAATTGTTGAAAATAAATTTTTCGGTATGGATTTCGCAACCATAAAATTTTAACTCAGCCGAGCTGTGAAACATCTAATTGCAATAGATTTTCCTCTTTTTGGTGATTGACACAATCCTTGTCAAATAAAGGGTGTAGGTCCCTTTATTGTCGATTTGAACGACATATTTAATATTTGTATGCCTTTGTATTTATCATGTGGGTAAAAATATTTTACATGATATCGAGTAGATTTGAACCTGGGAGCCACAAGACTAGCAAATATTGACTACCAAAATGTAAGTTCATTTCTTATACTGTTGAGTCAACTATAATCAAATGCTAACCGTCTCTATATTACGTACAAGGAAAGCACTAGCCTAAAAATGCTAGAGAAACAGATGTTTCAATGTAATCAATTTTCTAACAGGTGCAATTAATATTTGTACATGCAATTATTTGACATACGGATTACTAATAATCTCTTTCAGAAAGAATCGACCATCGCTCTGATTATTCAAAATACAGAAAAAAATAATTATTATATGTATAAAAGTAATAATGAAATTATCATCTTAATATAAAACTTAATAAATTAACCACATTACCGCACAATGGCAAATAAAAAATATATATAAATATTTATATGCAGATGATTTTAATATTAAATTAAATTAAAATATTTGCACATCCCATATATAATAAGCAAAAGCCTCTTAGGATAAATAAAGAAAACAAACCAAATTCGGTAGTTGTAAATGTAATGTAATTATATGCATACCCTTTGCCCATACAACCCAACCGTTTTTCAGTATCTCTCTGAAGAAGACATTCCAAGAGATTTTTTAACTCCTCACTGAAAGAGTCCGGAAATTCGATATTCTGAAATACAAATATAAATTTGCCTTATTAAATATTACAGATGTTCTTGAAATATTTGCAGGCCTTGATTTATTACTAGAAAATAAATTTAGAGTAGAAAAATTAAACAACTGTAATTCAAAAAAAAAATCTAAATGAATGAAAAAAAAAATGTATATAATCATAAAAATATAGTATTATCTTCCAAAATGTTAATTTTATTTTAGAATTTTAAAAAATAACCACCTGTACAGTCATTAAGTAAAAAGAATGTTTTTCATGTGATATGCGTGTGTACTTCTAGCACGATGGCGACTCCGAACGGCGAATTTGAGATAACACACAAATGTAATGCATATGCATCAAGCTTCAATGTATGGATGATTTTTTTTTTCCGCGAATTAAAATGCGACATATGGATGCATTAACAATTGCGACTTTGATAGGGTTGGTGAGATAGGATGGTATTTTACTACATACAACACACATGTTTATGCTCATTAATGTGATCCAGTATATTTTGAGACAAAACAATTCTCAATCATTCGTAAAACATTGCGATTTTTTCCTTACGACCTGGAATTTTCGTTGCGACAGAATACGTGCCTAGGTTTTAATTTTGGCAGCACAGTGATTTAGTAAATTATAGTTAACTAAATCTTGTATCTAAACTGAAAGGTCCTTCAAGCTAAATATTTGATATCGAATTTGTTAACTTCTAAATTAATTCATAACTATTTCACTGGTCCATTAGTTATATGCAACAAAAGCAAACCATGCCATACAACTAAATATATAAATTTTCTTTATAGCAAAATAATCCTTATAAACATTTATTTAGTTAAGCGAAAATAGAAAACGATGGCTCACATCTATGTCATTAACTGGATATAGCCATATGTTTTCATACATAACCAAGATGTAAATTCTATCTACGTTTCATGATGTGTGAAAATCTTATTTGACGAGGGGTTAAAACTGCACGAGGCAAACAAACAAAAACAATTTTACTTATTCAACTTACACTGGAACACGGATATACAAATATTACTTCTTTACTAAAAAAACTAAAAATACCAACTCTTCCATTAATACTTACTTACCATCGTTAATGTCATGCGATCGATCTCGTGTTTGTCCTTTGTTTTATGTTGCCGGAAAGGAGAATGGCCTTTTAAGAGTTTGTATAACATACATCCAAAACTGAACCAGTCAGCACTTGAATCGTATGGAGTTCCTTTGGATAAAACTTCAGGGGCCATATAGCCGTGGGTTCCCACCGACGCGTGTGGTTTTTTTCTTGAAAAATCACAAGCAAGGCCCAAATCCGATATTCGAACATGTCCGTTTTCATCTAAGAGAATATTTGCAGGTTTCAAATCTCTGTACACAATAAACCTTTTGTGCATATGTTCAAGTCCCAGTATTACCTGTATTCAAAATATTCATATAAAATCAGTTGTTTTTTTAGAATTCTTACAATTTTTTAGGAATAAAAAAAAATTCTATATGTGATGAACATTCTAATTACTTAAACATTTTACTAATATAACATAATATACGCCCATATTGGAAGTGTCGACCTTTTATCGACTTTTGGTATTGTGTAAGAGCATCGATTGAGATCTTGATAATTGTGAATGCTAACAGATTTGTAAGTCCTGAGATATTTATTATTCACTTGGGGAAGATATATTCAAGGATGATATTTGCATAGTTATTAAATTAGTTAACAATGTTTTTGACAAACATAAAACTTAAATCGTGTTGAATAGTGGTTTGACGAATTGAATGACGAAAACCGTGAAATTGGAAGTAGCCAACAGAGGTTTCGTATCCATTTGAGCTGGAGAAATAGTGGCTGAACTCCAAAACGTCAAAAAATGCACATTGTGAATGCTTTTCTGATGCCAGGTTATTAATGCTGTTGCACTTCTTGGCATATGTTATGACTTCATCACAAACATTCACGAAGCTCTTTTTGCGTTTGTTTGCGCAGCTGATGTTTTCGTTTTAGAAAACTATGCATTGCATCATAGTGATTCGTTTGCGTTTTGGAACGCTTGATTAAGCAATAATGCAGAAGAACTGCGTTTTATAATTCAGTTAGTGTTTGAAGCAAATTCTTTATGTGTTTTTAATCTTCTCATTGGACAGCATTTAATAGTTTCATATATTATATATTTTTGTACGTGTACATTTGAAGACATTCGTAAGAAATAAAATGTGTTCCCAATATTGTTCGACTGATCACGGCGTTCTGTATTAAAGAGTTTTATAAAGTGAGTGTAAAAATCCAAATTAAAGTGGTGCTGCATTTTATTTTTTTTATATCTGATTTTTTGCACTCTAACTTCGATCTGTTTTGTTATGAATATTTTTTTTTGTTGCACTGTAACTTCAATCTATTTTGAATTCGTTATGAATTTTAATAAATAAAAACTTTGCAACTTTTAAAAAAAAATGTCTCTGTATGAAAGACATCTAGTCGACCAGGAAAACATAAATGACAACGAACGATTGTAAATCGATGTTTATCGACCAAAACTTTCATACACGATACCAAACTTGACAATCGATGATCGACCAACCACAAATATCGACTGTCGATCGCTAGTCGACACTCACAATATTTACTTACTTACTGAAGTGGCGCTACAATCCGAAATGAAGCTGGGCCTCAACCAATATAAACAACCAATATATAATCAACTCACAATAGCACCCATAATAGCTTACCTCCGCTGCATAAAATTTCATTTGAGCCTCATTAAAAACGCCATGTTGAGATAAATGATAATGCAAGTCACCTCCATTCATCAAGTCAAGAATAAAACACAGTTTATCCGGGGTATGAAATGCATAAGTCATGCAAACAATAAAGGGGCAATCCGCCTGTTAAGTAAAAAAAATGTTTTCTCAATCAAAATATATTTTTAGTTAATTTTACTTAACAACAATTAAACTCTAAATTTGAATAGTTAAAATTTATAAACGGTATAAAACTAAAGGGTTTTTTTTAAGATAAAACTGACATTTTGTGGTCAAATCGGGCAAATCGAATGTCATTTATGTTCAGTTTAGTTTGTCATTTCATCATGAACATGTTGACAAATGAACAACGCTTGCAAATCGTGCAAATTTATTTATAGAACTTTATAGAAGATTTTGCGCAAAGATCTTGACTTACGACTTTACAAAATCCAGCTCGCAAGCCCCGAGATCATGTAATGCGTCGTGATTTTGGTGCGTGGGCCGAAAATGAGATTGATCTCGATGCTGATTTTCATCAAAAAAATGTTGTTCAGTGATGAGGCTCATTCCACTTGAGACCCTTGAGACGCCATTACATCCACAAAAACTGACTGTTTGCTGTGCTCTAAGGGCTGGTTGAGTCATTGGGTCATACTTCTTCCGAAATGATGCTGGAGAGTCAGTTGCCGTTAATGGAGACCGGTATATATATTTATATAGACTAATATTTTATCGTAGATCTTGAAACTTGGCCGTTAAATAAGAAAACTCAGGTTATTTAAAAACATTCAAAAATGGCGAGGCAAGACATGTCCAAACCGAAAAATTTACATTGAAAAACATTGAAAATGGGCAATTATTTTATAATTAAACTTGGGGAAGCTTAAAGGACAATTTCTGCTCTTTGGAGAAAAAGCTTTCATAATAACCTATCTAAATAAAAAAATTCCGAGCTACAGCAATTTTCTAAATGTTTTTCGTTTTTTTTAAAGTCGAGTTTTAAATTTCCGATTTTGGGACTAACTACATGATGTACTTGGAGACGGAGTATCAGTTCTGCTTCTGCTATATCGTTAAAGTCATGACAATGCATCAAGAAATGAACGCTAACCCAGAATAGTGATTTCTTCAAAGCTTTGATAAAAGTCAGATGTGTTCAAGAATCCAAAGTTCTAGCATTGGAATGTGGTTATAACCTTTCATCTATGCAAATGAACAATGGAGTCTACTAAAACTAAACTTTAACGCCTTATTTTAGGAGAAAACGGGCCGCCGAATATATGATTCGTTCGTAACCGAAGCTCAGTGCTTACTGTCTTACTCCTGATTGGGTCATCAGTTGGAGGCTATGACATATTTTTTTTAATCAGCAATCCTACAGATATGATAAGCACTTTTTAAATAAACCAATTAATGTCATGGTAGATGGCTTTTAACCCAAACCAAAGATTGTTTGACATATTAATAAAATAAAATAAAATAACAAACTAACTAAAAACTAAGTAATTAAAAAACGGTACATACCCCAGTGCTAACTGCAGATAGCATAGTCCTTTCATTAAGAGCTAAAGTTTCGCCTTGTTTCATTTTTATTCTTTTTTTATCCAAGCACTTCATGGCATACATTTTGCCTGTGTCTGCTTTTCTACAACCATATACTTCGCCAAATCCTCCCCGGCCAATTATTCTGTGAACACTAAAGTCATTCATCGTAAGCTGTAACGGCAAATAAAAATACATTAAATATTTCATATTGTTATTGTTTTAAATTGATTTTTTTTATATCATACATATTTCTTTTATATTTAAAATATTTAAAGGGCTTTTATTCGTTATGTCTAACAATTAATCGTGAATAATTTGACACCAAAGCAGTGCTTTTATAATAATCAATTACTCGTTATCGGTAACCAAATTGGACTGACAGAATAATGTTTGAATTTACCAATAGTTATACCAAAAATGTCCGAAAAAATCTTTAGATGTAAAGAAACAAATTTAAATATTTTTTTAAGATCAAATTTATTTTAAGATCCCCTTAAACTAAAATGTTGCCCCCTTTATTATTATTTGAAATTCGCACATTCTAAGTAAATATGATATCTAATACTTAAGTATTTACTTACTTGCATATTAAGTTCTAAGTTTTTCCATTGACAGAATCGAGTAAATTTATCACTAAAAATAAGAAAAGGAAATTTTATAAAATTGAATACAGAAGTTCCTAGAAAATGTTATAAGATTTATTTGATGGAAACAATTTAAAAAAAAATCTAATTTAACACTTTAACCCAAGCACAAGCGTTTTTATATGGTTTTCGACCACAGCTTACAATCACGATCCATACTTAATGATATTCTTAAGGTTAAATAGAAATTTTTAATCATATTGAGATCGATGATCAGAAAAAACGCCGTTTTCTAGTAAAGAAAAAGGAATGGGAAAACTGGGTTTAACATCAAACGTGAGACAGCTATATGCTGGCAGAATGGAAGGACACAAAACATCTTGAACAGACAGAACGTGATACAACAGAAACAACTTTGGGGTAGTATTTCAGTTCGTGTCGTTATTTCTGTTAATGATATCTCGTCAGAAATAAATTGACTTGCCACCGCTGTTTCCTAGACCTAAAAAGGCAATTTGGTGGTAAAGTCCTGACTCGAACTACTAAGGAGAGCGCATATAAGATCATCCCAGTACTGCTCTATGAAGAGTGGACCGTGTCAAAAGCGGATAAAGAAATCCTTGGTTGAATGAGAAATTCTTCAAAAAATCGTCGGTCCTGTTTGTGTGAATGAGTTATGGAGACGAAGATTTGACCAATAACTTTACGATGTGTACAGTAAAAAAAAAAAACATCAACGTTTAAGATGGCCAGCCAGATGTCAGAGAGCGCACTAGTAGATGTCCACCTCAACCAACTTGTAGTGCAGAACTGGAAGCAATTAGATAAGGATCGGCATATTTCTCGAAACATAATGGTTGTGGCCAAGTCTTATTGCGGACTGTAACACCCCTTTTGTTTTAATACAAATTAAAAATTTCCCCAGAGGCAGAAAAAACATATTTTATTAATTTGTTGGTTACTTTTATATTACTTACCTTTCCACAAATTTTTTGAAAGGCTTCGATTTAAGATGACTAAATATTTCTTCGATATAAGGCTCAAATAAGTTAATTGGAACTTCATTTTTTAATAAATATTTTTGGACATTAGCAACCGCCTCTTTCGAATATTCCTGGAAAAAAGAAACAATATTTAATTTTATTAGTTTTTATGAGGGACAAAATTTAGATCGAAAATATTATTAATTTAATGATGTAGACCAAATATAATTTAAATATCTGAGTATGCAAGATTTTTATCGCTTTAAGTTGAAATACGATTCAATCTGAAACAAAGCAAACTGATCGTTTGGGATGAGTGTACAATGGCGCATAAAAAGTCTTTGTAGTCATTAGACAAAACGATGCAAAATTTACGAAACTGTCCTTTAGGATATAATATAACACATTTTATTAAAAAATTTAACTTTCGTTCATCTTGTAAAATTTCAAATTTTAAAGTTACGAGGTTTTCTTACAAAGCCGACGATATCTAGATTTGCAATGACCTTAAAGAGATAATAGCAATCAAAAGTTCACAGGGTGAACTGGTAAAGATTTCAATTTGTTTTTTGTTGATGGACATATTTTGCTTAGGTAGCTTATTTTCGAATAAAATTCCTGCAGATGTTATCTATTTGTTACAGTGATTTTTTGTTTTATACGTCATGTTATCATGTTATCTGCCAAAACTGACGTTACAATGGAGGATAGCCGATTCAACCAAAAAAATGTGCTACCAACCGTCGATGCTTCGATAAAACTCGATTGTATCAAGTTACGTGCTGACACCCCTGGTACTTCAAATGGTCCATCCACCGATTTGGTGTACAAGATCCAAATAAATCCAATCCCATCCGTGATATATAACCAATGCTTTGGCCAGAATATGACCCAACAGCTAACAATCTTCTCCCGTATGAAAGAACATGACTGTCTAAATTGGTAGGGGGATTCACTGGCCATAACCTGAACCACACTCAATCCTTAATCTGAAATCTGTATAAAGTTACTTACGTGCGTGTGAGAGAGCATTTCCTTCATTATAAAATTGTCATATATTTCACGTGCCAAACTTTTTCGATCATCGCAGCACTCAGTTTTTTCAAAAGATTTTATCTGCAAAACAAAAAATATTGTCAGATTTAATTTAACAGTTCATTTAGTTTCAGCACCTGTTCATAGAATTTTAGATGTTGAATTGGTTCTTCGAAGTCATTTTCACAAAACTCTTTGAATAGAAGATATCCTAAAATAAAAAAAAGAATTAATTATATTTATTCATACATTTAGCGACTATTATTTGTATGCATTTATAGTATTTTTGAATATAAAATGATAAATTTTGTGATATGCTTATATAATTATAATAATTAAATATCATTGATGTAAAATTAGGATGTATAACAGTAAAATGCATGATTCTAAACTATTTTTTAAGTAAAGAATTAAATAACATATTTAGTAAGTCAATGCAATACAGAAATTCCGTTTATGTTCCTGTGAGTATGATTAGCCAGAGCCTACAGTGAGCGCCTGAGTATATGAAGAATATGAAGAAATAGTTCCACCACTTAGTATGGAAGAGGTTGGCCTAACTATAAAAATATTTATCACATACATATCATGCAAGTATGTGTGGAAGAAAGCATGACCGATGAGCGATTCTGTGTCTTCCAAGAACATCTATCGAGGCATATCCCTGCTTAATGTCGCATACAAGCTACTATCCAACGTACTGCATGAACGTCTAAAACCATTCTGCAATAAACTAATCGGCTCGTACCAGTTTGGTTTCCGGCCCAGCAAATCGACTATAGACCAAATTTTTTACACTGTGGCAAATCCTGGAAGAGACCAACGAATTTCAAGTCGAAACTCACTACCTAATCATCGATTTCAAAGCCGCGTATGATAGCATACATCGTTAGAAGCTCTATATGGCGATATCCGAATGCGGAATCCCGGCAAAACTGATTCAGCTGTGTCGCGTGACGCTGGAAAACACGTGCAGTTTGGAAGTTCCTCCTCCGAACTATTCCAAACATACACCGGTTTTCGTCAAGGGGACGCGCAATCATGCGTCTTCTTCAATATAGTACTGAAGCAGATATTGCGCACGGAAGGTGTCAACACAGAAGGCACTATCTTCAATGGTTCCGTCCTGTTGCTGGGCTATGCGGACGATATTGACATCATCGGTCGCTCCCACCGTGCCGTGACAAAACGGTTCGCGGCGGTTGAAGAACAGCCGAAATCCGTTAGCCTTGAAGTAAATGAGAAGACTATGTACATGCTCTCAACAAACAAACAAACACCTGTCACTATTGATAGCAACAATTTCGAGGTAGTTAAGGAGTTCACCAACCTCGGAGTAAACATAAACTGCACGAATGACACCCTAGTGGAGATCCGGCGAAGAATAACCCTAGGAAAACGTTGCTACTGCGGTTTGGCAAAACAACTGGGTTCACAACTCCTAACTCGAAGGATAAAATGTGTGCTTTACAAAACCCTTATCCTGCCAGTTCTGCTATATGACGCCGAGTGCTGGACGATAAGCAAGAAGGAAGAGCTGATACCGGGTTCCTTCGAAAGAAAAATACTTGGGTGGATTTTTGATCCTGTGCTCGAGGAGTGCGAATGGAGGAGAAGATACAACCGCTAACTCTGTGAGTTGTACCAAGATGTGAATGTAGTTCATAAAGCCAAAACACGTCGACTGAATTGGCTCGGCCACATCAAGCGAATGGACAATAACGCTCCGGCTACAAATCTTCGAATCCCAGCCCCCAGGTTCGAGAAGACAAGGAGGACCGAAGCCATCGCGGATGCCAGAGCGCTTGGTCTGGACAACTGGAAGCAGCTTGTCAAATTCTCGACACATTCCTAAACATAACTGCATTCCCATTTGTGAAAAAAATGTCCCTGTCTTTATTTCAAGGAACAATTGGTATTCTAAGAGAAAAAAAATTAAGATTATAAGTAGGAAAATTATGCATACAAGACTTTTCAAAAATATTCATCTATTGATTTTACAGTTGACTTATAGCAGAGTACCATTTTTGATATTTTCTGATAATATAAACATTAACTAATATACACAAAATAAGCACACAAATAATAATAAAAATAAATCAATTACCAAAAACTTGATTGAAAATTTTGTGAAAGTTTAGTTCATTTTCCTTTTCCATATATTTATACATCACGCTTCGAACACTGAAAAAGAAATAAACAAACAAATTTATTATTGAAATATTGCATGCATCATTATTTTATTACTAGCTGACCCGACAGACGTTGTTGTCTTGTCTTGTTCAATTGGATGATGACTATTAAGAAAAAAATTTGTTTTTTAAAGTGTTTTTAGAGGTTACAGAACTTCCGATAGGGATAACTGTCAAACGAACTGCCGTACTAATCAAGTGTGTTTTACTTTTTTTTCAATATACTTTGGTTTCACCATGAATGATTTTTATCAAAACAACGTTTAAAAATCGTGGAAATTTATTTACGAAATTCGAGATCTGTTCGCCAAACTTATAGAGCAGTTCCATCTGAGCAGCTAATACGAAACACTATGGATCGATTCATGACAACATTTACTCCTTTTGGTTTTATTCATCACTTATTCAACACAAATCGAGCCCGTACTGTGCGTACACCGCCGCTGTAAACGTGAGTGCGACAGAGGACCCGAATTTATCCGACGCCGATCTCAGCGATTCGGTCTCTATCCGACAACTACTTTGAACATTTTGAGGAAAGATCTTGGCCTACATCCATATATGTAGATCCAATTGGTGCAAAAATCAAAGCCAGCGCACCATCAACTGCGTCGTTGTGTTGGGTGAATGGGCTGAGAACCAACTGGAAGTTGAACAAGATTTTTATCGTCAAAATATCTTCGACAAAGGATTACTTCTGACGGGTATGTAAACAAGCTGAATTGTCGTTTTTGGAGTGAGCGCAATCCTCATGAGACTCTTAAGAATTAATTACAAACCGTTTTTTGTGTGGTTACATGCCAAAGGCGTTATCGGCCCATTTGTCTTAAATTCAAAAAACAAAAAATGGTACCAACAAGATGGCACAACATGCCATACAGCGCATGCAACCATGACTTGGTTGAGCCAAACTTTTGGTGACTGATTCATCTCAAGAAACGGACTACTCTTGTTCTATGCTGATAAGATAGCAACGATTGATCCTTAGAATTCAACATTCGACGCACTGTTGACGAAATAACACCGGGTATGCTCGAAAAAGTGCTGCAAAATTAGATCGACAGGATGACCTTTTTAAGGCACAGTCGTGAAGGACATATGCCAAAAATAATTTTTAAACAATAAATGCCATGAAATTTTTGAGCTAATTACCTCCCTTTAGAAAAACTAATTTGCTAACAGAAACGAGTTTATCTATCAAAGAGGCATAATGGAATAATCTTCAAAATAGCACGCGCTAAAGGGAGCATTATTGAAATTGAGGAGAAAAAAAGGGGAGACACAGATGTGAAATGGTTTACAATTTCTGTAAATTGTATTGGAGAGGAAAAACTGACTTTCCTAAAGCATTCAACATTCGGAATGTTCGGTTTGGGAATGAATCTCTACATTTCATATTACGTCCGAAGATAGGTTTGAGGGTAGATCGATAAGCATTCATGGCACGGCGAGTATACGGTTGAACATTGAAAATTTGAATAATGGAATGCAACTGGCTATTTCCTTTGAGCATTTGTTGTTGTAATAGCGGTAAACGAGTTTTGCACAGCAGACATTCCTACGATTTTCAAACGAGACTATAGAGTTCACTATGTGGTTCGAATATGTGGTCGTTCAAAAAGGTCGTTATTAACACCAAAGATTATAAAGGCTCACAGATGACGCACTACACTAAAGAAAAATTGTTCTATGGCGGGTCATACCGGCACAGCCCGCCATATAGACGATGGAAGTACCATTCATGGATAACGGGTGTAAGTGATGGCATCACTTGGATGACAGAAGACTACATTGAGTTTTGGGAGCGTCAAATTCCACTCTATTGTGGAGTAACCAAATTTAATTATGCTGTCGAAATCGGAATTCAATCAGCTTAACGGAATTCAATGAAGCTTTGAGTTCCACGTCCGAAGGTGAGGGGCGTGGATTAGCAGAGGAATGGATTAGATTAGAAGTTGCAGATAAGAGGTCATTTTTAGAAATTAGAAAGAATGCCTGTGAAAGAACATAGCCTTGGGGAACACCAGCATTTTTTTTTGGTGAGTAGCAGACTTGAACCCGTCCAAAACAAATTCAATTGAACATTTGGAGAAATAATTTCTAATCCAAAGAAGATTTTCATCGATTCCCAAAGCACACATCGTCGACAAAAGGGCTTTATGCTTGTCAAATGCCTTTGAAATATGAAGTGCAACGATCTTGTGTTCGCCAACAAGGTGAAAAGATTATTTCCACTTTTCGGTAAGAAATGTCATCAAATTACCACTGGACCTGTTGCTATTAGAAAATCGAATTGTCGGTCTTTGAGGAGTTTACGTGATTCAAGATGCTGACGGTTCATCAGCATTTCCATGACCTTAGAAAGAAGCGAGGTAATTGCAATTGGGCTGTAGTTGGAGAGAGAAGATTCACTTTTTTTAGGGATGGTTGAGAAATGCTGTTTTCAATCTAATCGGGTGGAGTCCTGACGAATAGGATAGAGGAAAAACACCTCTTCAGAATTATGGGAGAGATAGCATCTAGAAAAGACGATTTGTGAACGATAATACTACTCATACGAATGTACGAGTAAGGAAGTGGATTGGTCCCACAGAATGTTCTAAGTTCTCAACTACAAAATGGGAAACATAGCATTGTCTGGCAACGTAGAACTGGCTGAAAATGAGCAGCAAGTAAATTGGCTTTGTATAGAGAGGTGAAAGTTGGAGTGTCATTGTAAATGAGCTTTAGGATGGATGATGAGGCCGAATTCTCAATTTGTTTGGCAAACGACCAACAATTTGTAACTACCCTTGGGACATAGTAGAATATTAGAACAATATCGAACCTAACTATTCTTTATAGAACCTCGAATTCCATAAAAAAATAATAATCAAATAATTCTATTTGAATCGAGCTATCCAACAACGGATTTTAACCCGAGGTGCTTAGCTTCAAACTCGGTTTAAATTGGGTTGAGGAATGTTCGGTTTGTCATATCAGTTCTTTGAATACAATCAGTCATTGTTTATTCAGGTATACATTACTAATCCATATTAGATATACGAAAAAATAATATGCTTGTGTATATTAAGAATTTTTTACATGTGCTGATGTTATTTATCTACTCCTGTTTTTTTTTAATTGAATTTTTCTATGTATTGTGTTCTTAATAATAACAATTTGTCGTAACAACTATTTTCAAAAAAAAGCAAATATGTATCGATAAAAATTCCTTAAAACGATTTTGCAGACATTGTTCATATCTTATCCACATTTCCAATTTCAAGAAGATTGCGAAAGGAACACAATTCAATTGAAAATTTATATAGGTACCTACTAAGTATGTGACTTTGTACACAAAAAGAATGATATACTTCGATACTTATGTAGGTATTTTTCAATACACTTTGCAATAAAACATTAATTTAACAGATCGCTATGGAATGTATAGAAGCATTGCATTAAAAAAAACTTACCTCGGATCCGGTAATATTAACTTTTTGCTTGCTCTTGCTGCTGGAGTACATTTAGATTTTTCCATTGCCATTAAATAGCTGACATCGGCCAAAACAGCCTCGAGATCCGCCATTTTCGTCGAGTCTATCTACTGCCGTAAGATCTAATATTACGATTTTATAATGTTTTATATTAATTTATTGAATGTTAATGTGATTGGATTTCCATGTTTTCAATTAACATTTTATCAATACTGGAAAAACGCAAATAAATTTATATTCTCTATTATCGAAGACGTACATTCAACTTTTTCTGTATCCAAATATATTTTTTTATCCTTAATCTGCCAATTTGACATTTGCATTAATGTAGTAGACTTTTTTTCTATGGTACTAGAAAGCGACATGTTCAAAGATATTTAAAATCAATGGTTATTTAATTGACTTCAAAAAATAAGGAAGTGTTTACATCGGTAAAGTTAACTGGTTAGTGGTTTTGCACCACAACAGACTGTGACTGAGAAATTATAAGTATTGTTTAATGAAGATAAACATAGAACAGAACAGGACAGCTCTGAAAAGGTAGCTTAGTAAGTATTGTTTGCGCATTTAAAGCGAGAAAACTGATCTCACTCCACTCAGAAGTCTCAGTTGGATTTTCGGCATAACAACTGCCACGCTCACTTTTCAGAAAAACTTTGTTTTTGGCCAAGTGCTAGGGAATTTCGAAAATGTGTCTCAAGAACATGTGTAGCGACAATCCTAATATCTTAATTTTGTCCGTATAAAGTTTTTTGTCACGCCCTATATTTGGGCGTTTTTTTTCAAAAAAACAGTTTTTGTCCAAATTTGAGTGAAATTTCAAAAACGTTTAATGCCAATATTTCCGTAATGGCAATATAAACATTTTGTTTTTTTATCATTTTAATTCACGCTCACTTTTTTTAGGCGTTTTCATACAAAAACCATTTGTATACCCCCACTCCAGGGCATTTGCAATAGAAATACGTTTTTTTTTTATCGAAATACAAAAAAAAAGTTGATAAACTGTCTTAACAATATGTTGTACATTGCCATTTTCTATATTCCATCCCATAAAGCTTACATTTTGGAGGTATACGTTTTTAGGATTGAATGGGAAATGGGATGACCCGCATAGCGGATCTAGCCTTCTCATGTGATTTTTTATAATAATTGTGTTCCCTCAACATGTATAGTTATGAAAAATAGACTAATGGAACAATCTATCCATTGAGGGAGATTGAGGGAAATAGAAACATGTGACAGGAAAAAAACAGAAGCAAGGAGGATGAATTTTATGTCAGAAAATTGTAATGCAAGGTGTTAAATAATTTAAAAAAAAACGAAAATGTTATTACGTTTGTTTAGCTTGATTTCGTATTAACATTTTTTTTAACTTCACAAACTTCCATCATGAACACAAATAATACTACAAAATTGTATCTACTGAAAGTAATGAACAATTATGGGATTTTCCATGTTCTCTATAAAATTTATTCTGTTTGTTTTTCTTAGGCCGTGTGTCAATTGCGTTTAATTTTTGACTTTTCTGCACCATATTAATGACAAAAATGAACCACTTGCTAAAATTTTAACGCAATTGACCCACGGCCTTACAAGAAAATATCAAAAAGGAATTTGTTACCTCACTGTACACATTTAGCCAGTGCAATTGGCACACGGCCAAAGTATAAATCAGATCAGTATAATAGAAACGGCAAACATGAACATTTCAAATGACACGCTTATACAAACAAAATAACATATTAGGTCCCCAAAAGCTGTCGTGGCTAAAAACAGAATGGGGATAAAATATAGAAAATGACAATAAGGCTATTTATGCAAAAGTTCATTTCAAAACTTTACAACGTTTACCATTTGAGTTTCCGAAATTTTTGTTAAAGATTTCACATACAATGTTGACATTGTATTTAATGTTCCATCATACAAATTTCAGATTGTAGGGTTTATTTTTTTTTTTTGACACTTACGTTGTCGCAAAGTACTCTAACAGCCGTATTTATAAAGAAATTTAAGAGGTTGTTTAACTATAAAACACCTCTAAGTATCACATAAATGCAAAATCACATATGGTATAATCATATTACGGAAATTTGATTTTGTATGGGAAATTTAATCGTATTAGCAAATTAAATGCCAAAATGAGCTTTTTTGCTAAATGAGAACGTAGTATTAGAGCCACTTTAAAATGAATTTTGACAGAACAGAGAATTTCCATTTAAATATTTTTGGTTTTATATTTATTTTTAGTTTATGTGTTGAAAAGTGAAAGTAAATAAATAAAAATGTACTCTATCTACGTTTCTTTTTTAAATGATTTAACTGTAGTGAATGTGATAAATACAAACAGACCAACAGCTACGAGAATAAAAATGTAAAAACCGAGAAATAACCCAATGGAACTTCAAAATAAATATTTTCTGAAAAAGTGTCGATTTTCTAAGCCCAATATGGAAAAGCTTATCAAACTTGTGCAATACGATATTGAAGTATTAAATAGGGGTGTTCAGATTTTTGCTGATCTCCACGTGATGGATGCTTAAGATATTGGGGTCGAAATGAAGCATATTATTTAATTACCTTTTTAAGATGCAACATGACAGGGATGTTACTCACGCATTTAGTCAATCTACGCTATGTGTTATTTATCGGAGGGTTGCAAAACCTTTTGCCTCAACTAAAAGTGATAAAATGTATAAAATTGCACTGTTTTGTACTAGATTTGTAAATATTAATAGGTTTTTTGAAACAATCGTCGTTTAGTTAAGCAGCAACGAAAAATCGCTTATAGATAAGAAATTAAGCAACGTAGCTTAGAGTCAATTTAAATATTTAAGCATGCTAAACTAAACAACCATTGATACCTACACGTTTTAAGAATATCTAATAAATATGGGTGTAAGTATATATTTAAGGGCCAAACCCACCGAGCAACCGAAACCGAAACTTCGTTTTATTTTTTCATTTTTCTGTTCAATTATGACATTTCATTCCCACCGAACATAGCACAGAAACTGAAAAAAAAATTTAACGTCACATTTGACATTCAGTGAATTCAGAATGCGGATCTATAACAAAAAGAAAATTTTGTTATATGTTGCGTTATATTTTGCAACGCTGAAAAGAACAAAACGTTAAAAATATTGGATTCATCCCCTAAATCGAGACCGAAAAATTAATGGAGAATTTTATTGAATCTCAACAAAATTGGAGGAGTATCCGGCCCGGTATTTCCGATATCAGATGCTTTTATGTTCCTGTTTTTATATTCTTTGCAAGTTTTATCATAAATAGATTTATGAGATTCTACTTCAAGAATTAGTTTCGACTCGAAACTGTATAATTCCTGTTTTCTTTGAATGCTAGCATCTTTAGCTTTTTTTTTTGCTTCAGCATTTTCTTTTCTAATTTTTTTAATTAATTCCATTTCCACTTTTATTTCACGTTAGCTTTTCATCACACAAAAAAGAAGAATAAATAAAAAAAAAAAGTGACGTCTGCGAACTTCGGCAAACAGAAATTACAACGATGAAAAAAAAAGTTGCAAGTTTCGGTACGTTGAATTGCAAAACTGCAAAATGAAAAAGTAAAATTTCGGTACGGGAAAAATATAAAATCGTTTTATATCAAAATAAAAAGACTTTAAGAAATAAAAATAGATGAGATTAGTGTGGCATATTAATATCTTTTATTTAAGAAGTATTTTTAACTGAAAAACACAGCAAATTTTAAGTAATTAGCAGTTTAAAAAAAATGAAAAACAAAGTTTCGGTTGCGGTTGCTCGGTGGGTTTGGCCCTTTACCACACTAGAATATTACCACGATACATAACGTATCTTGGAATATAGCCATAGCCAACTAAGAACTAGACCCAATTGTTTCCCTGAATCCATCCATTTCGCGTGAGTGTGACTAATTTTTCTGTACTTGGGTGTTAACCGGACGTGTGCAATCAGAGGTGAGATATTTGTGTTATTATTTTGTATTACATATGCGGTTTACAAATATTAATTCAGTTATTTGATTCCAGAATCGTGTTGACTGACCAGAGTCCGCGAATCTACTAAACATTTATTGTAACAATAAAAAACCAAAACAAACAAAAAATGACGGAACGATATACTTTCGGCGGATCGCTTAATGCAATTACTTGTCATGCATGGAATAAAGACCGATCTCGTGAGTTCTTATTATATTTCTATTTTATAGAGTTATTATTATTATTTTATTTCAGAAATTGCTCTTTCGCCTAACAACAACGAAATTCATATTTATTCGCGAGACTCCAATTGGAAGTTAGTAGACGTTCTCAACCAACATGATTTGCGTGTTATGGATATTGATTGGGCCAGAAACACAAATCGTATAGTTAGTTGTGCTGCAGATAGAAATGCATATGTCTGGTCGCAAGGTGAGGATGGCAAATGGAAGCCAACTTTGGTTTTGCTTCGCATAAATAGAGCTGCAACTTGCGTTAAGTGGTCTCCAAACGAAAATAAATTTGCTGTTGGATCTGGAGCGCGATTAATTTCTGTATGCTATTTTGAATCAGAAAATGATTGGTGGGTTTCAAAGCACATAAAGAAACCTATTAGATCGACCATAACATCGCTAGATTGGCATCCAAATAATGCGCTTTTAGTAGCGGGATCTACAGATTATAAGGTATTTTGTTTGATATAATTTGCATTTATAAAATAATACCCTTGGTCAGCCACTTCCAGCAACGCATTTATTTAACTACCCGGTGGTTAGCTGCCTGAACACCACAGGCGAATGACTGGGTAGTTAAAGATGAAAATGTAATGCCGAGGATAAAATTGATTTCGAAATCTTCAGACGAACTAGTTTATTTTATGCCTGCATATTATATTCATTCACAGGTTCGGGTTTTCTCTGCTTATATCAAAGATATTGAAGAGCAGCCTACACCGACATCATGGGGAAATCGAATGACGTTGGGTCACTTGATGGCCGAATTCAAAAATGCTGCTAACACTGGCGGTGGATGGATTCACAGCGTTAGTTTTTCTGGTGATGGAAATCGCATATGCTGGGTTGGCCATGATAGTTGCATTAATATTGCAGACTCAACCAATGGCAATGTTATACGATGCAAAACTGAACATCTTCCATTTTTAAGCTGCGTTTGGATCAACATGAACTCTATTTTAGTTGCAGGGCATAGTTGTGTTCCTCTTATCTTCACATTGGATGGCAACAAAATACAATTCTCGGCTAAACTGGACACCTCGCAGAAAAAGGAATCCAGTGGAATATCGGCAATGCGTATCTTCCAGTCATTAGATCGTAATTCAAGATCAGAAAACTCAGACACATTCGTAGAATCCATACATCAAAATGCAATATCTTGTGTAAGAATTTATTCCGGGGATAAATTATTATGTAAGAAAATAAGTACTTCTGGCACTGATGGCCAACTAGTGATTTGGGACATAGATTCCAAATTGAATAATGCTTTTAAAGATTTGAGTATCGAATGAAAATAATGTCATTTCGATTCGTCAACATTGTATTATCATTTTTGTATTACAAAATAATAATAAATACATTGGATTACGCCAATGGTTATGTATTAAATTTTTTGTTTTGATTTTCTCTTATTTTTTACAAAAAAAATACCCAAAGGGTTCTTCATGTGCTAAAATTCACAACTTTAGTCATAATATAAATGATTTTCATTTCTGTAAACAAAAATTGTTATTTATAATAAAGAAAACGTCGGATTTTCTTCAGTATAAAGAGCATGTTACACGCATTAGAAACGAAGCTGCGTACGTACGTATTGGATATAGTAAAACGGCAAATGCGTTGTGGCTTTTAAAAAAATGTGTAACCGGAGAAAAAATTTACATCATGATTATAAAGGAATACTTAGATATCGATGTAAATATTAGTGTTACACATTTATTTCGTCACCAGATACCTTGCATCGTCAGACGTCGTACTGCGTATCAAACTAAAAAGACATCACCCCACCTAACGGTTAGGCATGAAAGGATTCCATATAACGTCCCACTATTAAAATATTGCGTTTTTCAAATCAATTTCAAATGCATTAACATTTGCACTTCACTTTATTGATATAAATCAGATTAGAAAGCCTTTACATTCGAGGCAAATAGATTTCTAGTGTAAACAAAACATTAAAAAAAATGTATATATTGGTAAATATGCCAACACATAATTTTACAATTTATAAGACATTTCTATTGAAATAAGTAACATAGTTTTTGTGTGAAGATTTTTAATCATCCATGAAATCGTTTGACATTTCAGAAAATTGCTTAACATAAGCCTCATGGATTTTCCTTACAAATTCTGAATCATTCTTTATCAAATAACAAATGGTCTTAACAAGTTGCGATTGGGTTAATGGCTTGACTGAGTTACAGATTGCACTTTGTGTATCTGTATTTCCACTGGGCTTGTCTAACTTCAAAGACTTTTCAAACATTGTTGGAAGCATCAGAGCAGGCTTAATAGCAGATTGTGGTTCCACTTTGTGACTCACATCTCGGTGTTGTTCACAATCTTTCTTAAATGATTCAGGTTTTAAAATATTTTGTATGTTAAGGAACTTAGCAAGAGGAGACATTTCCAAATCACATTTAGGTTGCTCAATTTTATTTTCCAAGTCCACTCTTGAAATTTCTGGTTCCACTTTTGACAATTGGACGGGATCGTTTAATGGGGTCTTTACTTGTTGCTTTTCTAACTGCTCAACTGACAGGGTATTTGATAAAAGGCGTCGAAAAAGAGGTAACTCCGAAGAAGGTGTGGGCTTAGCAGCTGCAAAAAAGTTGATTACGTTACGTGACCCAAGGTCCGGTTGATTGCTTCCAGCATTCAAACTGCTCTGAAAATCTTGTTGCGCTCTGCTTAGCATATTGAAAATATTTACGCTTTGTGTCGTGGTTGCTCCTGACGTTTTTTGTTTCACAACACATTCTTGAATAAGGCTGCACACTAGATCACCAATGCGATCACACTCGGAACTATTATAGAACCAGAATCCTCTGATCCTTGACCTTTCATTGCGGTAGAGAAGGAATGGCGGCTGTGATTGAATTTCCAATTGTCCTGTGATTGGTTCCACAAAAGATGTAGTATTTAGTCGATTATTTATAAAAATACTATGAAATGGTTCCGCATTCCTGCTGTATATGAAGAACGCTCCTTCAACATCAGTCTTCTCCCATTCGTTTTCATCCGAGTTAAATGTATAGAATGCCACATGTGCTGTCGAGTCAACGATGTCCTTTGCATACGGATCTACTCTTTTGATAGCAGCCAAATTCATGCGATTTTTACTCAAATCAGCCATTTCACATATATTGATATTATATTTTTTATATATTTTGATAAAATTAATTCGTAGACATAGTCAGATTTTCGTTTACAATTTATATTTGACAAGACCAAGTTCAGTCAGAATGAAGAATGGAGTGTGTTCAAATAGTAATCAATAAAAATCAAAACTGGTAACAGTTAAAAAAGTTGATATGTTCACATTTGTCACATCCAAACCGTTACCAAAATAAATCAATAGAGTTGTTCAGGACAATGTCATGTCAAACTGTCAAATGACAAAATTGACATTCACCCTTATTCCAGATGGCGTTTTTATTAAACGACAAATGGCGTTTTTTGAGTCGATTCATTTTAGTGTCGTTTAAGTGTCGGTATTCTATTCTCTGAACGCCTCCCTCTCATTTTTTTTACATTCCACATGAGTTCCACACCAACAGCTGATACAAAAATGACAGATAGGCGTTTATGTTTTGCAATTTTAAATTTAAAATGAGCATTTATTTTACCTATTTAAAATTCAAAATACAAAATAATATTACAAAAACAATGAATAGCATTGCAATGTTTATATCATTAGAAAGTGAAGACGAAAAAGAAGATGAAATTGCAAAAAGAGAAATGAAAAACATCAGAAGAAGAATCAGGTCAAAATCGCATCCTTTGGATTTACCAGACTCAAAGTGGATTTAAGAAAAAAATATTTTGAAGTAAAAATACCTAATTCTGATAACATTTCCAGATTTAAAATGTACTTCAAACTTAGCAAAGAAGCTTTCGTCTATTTACTGAATGAAGTAAAGGATAAAATTCCAATCGCTGGTATTTCATTGTCAGTGCCAGTCATTTTTAAACTTTCGTCGACATTGCGATTTCTTGCGGAAGGTGGGTATCAAAAGGGTGTAGGCAATGATTTGAATTTGGGTCTTGCTCAACCAACGTTTAGTAAAATCCTCAAAGAAATGCTTTCCCTTATGGAGGAAAATATTTGCCCACAATGGATAAACATGCATTACACAGATGAAGAAAAGAACTGTGCGAAAATGACGTTTTATGAAAAGGCTGGAATTCCAGGAGTCTTAGGATGTGTCGATGGCACTCACATACGCATTTTGGCACCGACAAAAAACGAACAACATAAGTGTTACAACAGGAAAGGATTTTTTAGTTTAAATGCTATGATTGTATGTTAAATTAGTTTCTTTATGGTCTGGGGATTACCTCTTTTGAAATTTTTTGCCAGCGAAACATTTTGTTCCATTAATTCAGCCAAACGTTTCATTTGTTCTGGGGTTGTTATTTTCACCCTTGAACAAATAACAATTAATAAAATCCTTGAATTAATACACAAATTAATCGAAACTCACATTTTAACAAAAACTCGACACCTAGTCGTTTGCAAATTTCTATTCGACAATTATTGGCGTTTTACCTGTCGTTTTATCCAACTAAAACGACTGTTAGAATGCGGATAACTGCAATGACGTTTTAAGAACTTACGTTCCACACTACTTAAACGCCACGTAGCGTTAAACGACATAAAACGCGTTCAGACTTGCCAGCTGTAATACCGATTTCAAAAAACGCTATCTGTCGTTTAATAAAAACGCCATGTGGAATAAGTGCGATTATATTTATGTATGAAAACAAACTTTTGCACACAATACTTTTTCTTTTTTTCATTGAAATTGCATTTATATTCACACTTTGCAATGATATTAGTCATGAATTTCACTCCTTTTATATGAATTTTATTATTCAACAAACTCGCTTTTTATTTTGATAAGAAAATAATTTGTATTTTACAGTAGACAATTTATACTTTTATAGTTTTAATGCAGTAACCACATAAAACAGCACTCTCGCCATATTTCACATTGTTTTCCTTCAAGTGATTTTGACGTTTTAATGAAAGAGACAATGTTCGTGTGAGGGAGAAGTCTGATGAACCAAGTAAAATATCTCATTGTTTTCCTCCAAAAAGAAACGAAACACTTGTGAGGGAGATAGTTTTGTGAACAACTCTATTGCCAATGCAATTTTCATATGTCACCTAAAAGGCACGGGGTTTAATTTTGCAAGTATTAAATTTGACTTTCATAGTATTTGTATGTGTCATTGCATCTGTAAACATCTGCTCTCGTGTTTCAGATCCACTAACACAAGGAAATACCATGAAAGTTCAATTTAATACTTGCAAATCTACACCCCGGTCGCCCAGAATGTGTCTGTAGCTGATGCTACTAAGTCAGAAGATAAAAACAAGACAAATCGTAAACGCTACACAATGTGTAACTTCGTGAACCTGTAGCTTGAAGTTGAATGGAGGGCAACTTCTTGCAAGAAATGTATCTCTCTTTTGCAGATACGCATTCTGAGCGGCTCCGCAAAATAATAACGGATTCATATATGGTAGGAGGGGAAGATGATAACATAATAATTAAATCAATTAACAATGTTTTAAACATATATCAAACAATAGCTATGTTGAATTGTGGTTTGACGAAACGGGTGGTAAAAGAAAAACCGCCAAAAACAAATACATTCGAGGTAAGGCATGTCTCTCATAGAAGGCGAATAAAACCCACTATCCGAATACCGAGTGCAAAACGTATACAACATAACAAAAAGACAATGAGATCAATTCAGTTTCACTGGAAAGTCCACCCTCTTTGGAGGTCGGCTTTAGGGATTCGGGGGGATAGCCAATTATTACAATTGTGTAGCCCTATCTAGAAAAGTTTAAGTTTAGTTAAGTCACCTACATTTGGACCGCAAAAAAAATATATTGTTGAAGTGTTGACTCCCGAAAAAAAGAGGTTAAAAAAACTAAAAGCCTTAAGGACGAAAACAACGTTCTTCGAACAAGGCTGAACAAAGCCGAACTTCTCTGCAAAGAGCTTCGTAATAAAATGATCCACCTTAAGGATGAAAACTTTACCCTAAGGATAGTTGATTAAAAAATTACCTAATAAACCAAAACTCAAAGCAAAATGTCCCGATTATTTCAAACATGTTGCTGGTAAAAAGCCAGCAGTAGCGAAACCCACTGGATTTTACAGAAAAGACCGGTGAAAAAAGGAAAGCTGTTTCCTCACATGAAGTCATAAATCGAGATGAAGAAATTAATTATAAAAGAAAACAGCTAAAAAAATTTTACCCCTTCGCCAATAAATGCAATCGGCATTGCCAACTACAACAAGTTACATGCCTCGATAAAGTTGTCGCCATTATCAGAATACAAAGTAACTTCACTTAAAATTTGTTTGGATAATCATGTTCTAAAAATTATAAGCTTTGTTTTGACACCAACTCACCAATGATTGTATTTATAAAAAAAAAGCCAAAAGTAAAAGAAAATTTTCAATGGGGATCACAAACGGTTGAGCTTCACGATTACCAATTACACAACTTTAATTCACAAAAAAAAACATTCAGAAGTTAAATAGGGTATCTTTGTATTTTTGCAGTTATTTTTCACTGTTAAGGCCATGGATAATATTGTTAAAAATTATAGAATAGACTTCAAAATGTTAACCTGCTCACAGCTCGCTAAAATTTAATGGCTAATTTTTGACATTTGGTGTACCTTGGAGGGACAGAGATGGCAAGCACTTTCATGGAAATAAAATGAAATGGAATCATAAAATATGAAGGGAATTTTGCTCCAAGCTTTTCTTCCATTCATGTGTGCATGTGTTCTTCTTGCAAGATAGCGGGACCTCTTGAGATAAGCTTTTCTTGACAATTGATACTACTCGCATGATTTCCCAGACCATAGCGACAATTCAACAAAACATCGTAATATATACAAAAAAACGGTAGGTATATGGTAAATATGGTAAACGACAAGACCCGGTAATATCTACGGTTTTCGAGAAACTACCGATGGCTGAATGTTTGGTTAAGTTCTCTGAATTTAAGGCCTTTGCATCGGAGGGTTTAGGTAAGGACATTAAGCACTGAACTTGAGTGGGTAACGATTTAAGTTTAGTAAAAACATTCACGTTATGTCCTCGGCAACATATTCATTTGATCTATAATATTGCTAAGAGAAACATGTTGAATTTCAAAATATGTTTTATTTCTATTTTCTTGTACAACTTTTTGATTTAATGGACTTTTGAGTTAATGGTGTAGTGTTGTCCTTTCCATATCTGGCTAAAATTTCCTTTTTGAATAACTCAAACCTTTTACGATTGATATTATTTTGCTTTTCTCTCCACGCAGGTTTCATTTTCTTCATTTGTAATCCCCAATGGCATGTGAATACTGGAGACAAGACGTGGAATGAGTACCCAGCTATAAACATTTCGTAAACCTTAAAAAGAATATTTTATTATTTTACTATAGAATTAATATTGAAAACATGGTATATGAAATATAAGTTTTAATCACCATTAAATTGAGTTTAAACATTTCAAATATTTTTTTATATTGTATTACATTTAAAATATTTTTTTATATCAAACATCATTTTCAAGATTTATGTGAAAGCATACCCAAATTTGTTTCACATTATCATCTTAATCATCCCAGTCCTGCTCTACGGGGCTGTAGCATTGATCGTCTCAAAAGCGGATGAAGAAATCCTTGGTAGATTCGTGAGGAAATTTCTTCGAAAAATCTTCGGTCCCGTTTGCGTTGACGGGCTATTGAGACGAAGATTCAACCAAGAACTATACGAGCTGTACAGCGACATGCCCTGGTCAAAAAACTCCTCATTGGACTTTTAAGATGGCTAGGGCATGTAGAACAAATGAACACCAATACTCCGGCTAGCAAAGTCTTCGTTTCCCAGCAAGGCGTCGGACGCAGTAGAGGAATACCTCGACTTAAGTGGCGGGCACAAGTAGAAACCGATCTCAACCAAATTGGAATGGGCAACTGGAGGCAGTTAACTTAGGACCGGGATAATTGGAAAGGCATGTTGGTTGAGGTCCAGGTTCATTCCGGACTGTGACGCCACTTAAGTAAGTAAATAAGTTATCATCTTAAACTGGCAGACCTGGAACCTCTTATGACTTGCCATTTTTACAAACCTATGATTTCTGCAGGAATTTTGTGACCAAAGTGGACAATGATATCTGAGATTGATCTAATATGAAAGTAAAAAGTCTTCTCCGTTGTATAGGCAGCTCAAAATTGATTAAAATCTGTAATTTCCTAAGATTCACATAGTTGTCCCTACGGACTGTTACGGAATAATTATTCAAACAAAAATAAAACTAAAACCATACAACGAAAAGATAAACAAACAAACAAACAGGCGGCTGACGACTTCAACTATAATGTCTGCCCCATTGTCTGATTGCCTGAAGAAAAGAAAAAAAAATTGAATTGACTTTTGAAGCTTTGGAAACTTTCAATTGTCTGAAAGAGGTGCACTTACCACCTCTTTAAAATACAGTGTGACGCATCCTCGGCAGGAGAATGCGATTCAAAACCAAACTCCGATTGCGTTAATGTTTAAAAAAAAAACCTAATATGACCCAAAGGAACTATACTGTCACAGAGTTAGAACGTTTTGCTGCTCCTCAGCGTTTGTAAGTTCAGGGCCTATGTTGACGGCCTTCGTTTTCGAGTAGTGACCGATCACTCGAGTCTCAAGTGGTTCATGTCGCAAAAAAAAACTCAACGACCGACTGCCAGATGGGGCTTAGAGCTCCAAGGATTTGATTTTGTGATCGAGCCCCGAAAAGGGTCCTCCAGACGCTTTGTCACGAGGTGACAAGGAAGAAATTCCAGCAACGTCGAAAGGGGTTGAAGTGGAAATAGATCGGAGGAGTTTGACTCTGACCAATATTCTGGGTTTACAGAAGACATTACCAAAAAAAACAATCTGTCCCTTCAGACCTAGATGCATCGGGCAAATATATATACAAGAGACTTAGGTTCAAGACTGGTGGGGTGGGGTATGAAGATTCGTTGTGGCTTCTTTGGTTGCCTGACATACACTTAAATTGAAATGACCCACGAAACCCGAATGCGATGTCTTAGTGGGCTTGCGAAAATCTATGCCCGCATTAGTGGAAAATATTACAAGCCGAAAATGATACGCGGTATCAAAATGTATGTGAATGAGTGGTAAATTGCATACAGTTAGGGCACCAAATACCAGCATACCAACTGCGACACGTAAGAGGATTTAATATATAATGCGGTGAAAAGGATTAATAGGCATTTACTGAAAAAAAAGTAAACCTTCAAAGTTATACGGTATAAATATCCTTCTTTCGGGAGGATGATCCTCCCTTCTCTCCCTGAATCCATCCTTTATCCCCCAATCAACCTCCTAACCTATCGAATTTATTGTTTATATTGGAAAATCACCAACGGCATCGCTCAATTCCGTAGTGGATACTGATGGACCTGTCTCTAGGTGTAACTAGAATTAGCGCTACACATTGTAGGGTGTGCTTTGGGTTAACTTTTCAATCACAGAAAATAGCTTTTGCTACGAAAAAACCTAAAGCCATGACTGAATATACGACCATACCAAATGTAAAAAGAACAACGACGTTCATATCTACACTTGAAACTTGAGAAGAATAAACAGAAAACGTGTAGCTGAACAAGTAGTGGAAGCCTTAAGCTGCTACCAGAGATTATAAAGCCACACAGCTGACGCACTGCATACAGAAAAATTGTGCTATGGCGGGTCATACTGGTATAACCCGCAATATAACTATTTGGATCTCGTTTCTCATGTATGCACGTGCACACACACGGGCGGGCGTACCATGAAGCTGGTGAGCATATGTTTATGTTTTTTTTGTTTTCAATGCATCATTTGTATGGTTTATCTACTAAGCAGACATTACTACCATCCAAGAAATACGATTGGATGGGACCGGCAACAAAAGTACTGTGACATTTTCTACGGTCCGTGTTACTCTGAGAAGAAATAAGAAATTTTCGGATTTTGATTTGTTATAAGGATAGCAAAAAGTCGTATGACTTGAAGACATTAGCAAACGTATTGTAACAATGCGTATAAAGGCCACACTTGCCAATATAAGCGTTATTTGCGCTCACACTCTGACGAAGAAATGAGATGACATTGTTTAGGAATGTTTCTACCAGCTGCTGGACAAACTTATGAGCGACTAGCAAAGTACGATTTTGGACGTTTCGAAGTATTTGAAATTCAATATGAGTGATTAGTTAACCACAAATACAACCCTCGCCATAAAAAAGTTTAAGCTAACTGGACTAGAAGTTAACCACGGTATTGAAAAGGTGCACTTAAATCACCGAATTTTGTTAGCAATTTTGTTGGTGAACTACTTTTTTTACTTAATCGTGTTTATATAATACCTTTGGACGCATTGTGTTTGGATTTCGATACTGTTAAATGCAAATGAAACTGAAAACTCAACGATTTCAATGGCAGATGAAGCACGCGCGTCTCCCAAATTTCAATGAGTAAGTTATTCAAGCTAACCAACATATTCCACGAACATTACCTGCGAGTTTCTTGTAAATCCATATCCCATAAAACGTTCATCGTGAATAGGAGAATCATCCGAAGCAACGTAAAAGGGTTCGTACAAGAATTCAAAATTAGTCACATTATGACTTATAAACGTATCCAAATCAGACCTTGTGTCTTTTTGCCATCTATATAAAAGAAAAATAAATTTTTAATCAATTTGATAAAAAAATATAATTTACACGGTGCCTACCTGGTAAAATTTGTTGCGTACTGGTTGTAAATAAAAACGTTTTCGTGAAAAGGTCGAGCCAAATTTTTTTTAGTAAGACGAAGCAGTTCGACTTTATTTGCGGGAAATTTTGCTCTGTTATCAATTTCATACGTTGGTATTACGAATGCACACATTTTCTTGCAATCTGTGCGTTTGAGAAATGAATTCAACTGTGCAAAGATATTTACGCTCGGTACAATATCAACATCTGTCAGGAATACATATTTCGTTTGACATCCCTTCCTCGCTAAGTTCCTCAAATGGTTTTGGGGATACACGTTTCTGAGTCTCCATTTTAAACTCTCTACGCTTCTGGATTTTAGCATCTTGCTTAGCGTAACTTTTGGAGAATGACAGTCGAAACTGGCCGTAAACGTCGAATGTTTTTGCGTATTGTTCAATGGACTTGTTGATTTTGGTACAAGTATGTGAAAGCTTATATTTTCACTGATAAAATTATAGCACAATCTCAAATATGTAACATAGTTTTGCAAAATGTAAAATTCTTCACTATCAGCTACAAACACTGCCAGAGAAATAGGTCCCATCCAATGTTTACTCACTTGTACAATCGAATACAACCTTTCTATGGAACTTTGGGTGGCTAAACATACCTCGCTCTGTGCAGAAAGTTTCCCAAAGTTGCTTCCTATCAGTGCAAAATCGAATATTTTGTATATTCTCTGATTGTCCCATCGCCCAATATCCGGGTTAATTCCTGTAAATGCCAAATTGTATGGATAGAATACCGATATTTTAGATGTCTTTGGTAATTCAATTGTTGGTAAGTCCAAATTCCTCGGAACAAAAGACGTGTTGTATGACTTGTTGGTATTAAAGTAGTTTTTACTATTGAGAAAATGGAGCGTCCACAAGAAATTGCAAAGCACGAACACCGTAATTATTCCAAAGAAAGTCGATTTGAACTGCACAAAAATGAGCATGATATATAAAATTTCGTTTGTTTACTTAATTCATTTTACCAGCATACCATATTCCTTCCATTCAACTTGCTGCACTTTCATGAGTGACCAAAAGAATACCCGAGAAAAACATTGGGGTGGTTCAGCAACAATAATGCAAATTCAACGCATGTGTAGAAAAATCCTTAAGAATAATTTATTGTTGTTCTTCGAATTCAATCACACTTTGAATATTTGTTATTCTGAACATTATGTGGGTATTTATCATTTTGATATGTTGCACAAAATGCAAAATTAAGTAGAAAATAGAGATCTTCGAATTAGTAACAACAAAACAAAATCACATCTGACTCTGACAAGGAATCAAGGATGCTAGGAAGGACAATTCATGAGTTCATGAGTCATGACCAAAACTAAAAATAATGGACACATTCAGTGAATTATTTCTTTCTGTGTATTCAATTGCTGTGCAGGAGTTTATATTTAGAAGTATATTTATTTATTTATTAAACATACCTATACCTAAGGCCAGGATTGATCTCTGCCTAAGGCCGTGTGTCAATTGCGTTAAAAAGAGGGTTAAATTGTATCCACTTTTTAATTTTTGACTTTTCTGCACCATACTAATGTCAAAAATTATCCACTGGCTAACATTTTAACGCAATTGACACACATCCTAGCTCTCATGATATTTAAAGGGTGTTTTTTAAGCGTAGTTTTTTTTATAAATCGAATAAAACACTCAAATTTGCATGAAATATTTAAATCGATAAATAGACCTTTGCTATTAACGTTTTAAAGACAACTTCAGGTAATTGTTGTCCGCAGCTCCGTTTCAAATGGTCCATTCGGAAGGTCCAATTTTGCGTCACTTTTTCGAGCATTTCGGCCTGTGTTCCACGAATTACGCTTGTTATGTTATCCTGTAAGGCTTCAATCGTGTTCGGCTTGTCCGCATAGACTAACGACTTAACATAACACCACAAGAAATAATCAAGAGGCGTTAAATCGCATGATCTTGGCGGCCAACTCACAGGGCCATTCCGAGAGATAAGCTGCTCACCATATTCATCCTTCAACATTTCCATTGCTTCATGAACTGTGTAGCATGTGGCACCGTCTTGATGAAACCACATGTCAACCAAGTTCAACTCAGTCAACTGGGGGAAAAAAAAAGTTGCGTATTATGGCTCGATATCGGAGCTGACGGTAACGGTCGTCTATGAAGAAAAATGGACCGATGACGCCACCAGCCCATAAACCACATTGGTAATTCTTGTATGGTATGTAGATGTTCACCACTCCAGATGCTACAGTTTTGCTTATTTACGTATCCGTTTAGCCAGAATTGAGCCTCATCGCTGAACACAATTTTTTGATAAAACAGCGGGTTTTCATGGAGCTGTTCTAAGAACCATTCACCAACAATTAGACGTTGAGGTAGGTCATTCGGCTTCAATACTTGCTCAAGTTGAATTTAGTAGGCCTTCAAACCCAAATCGACACTTAAAATTTTCCATACGGTGACGAAATGTTGTTATCAAAGTTAATGGCGGAGCCGAGGTAGACCAATACTATCCAGATGCCTTGAAGGGCTGTGGAGACGAAGATGCAACCAAGAACTATACGAGCTGTACAGCGACATACCCCTAGTCAAATTGCTCCGTATTGGATATTTAAGATGGCTAGGATATATAGAGGAATACCAGACCTTGAAGTGCGCTATTGGAGGCAGCTATCTAAAGACCGGGCTAATTTAAGAGGCATGTTGGCTGAGGCCCAGGTTCATTCCGGACACTTAATGCAAACAAATTTGAGTTGACACTGTCTTTTTATTTTTTTTATAAACTGCTCTCAGGCAAACCTATAACGCTCCAGGAGCGTCCTTTGATGATGTTTGGAGATGTGTATTACATCTTCTTGAATTGTTGTAGATTGCTTGGGTGGAACATGTCTTCTGGAAGTTCGTGTCTCAGCCAGGTGGATAGTGTGTCTGTTAGCTGAAATAGGGTGTATTGTCGTTCGTTGAAATACAAAGAATCTAGGTATTTATTCTTTCTTCTATTTAAAGTTTATTTTGGGCTCTCTGTTACAACCTCTGCACAAATATTGTCATTAATTTGCCTATTTAAGTCACGTAGATTGTGCTATCTAAGTTTTCTAATGGGGCAAATATTGAGATCTTGTAATTGACAGAAGTGAGAAATAGGTCTAAGATATATTCAAAGTTATTACGAATATCATAAATGTCATTTGGTTCAAAGTTGAGTCAAGCTGCTGGTTATGTCAAACATTTTGTACTTTCTTCTGCGTCATCCGTTCTGTTGTGTCGCCAACACTCAACCTTTTCAAAATTGGATCAATAAGGATTTTATTCATTCATTTCATTTGGCAATAATACATATGACCTAAATGGAAGGGTTTGCTATTTTAATGATTTGTGTTTTCTATTTATTTTCGTTCTGCAGTTACAGGGACTTTTAAATCCGTATGATTCTACAAAGGTCAAGCAAAAAAATTGGAGCAATTTCGATTTAAAGTATTATTTGTTTTATCATACTTTTTTAATTGGAATCCAATTGAACCAACCCCGAAAACGACCGACCTATGGCGGAATTTATATTAATTTTTTGGCTTTCTCGCTGCGTTACATAAACGTAGTTGCAGATTGCAATTGTTACAATTTATATATATATATATAATATATATATATATATATATATATATATATATATATATCGGTGCTTACATATTCCAAAAATGAAACATTGCACACAATTGCTTGATGTTTTTTTAATGTAATAAATATATTTATTGGTAAATGTTTCAGTTAAAATCATCCTAATCTACTAAAAACCTTATTTCGTCCTAGAAAAAGATAATTCTTTCTTTCTTTCTAATTTCTTTCAAATTTTACACATACATAGGCAGATTTTAAAATTTCAATAGTAAACAAAAAATGACCAAAAAGGACGTAAAAGTGAAAGCAGTGCAAAAGAAACCATCTTTTACGAGAATTACAAGTAAAATACTCAAGTGTGAAATTCTTGCATTGTTTTCTTAATGGCTTGTGTCAATGGTTTATGCCGTATTTCATTGAAATCTAAAATAATTACCCACAACATTTTTTTTCTATGAGAATTTTTCAGTATCTCACTTTGGTAGTGGAGAAAGTACTTGTAGCTACACAATCTATAGCACACAGATGGGAGAGCAACATATGACATCACAGTTTATATGTGTAAGTGAGCTTAGGTAACGTCCTTGAACAGTACAGTGATGTAGTGTATTGGCAATACAAAATTCAGAAAAGGAGTTGAATCTTGAATTCATCAAGGCCTAAGTCAAAATATATTAACCATCAGAATTGGCAAAAAGTGTAAAACGACCATGAGGACATACATTAAAAGGGTTGGGTACGTTTCCCCAATTTATAATCCAAAAAAAATGTTGAAACTCAAAATCCCCAAACTGAAATTTGCATCAGCAAAATCTGGAAAGAGAGAATCCCCGACCCCAGGTCTAAAATCTACAACGGATAGATGTTCAAGTAGAAGTGAATCATGCCATCAAATCACGGCGATTTAATCGCATGATTACTTGAACATTAATCTTTTTTCTTTGGAGATAACATTCAGTTGAATTATTTTATTTGGCGGATTTTGTCCAATGGAGATTTTTTTGGGGATTCCGCTGATATTAAAAATAAATAAAAAGTACACATCATGCTTGATATCCACAATCAAATTAAAATGGTTATATTTTAAACTCAAAGTGTTGTTGTAGGTTTATATTTATGTACTCCCGTGCATAGACTATCAGAGAAAATCACTTTTAGTAAAAGCCGACTATAGGAAAATATTACATATGGGAAAAATTATTTGTTTTGACCCGCAGATACTTCGAATCGATAAAAAAAACATATGAGAAGGCTACAATCCGATGTGCGGATCGTTTAATATTCTATACCATCCCATCCTTAAAATTCATATCCCGAAAATGTAGGCTTCGTGGCAACTAAATATTGAAAGTGACATTATCACAACATATTGTTCGGGCAGTTTATCAATATCTTGCATGGCTCGACTAAAAACAACGTTTTTCTACTACATATGGTACGACATAGGGTATAAAAATGGTTTTTGTATAAAAACGCCTCCAAAAAGTGGGCGTGGGTTAAAATTATATATAGACGAAATGTTTATATTATCAGAGCAAATGATTTTGTATCAAAAGTTTTTTCTTTCGAATATTTTTCAATTTGACCTAAAACGTTTCTTATTGAAATTGGGGCGTTTTAAGTACAAAAACGTGGGCGTGGCAAAAAACAGTGAATAGACAAAATATAAATATTAGGATTGTCTAAATATCTTGCTCACAAAATTTTTCAAAATTCCTTACCATTTTGTCAAAATAACGTTTTCTTAAAAGTGAGCGTGGCAGTGTGTGGATTTCCAAAATTGTAACCCTTGTTCTGCTTCGTCGGATAGAGAGTTAATATACCAAATTTCAAAACTCTTGCTCAAAATCTAAGGCCGAAAAATCGGTGACACACAGACGGACGGACGGATAGACAGACATGGCTACCAATTCAGAGTCGATCCATATACTTTGAGGTATATCTAGCGAAACTATTTCTCTATGTTACAAATTTAATGTCAAGATAAGACGGGAAATTTTTTTAAAAACACTTTTTCGTTGTGATAATTTTTTTTTATAAAATCTTATCTTTCCAGTTAAGCGCTCAGACTTAAATGCTTACTTTTATTTATAAATGGGTAGCCGCGGTGTAGTGTTAATGTGTTCGTCTGTTCGAGTGGACGGTTGCGCGTTCAGTCCCAGCCAAAATCCATTTAACTTTTGTTCAATTCATTCAAACTAAGAACGTTACGAACGACACAATAGAAAAATATGGCTTGTTACAAAACAAACAAACAATTGAACGAACTTTTCGGTGACGTCAATTCAAGTGCGGAGTCAATAAACATCTCCAAATGTTATCTCTGGGGCTTTTTAAGCGTTATTGATTCGTTCCACATGGGAAACGTATATATTTACACAAATAAAAATAAAAATTTTATCTCGTTAGTACACAGGGCCGAGCTTTCTCACAATTATTCATGTGTCCGTGTGTACTTTTAGCACGATTGCGGGACGTCCTGTTTTATGCCGACTGCGAACAGCGAATTTGAGATAAAGTTTTCTTGACAATTGATACTATTCGAATGATCTGTGAGATCGTCACGAGAGAAGGGGCAGTAAAAAAAAATCATTTAGGTGTTGCTACGGCTGGGAATCGGTCTAAGTTCTGCGCGGCAGTTCATCACACCAACCATCGCTTCACTGGGCCCACCGAATATATTTAAAACAAAATATTATTTCGCGCTAACTAACTCATTAACTATGTACATATCTGTGATAAGTTTTCTATCTCCAGTACAACCCTGAACATGAATATTTAAATTTCTCATAAGGCCGTGTGTCAATTCCGTTAAAATGGGGGTTAAACTTTATCCACTGGCTAATTTTTGACATTTCTGCAGGTGCTTTCCATCTCTGTCACCTCTCAGTAGGTATATCAAATGTCAAAAATTAGCCACTGGATACATTTTAGCGAGTTGTTGAGCAGGTTAAAATTTTGAAGTATCTAGTCACCATACTAATGTCAAAATTTATCCACTGGCTAAAATTTTAACGCAATTGACACACGGCCTAAAAATTTTTTTTTAAAGAATTTTAGTACATTTTTTCTCTTCACTTGAAGAGTTTTTTCTCATAACAATAAACTAAATTTTTTCAGGATTTTTTTTTATTTATTATTTTATTATGAATTTTGTAAAAATATTTTTTTTTTACTTGAAGATTTTTTTTTTATATATATATATATATACAGGCCTATCGCGAATACATTTTCCCAGGAATTCGTTTCTTGTCAGCAATGTAGGTCAAATTGCTGAATGGAAACAGTTTCCCGGGAAAGTTTATTTGAGACAGCCCTGATAGTGTGTAAGTTGTAATAATAATGGTAGACTTAAATAAATAAACAATTAATAGTGGAACTTATTCTGTCAAATGGTACTTTCCCTTCATCGAAGCTTATAATAATGTAAATTTCTTTCATATGTTTTCGCAGAAAGGGTGAGGAGATAAATCCAACAAAATTATTAGTATCCGGTTTTCAAATGAGTAATCGTGAAAGTAAGCACGGAAATTTTAAAGGTTTGATAAGCCCCAGGTTGAACGGGATTTTAGCACTATACTCTAGTAAAAAGCATCATAAATTGCAAATCTATTATTTTATATTATTTTATGTTTATGCTACTAGTTTTAATATTTCGAACATTGAAATGTTCTCTCCGATTATTAACCAGAACTTATTTTTATAAATAGCGTTTAAATTTCAAGAAAATGTCATATCTGGACTAAACGCCTTTTTTCAACTTCATATGTATAGCTTCTAAGTTTATTTAGGCTATTTATTAATAAATAATATATATTATGGTTTAAAAAAAAAAGGCTTCAAAAATAGCTTCTTTTATTAATAATATTAGCGATGTCATATTTCTGACAAAGCGGCAAATTTGAGAATCATGGCGTTTTAAATTGTTAGTGTTATTAATAACCACATCTTAACTGGGGTAACAGCGGCATAAATAAATAAACATCTCGTTTGTCAAAAAACGTTTGCTTGACCATAATTCTGTTGTTTTTCATAACATTTAAGATTTTTACTACATGAACTTATTTCCTTAAAAAAATTGGGTATGGGGGCGAACGCATCTACTATAAAAACAATACTAATATAATTAATCTTTGCAGATAAAAAAGGAGCGATTATCGAAAAATAAGAGGAACTTGTAGTTTATTTTGTAGGACATTTCAAAGCAGAGTTGTACTAATTTTTCCAAATTAATTCTGCTACAATAATTCACTGGCTTACAGTTTTACAAAGTTATTCCCAGCCTAATTTATACATAGACAGATCATCCATGGAATTGGTAATTTTTGTTATGAAATAAAATGTATGTAGGTATGAAATTGTTTTGCTTGCTCATTTTAATTATTCCTTATTTTTTTCCTTTTACTTAAATTAAATTAATTATAAAATTCGTAATTGAGACTTAAAATAAACTCAACATTTATATGAGTTTCCATAAGCTTCATTTGTATCTTTACACTACTAATGATCAGTGTAAGTCGCGACTATTTCATTCGGGTCTTGAAATCCAAAAGTGTGTACACAACAGTCAAACCAGTTGGTGTTTAATATCTTAAAGATGCATGCGCAGTCTGCTTGGTCAATTCGTGCTGGATTTGATTTGATTGTGTTGTGTCTGTGCGATTATTGCAAGTGCCTTTTGAAACATTTTATTTAATTCTAATAGTATACATTATTTTGTTTTGTTTTGTTTTTTTTTTGTTTATTATGTGAAAGTATACATTAGAACTTGAATCTGTTCAAACTGTACCTTTTTTATTATACGTAATAATTGATACGAAATCAGTATATTGCCCAACCATTTCAACTTTCACAAAGTGCCTTTCCATACATTATTATTAAACGTGAAAATAGTGCCTACGTTGATCAACAAAGAATATAAACGATCTTGAAAATACACACTGGAATACATTGGAGCATGAATTATGGTGTAGTATTCTTACGGATAAACAGTATACATTCACATAGCTGAATGAGACAGGTTAATAATTTATCTAGCATTTCGTATGGTGTAAGACTATGCAGTTAAATTCGCAAATGTTGTCTCAATCATTGTTAGCTAATTATACTTTAAGCTTGGATACTTATACATACACAAACTAGCAGTTGTAAGTATAGTAAAATAAAATTCATACAAATACATAACTCAAGTTGCTAAATTCGTTCAGACAAATGAAATATCAGTTTTAATAAAATACACATGTTTACATGTTGTTTCACTTAATTTAACTATTGCGCGGCTTTATTTCAAATATGGATTAAAATTATTTTGGGTGGGATATAAATTGCTTTGATCAATTTCCGATATGATCAAGATATATCTGTTGATATATTGCAAAGGATATGTGTATTTTACAGGTGTCTATGGAATGAAAATAACATATTGGATGTTTTTAAATAATGTGGCTACAATAATGTTTTATTAAAAATTGTTTTTTTTATGCGGTTTTACAATATAAAAAATTCACAAAAAAGGATATAAATAATATTATAAAAAAAAGTCTCAATATCTATCTATTTTTTCTTTACATGAAAATTTAAAATGGCTTATCCTTAGAAAACTAAAAATTTTGCAGAACAAAATTATTTTTATATTTTTTAAATTCTGTTTTAATTAAATTAAGTTCTGGGTTTTGACTAGTAAAATGCCAACAGTGGGTGAGTGGCGTTCTTCGCGCTACTCATTTATTTAAACACCACTTTATGGAGTCGTTTAGACGCACACGCGGCCTCGTCGCTCCGCAACAATACTGTCGGAAAGGCTGAATTTTCTATTCAACTTTACAAATGTGTTAAAACTTTACACAGTATAGGTAACTTTTAAATATTTCAATTGAAAAGTCAATTTCCTTTATGAAACCCTAATTTAGAAGTTTTGAGTCACGCCCACTTATAGGGGACATTTAAAGTTATGTGATAGGAGATTCAACGATTCGCACAGCAGTTTGTAGCCTTATCGTTTTTATACCTTATCCCATAGGGGTATATTAGTTTTTATACATAGATTTTGATAAACTGTCTGAACAATATGTTCTGAAAATGACATTTTCTATATTTCATCGACAAAAAGGCGATATTTTATTTGGGATAGGGTATAAAACAATCCTCACAGTGGATTGAAGCCTTCTCATTTTTTTTAGTTTTTTACCGTGATTGCTTATTTATTTTTTTAAATCTTTGATTGTGTTAAAAATTATAAGCGGGTTTTGTTGAGAATTAAGAACGGTAAAGAGAAAGCTTCTTCACGAAACTATCCAATCTGCTTAGAAGTCTTTTTTAAATTTAATATTTGAAGATTGGTGCCCTACTCGCAGTCAGCCTGACGTTATTGGTCAAAATACACAGTGGACCCGATTTTCATTTTCGATAGCAAAAATCCTAACTTTTGAACTAGTTTAGATATTTTGATACATCATTTCATAAAATAAATTTGAAACCCACAGCTACCAATTTCGAGAGTTTGGAAAATTGGTACAGAGCGTGTTCAGAAGCTTGTGTTGAAATATTGTTAGGAAAAAGGGAAATTCCAACTTAAAAAATGTTTTTTATCCAATTAATCAATTATTTAATCACTTTAATCAAGAATAAATAGGTAACAAATTAGATTTCTTGAAAATTCTCTTCTATATTCGGCGTAACTTCTAAAAAAACTTATCATTTCGGGAAATTATCGTTCTATTGGATGCATTCCACAAAGTCTCTCTAAAACGCAACGGAGCAAAAAGTGGCAGCTGGTTTTTGTAGTAAATGTTTCAGAAATTGTCAAAGATTTAATTTTCGTTGAGTTTAGACTCTTAAAGGTTTTTTTTTTAAACTTGACTGAAAGTCAAACAAAAAAAAAGCAAAAAACAGGTTTCCGAAAATCTTTAAAATTTATAATAAATAAAAATTTAAAAAAAAAAATTATTTTAAAAATAAGGAAATTTTGACTCCAGAATTAGCCGAATCTTTGGACCGATTTTTAAATTTCTTTCGATTTTTGAAACATCAAATATCTCCTAATCCAGTAAATAAATTAGCGTTGGATTGAAAGCACACGCGAAATATAATTTTTTCAACGAATTATAAAAAGTTTGCCGACTGTGGCCATTCCATTTTCTTTCAACGAAACACAAGAAATGTCAAACTATGGAAAGCGTACCAAGCTCCGAAAATCAAAAATGTGTTTTCATTAAGAATGTGCCCTAAAATGTGTGTTAACGTCAATTTCGATGTTCACAACCATACAAAACACATTATCGATGAAAATTGTGCTGTTCACGTCGATGTTTCCGTAGGATTTATAGGATTTTCATTATTAATAAATCATTTTCATTAATTTGCACATATAGATGAATAATATTCATTTTGCAATGAAAAACGTCGAATTGATTTCAGGTGCATAACAAAAATTAAAAACATTGGGACGCTACAATTTTATGCCCTATAAATATTTCCATAACCTTAGTGTGGTTGAGATTATTTTTTTTTGTTTTTATAAAAACTATTCCAAAACATAAGCATGAATGAAAAAAAATTGTTAAAAATGTTTTGTTGTCTTCATATCATGTAAAGTTTTTTTTATGGAAGTAAGATTAGCAGTGAACGAATTTAATATTTGTGCACTGCACTAGCGGATGAACAAAGAGATCATGTATAAAATAGCATTAGCTCAGTTCAAAGATTACATATAGATTAATATACTCTATTTGCCCATGAAATAGGCCAACAAATAGGGAGATTGAAATTGTTAAAATATCTTGTCAGACCCTTTTTTCAAAATTCTGTTTTATAATTTAAAAAAAAAGTAAAATAAAAAAAATCAAGGATATATAGTTTAGGTATATAGATATATGGTATACAGTAAAACATGTGCAACCATATTTATAAAAGCATTTTAAAGGTTGCCTAACTTTAGGCTAGTACTGCCTAAGTGCAAAATCGGTATCTATAATTAATATTTAGGAAACGTTGCCTAAAGGCCGAGTAACTTAGGCACAAATTATAAGGGCATACAAATATTCAACAGTCTCCCCAAATATGAAAAGTTAGAAACTAATACCTATATTACGATTTAAGCACTCAATAATACATTTGTGTACAAAAAAATTATTAATTGTCATATTGTTAAAGTAGTTTTAAATAGCAAACTTGATGCTTAATAAAATGTTGACTAACTAAATATAGTCGTATTAACTTACGATCATTATAATAAAAATAATTTGTTGTTTCAAATGTCCAAAAAAGTTGATCTTTTTATTTCAACGAATACTAAACAAAATACAAATTCTTGGCGCAACAAACTCGTTAGTACCCAGGGCCAGATTTCTCACAACCATTCATGTCCGCGTGTACTAACATTTTTTCTCAGATCCTAACGAGAAGAGGGCCAATGAGAAGAGTTTCTTATTGGAGTTGGGTTTATCAATCACTGCCCTAATCAAATCACCACCAAGAAATATATTGAATTTCATACACTCATTTAATTTTTAATCCACACTTAATGAATCTTTAGCGAATTGCCTGTTGAAAACTTTAAGGTCAATTTAGTTAGTTAGTTTTAGTTTTCTTAATAATTTAAGAAAATAAATTGGAAACAAAAATAAACAGAAAATGGCCACAAAAAAATTGTTTCTTTTGCTATTGCTCCGCGGGACTTGGGGAACTCGAGTGTTATACAATCAAAACTCGAGTTCCCCAAGTCCCGTGTATTCATTCCAACAATCTTCTACAACATGACGTCGGTGAAAAGTTTTCGAGGCAATTTTTGAAAACGGAAATTGTATGGGAAAACGCCCGTTTTCGATGAATATTTATGGTTTTCGTTTGCAGTTTGCAGACAATGATATAGATGCTTAAATTTGTCTCTTACAATTCTGCCTGTGTCCAAATTTTATATTTAAGATTTTTAGACCCACATTTTGGAATATGTATAATACACATAAAACTAATGGGACTCTCCATATAACTGTTTTCGAAACATTGAAAGTTTTAAAAAACGGCTCTTAAAATATTGATATAAATTAGGCGACAATGTCAAATAATAAGATCTAAGTTACTTACATAAAAGTTTTTTTAATTATTGGAAAAATGTATTACTTTTGATGTTTTCAACAATTTTATCATCCTAGAAATAATCAGCTTTTGGTTAGATGCATCTAAAGAATAACTACCTAATCTTCCTTTTTTATTTCTATATGGTATTTGGCATATAAACGTTTTTATTCCATCATAAAAAATAGGAGATCCTGCAATGCATTCATCTTGTTTTCAAAATAAATATTTTTTTTATACTAAATATAAATAATTGCAGTGGGTCATAGATTCGAATTCCCACAATTCAAACATACAATAATTCTTCAAATTGTAGTTGAAGCTTTACTTTACAGTTGATAAGCTGTTTTTAAAAAATCAGTGGTATTCAGAATATCCAAACTATACTATATACCTATTACTTTTTGGCGAAAACCAGCTTTTATAACCTTATTCATAGAAGTTATTCATTTTTATAATTTTTTTGTATACATCGTCTGAAACTTGGACATAAAATTTACAGGCAATGGGACACAAATCAAATTCTTTACAGCCAAACGCTATTTGCGTTAAAAGAGTCATTAAAATTGGAAGATAAACGAAACATAATCAAAAGCACATATGAAAAGGCTACATTCCGCTCGGCGAATCGTTTTTAATTTTTTTTTGAAATTTGACTGCAAATTGGTTTTTAATGAAAACGCCCCCAAAAAGTGAATGTGGCAAAAAACTTTGTGTAGACAAAACATATGTATTGAGATTGTCTTAATATGTTGTAGCAGCCGTTGTAGAAGCGTTTACGACAATTGATGAAGACGTGAAATGCGTTGCTTTTATAAGTAAAGGAGGACAAGACTAAGTATATGCTGTATCAGCGAAACGTACACACAACCTTGACCAAGATGTCACAGTTGATAACAACCATACGAAGACACCTTAGTGATGATACGATAAAGCGAAACAACCTCTTAATCCAAAAGTCCAAATGTTTGGTCCACCAGACCCTATCATACCAGTCCTACTTTAAGGCGCCGAGTGCTGAATAATAAGCAGGAAGCGGAGTAAATATTGGGGACATTGCTGTATGGAAGAAAGTCGAATGCAGGAGGAGATACAACTGCAAATTTATAGTAAAAAAAGATAAAAACCCGTCGACCACAACGGCCACATATAGCAATAAACAATAATGCTCCAGTTAGGAAAATCTTTAAATATCACCATTCAGCTTTGGGGCGACATGAAGGCTCGAACCTCTTAGGATCAGACGATTGCAGTGCAACGTGAAAGGATCGACAAGAATGGAAAGCTACCTTATCTACTAAAAATAAATCTATTTTTGATAAAATCCGTTTTAAATTCGAAGCTGTGAACAACCTCTTGACCGATTGGCTGTGGGGCGATAATAATCACATTATGCACCTTTAAAAAAAGGTTTGATAACTAGACTGGAAATTGGCGAGAGATATACAATAGTTAAAGAATGTACACCAGTGTAAAAGATATAGCATGTCAAATTACATTAAACAGAACTAACTGCCGGCCAACTCGTAAATCTACCATAAATATTGCTCCAAAGGAAAATTTGAATAAGACTTTTTACTTCCATATTAGTTGCGTTTCTTTTTTTTTTTTGCTAACCTTAGACTAAGAACACAATTTACGTGTAACATACAACACCTTAGTCAATATAGATTTCGTTAAGCATGGACATTTATCCCTTCTTGCACCCTTACCTTTATAGAAAATGTGCTACCAAACCTATTTTTTCGAAAGCTATTGCAATGGTTTTCGGATATATGCTAAAAATGCTAAAAAATGGCTGGTACCACATCCATTAAAAAAATGCAAAATAGGTGGGAAATCAATGTTAGGTATACGAAATATTTTTATGTGAAATTTTTGCATTGAATCTAATGGTACATTTCCAAAGATTTGAAATGTGTTATTTCAGTAAGATTCGTAATTTTAGCCAAAATGTAAGGCATTTTGCCATACAATTTCACATTCCAGAACGCTGATTTGGAATAGCTGAAACTCAATTAACAGTTAACTGCAAAATTACTACGTTCCCCGATCAACAAAGACTGTTTGTTATTAAAATCACCTATTGTGTGTTTATTTTTATTTAAGCCCGTAAAAGTCGTGTTTTTTCCCTTAAAGTGTTAAATAAAAAAGAAAAATAACATATGAGAAGGCTACAATTCGCGGTGCGGATCGTATAATGCCCAATCTCATCTCATATCATCATTAAAACTAATATCCCAGTTTATCATAATTTTCTATGGTTAGAAACTTTTTTCTATTGAATTTGTATGCATGGGTTATACCTACAAATTGTTTTTTTTTTGTAAAACACACCAAAAAGTGGGCGTGGGTTACTAAAGACGAAATATGTATATTAACTTTACCGATGTTTTTGCATCGAACGTTTTTTTTTTAATATTTAAATGTCGGAATGGAAAAAATGCACATGGACGCAAAAGAGCTATTGGGATGGTCTAAATATTTTGTTCAGACACTTTTTCGAAATTCTTTTTCGTTTTTCACAAAGTGGGGACTTGTCAGTGATTAGATTTTGAAAATTTTGACAAGGATGCTATAAACCAAATCGTTATAACGCACCTTCTATAACCTAAGAAAATAAGACACCCATATTGTTTACATTTCCAAAATACAACGAACAAAACAAATAGCAATTGATTTCGATGTGGAAAGATCCGGCGCGAATAAACGTCGGGAAATGAGGATGGGTTTAATGAAAAGGCATGCATCGCGATCCTGGACGTAGTTCCGACGAGGATTAAGATCGTTTTTGTTGGGTATCCAAGCTTTGTTAATTCATTTTTATAATGGCATAGATAACTGCTATGAGGGTTTTTATTTTTGAAATTCCTTATCTATGAAGGTGACTTTTGTGTAGGTCCTTTGTCTTTTAAAACTAAAGTTAGAAACAAGCTAACCCGTATCGCTTCGATATACAATTCTTGCATGAAGTTGCCGTCCATTCAACTTCAAGCTACAGCTTCAAAAGATACACATTGTATAAGCGCTGACTAGCGTTCCCACTTAATTTTTTTCGAAATTGTAGTGAATACCTCCCAAAAAAAAGGAGTGCTCCACACTCCACATTAAATTGAAGTGATAAGTGAATTAAACGAACTTTTCTTTTTTGGTGAATGTGTTATTATTTGTGTGATTATAATACTAAAGCTCTGATATGTACTTTTAATTCCGGCTACAGATAGCATGTTCTAACTACGTTTACTGGAAAATATTTATTTCAAATTTTAATTGTATTTAAAATGTGTGAGTATATATTTTAGTATTTATATACAATGCACATACCTCAATAAATTCGTATCAGAACTAACCACTTTGAATGACATGGAAACTGCAGATTTCTTTTCAGTTCTTTAATTGACGAAATATGATCTGTATATACATGTACGTACGAAAGCACTAGGATTAATTATTTTATAACACTGAATTGATTTAAAATATCATTTCTTTTTTGGAAAGGGACACCTATGGTTCCGATGCTTACCCTTCAAGTCAAAACTATGTGTTGCATTCCAAGAAAATGACGACAACCGTTAATTGTATTTGCTGCTTACAAAATATTCTACTGAACTGTAAAGCGAAATGTTATTGTGATTGGTTGCATTCAGATCACTTTGATAGATTTAGTTCGAAAAATTGAATTGCTAAAACATTGCACTGGAATTATTGCATTTTTCGAAATCATACTTTTTTCACAAATCGCAATGTTTTGAAATTTTTCGTAGTGGGGTAGTAAAAATGATAAAAAGTGAAGTGAAACACTTTGTAGTGTAAGTGGGGACGCTGCTTCTGACTCAGCTACAGATATGCATTCTGGGCGGCCCTTAAGTTTGTAATATCTTTTAAAATATTCTGCGAAAAATTGAGCAATTCGTAATTAATGGTCAATAATGTAAAAAAAATTTGTTTAAAAGAGAGTTGCCAAATATAAAAATAAATTGAATAAACTCTAATACAATTTTTGACAATTCAATTTCAAATTGGTTAAGTACTGTGTAGTTGTTGTGCTGATATATAAAGTAGTGGTGGGTGCACGACTGTGTCGAACGCAATTTTCTCTTTCGCAGTGAGTTATGCGTTAGATCAAAAATACAAATTTTTGGCGCAACAAGCTCGTTAGTACCCAGGCCTGAGCTTTCTCACAACTTCTTGCACGATGGCGGGACCTCCTGTTTTACGCCGACTCCGAATGGCGTGAGATAAGCTTTTCTTGATAATTGATACTAATGGAATGATTTGTCAAATTATAACGAAAGGAGGGCCAGTGAAAAATCATTTAGATGTTGCTACGGCTGGGAATCGAACATAGACCTGCTGCGCGGCAGTTCATCACACTAACCACCGCACCACTGCGTTAGATCAAGAACGTTTATTCCGGAATTTGAAGGAATTGCGAATAGCAATGATTTTTCGTAATTGGTCAAAACAACTGAAAGATACGTAAAGAACAATTTGGACAAGAAATGATTATGTACTTGGAATTGCTACAAACGGTAATAGTGACATAGATATTAAATTTCATTAATTTAATCAAATAGTTTGCGAGATATTCAAAAATTGTTCTTATAATATGACCTAACTACAAAAGTCCGTTATATGGATTTTCTCGAACAAACTGGGTATGCTGTTTTCTTGGAACTAGTATGTGAACTGTTGTGTTATGTTTAACCAAATCGTTAAAGCTGATTTCGATAATTTTTCAAATGCAGGTACCGTTAATAAAATGTTCCAAAATAAGTATGCTTCATAGCCGATCGAGAAACTTCAGCTTTTTAGTGAATGTCAGTTCCATACAATGTGCGTGCAGGTTTAGCTGTCATTAAACACCAACATGAGAAATTTTCGTTTTACTCATTGCGGTTTTTTTTTTATAAATTCAATCAATTGGCGAGTTGGTGCCAAACAGAAAATCACTTTTTGTCTTTCAATGATCAAGATTTTTGTGAAGTAATGTTTGTCATTTCACCGAAATGAAACGGACATTTTTAATGATTCCTACAAGAAACTATGGAGGTAAAATTTCTATGCCATCATGTTTTTTTGTTCCAAAGAAGTTGTTCAATGATAGCATAACTGAAACCTAAAACTTTACTAAGTTGTTTTTTGTTCAATTTTCCGTTCGCATTTGAAGCGGATAATATTCAATTCAACAAATTTCGGGAAAAATTTATCAAATCAATTTTTGTCCATCATTTTAAGCTTTTTTTTGCTCATGACTGTAGTTTTCACCGCCAATTTAAAAATGGCGGTATGATATCGCTAGTTTATCAAAAGTAGTATCTTAGCCTAACTTTTTTGCGACAATATAGATGCTTTTGAATGTTTGTCCAAATTTTTTAACCTTTTTAATTGGTTCATGACTGCAGTTTCCACCAAATTTAAGAATGGTCTAATGATATCGCTAACCTACCAAAAGTAGTACTAAAGCCGAACTTTTTTTGCTTTTGAAAGCACCAAATACGAGAATTTTCCCTAACGAAAATGTCGATTATGTAGGTGTTTATAAAGTATCACTCAATGGAAAATTGTCTCTTCCTTCCTTCTAATATCTTCAGTCTTTTTAATCAATGCAAGTAGATGCAGTTCAACTTCTAAATCCAGGGCTTAGTTTTTTTTGTAGAAAAACCTACCTACATAGGTATAAAAAAGGATTTTTTTTTTGGGATTAAAATTCTCAAAAACAAAGTTCTATAAAATATTGAATATAACATGATGTCGATTTTTTGGTTGGATATAACATGATGTCGATGGCGGTTGGTTAAACTCGTTAGATATTATGTAAAATATATAAAGTTTCTTAAGGCTAAACAAACACATGCATACTCATGTATATGTATAACTATAGGTAACTTAGCTTGCTATATTTCTTTACCCAAAGAAACACATTTCTTTTTTTTCTCCATTCGTTAACGCTTATGGTTTTGTAAGACGAAAGATCGTAAATACCAAGGTCGGCGTTATGAATATACAAACATCCATGATATGTAAAATGTGCAAATTTTATGAAAGTAAATACATCGATGTACCTAGATGTATACCCACATACAATTTAAAATAAATATTTTAGTACGAACATCAGTAGTTTCCTTTTCTTTTGCGACCTTCACATTCCATTATAGGTAGCAACCAACCAATCGTTCTTCGATTGTTAAAAGTGATCATTATTAAAATTCGACGATTTTTGTCAGAAACTTTTCATTGTTGTCTTTAAAACAGAAAAAGAGAGATAGTACTATTGCATATTTAACCCATCTTCGCATGCTTTCAACATAGATTTCAGCTTATTAAATGTATACGAAGGTATATGCATGTATTTATAAAAGTTAACTATGAGCTCAAAGTGGTAACCAAACAAGACTCAATACAAAACACAGCTAATTTTCTATTAAAACGAGTTTTTTTCTTACGCTTGCCCAACATACTTGGCCTAGTATTAAAGTTATGCAATTACTCCACTACCCTTCCAATGGTGTATTTATTTGTCTTTTTCTCACTCTTTCCTATCTTTATTGTGTTCCTTTCTCATATTACGAAATGTAAACAAACGCAAACAAGTTTTATTTTCAGACAAACTCACTTTTACTTTTAAAAGCAGCCAAAGAAAAATGTTTATATGTGTAGTAGATATCGGTTGCTTTGTAAATTGTGTGTTGAAACCCGGAGAAAGCTTTTTATGTGAAGAAACTGAAGTATACGTACGTTCGTACGTATGTACGTATGTAATCGTCGCGTACCTATGTAATGAGGATTGTATTGAAATTCAGAGTACAGATTGGAATAATATATACGCGCATAGTGGTACATGCATAGGTTGACTTAAATATATTTTATAACTACTCAATCATTTCACGGTTAAAGGAAAATTAATAATATTAAGCTGATGGTTTGCCCTTCGCGCATGTGAAAGTACGTACATATGTATACAAGTACCCTACTATAGATACAAATCTAGCACAATGACAGTAATATTAATGATGTTATAATACCGATTGATCTTGCAAAAGCGATCAGTAGATACATACTAATTTGTTTCTACATAAATTTTCAATTTGAATCCAACATTTAGAGAGTGCCAGTTGAAAGAGTTGTTTTGTGGGTTTTAACTAGTGAGGTAGTATGACTAAGAAAGTTGTTGAAGTTTTTTTTCTCCTTTTTTCATCAATAAAAAAAAATTTTGTTGCTATTGTATTCTGCTGTAAAGATACCATTGTAATGTTGGACAAAACAGTACAATCTCTGTAGATGCGGATGAGATCACATACACAACTTTTCAAAGTATGCACTGACAATGTGGCCCACCAATAAATATATCTCAACAACACTACACTTAGAGCTTTTCAAACTTTTTAAAAGTTTGCATTTCCTTTCTCCTTTTAAAGATTTTCAGATTTTGTTAGTTGATATACCTACCTACAAAAAATAAAAGTTAATAAGCAATAATTACATAGGTATTTGTAGGTGTACTTTTATGAAATCGGTGGGACTTTGTAGAAAGATGATACTTTTGGATATCATAATAAATTTATTCCTATAATATGCATATCCTGTTTGTATATAAACAAAACACGTGTATGGAATATGCATATCCTGTTTGTATATAAACAAAACAAGTGTATGGAATATGCATATCCGGTTTATATATAAATAAAACACGTGTATGGAACAATTTTTTTTTAATAATAAATCGGCTTATATATAACATATATCTAATGTGTACCTATATTTTCTACAATTTTACATTTCCCGTGTAAGAGAAAGGTATTGCTTTCATAAAACTTCTCGATTTTTGATTGATTCCAATATTACGTTTTAGCAAAGATTATAAAGCTGTACAGATGACGCACTACATACAAGAAAAATGGCTCTATGGCGGGTCGTACTGGCACAGCCCGCCATATATTTTTATCTTGATTTCTCATATGTGCACTTGCACACCGCCCGCCCGTACCATAAAGCTGTTGAGCAAAAGTTTCTGTTTTTTTGTTCTCAATGCGTCATCTTTGTGGCTTTACAACCTTTGGTTTTAGCAAAGAGTATAGAACTACATACATTGTGTGGAAATTTTCTAAGTAAGGTACTGATATTTGAAATTTACTTGGTAAGGACTGATTTTATTGTTGACGACCCTTCTAAACGAAAAAAGGACATCGACGATCATATCTGCACCTGGATTGTGAGGACATTAAACAGGAGAGGTGTAAGCGAATAACTAGCGGAAGCCCTAAACAGCTACAAAGACGATGGAATGGGCCGGGCAAAAAAAAAAAACTGTGACATCTAGAACGGATTGTGTTATAGTGAGCAGAAACAGCGACCATTCGGATGCGGATTTGTTATTAGTGCCAGGCAAGAAGTTTAATGTTTCCAAGACATTAGCGAACGCATTGTAACAATCCACATCAAGGACAAATGTGCCAACATAATCACGCCCCAACGGAGAAAAAAGGTGATATAGCTAAGGATTGTTTCAATGAGGTAATTGACAACACCTATGAGCGACTACCGAAGTACGATGTTACAATCGTGCAAAGTAGTAAGAGAAGCAATCTTTAGCAGTATTATCGGAAAGCAAAGCCTACACGACGACACGTGTGGTAACGGACTGGCTAATCGACAACGCAACGGAACGAAATGAAACTATAGCCAGCAAACGGTTTCCTCACCTCGATATCCATAAGGGCACATGGCGGTCTCCAAATTGATCACATTGCGATAGACAAGAGGCACGCATCCAGTGTTTTAGATGTCCAAACATTCCGAGGAGCTAACATCGACTCGGGCCACTACCTTGTTGGAGCCAAGGTGTAAATGTAGATATCTACCACGCCACAACAACCCAGAAATACCGTGAAAAAATGTAATGTCGATAGACTGCAATCGCAAGAGACCTCAACCTCTCGATTAACACCATACAACCGATGTTCGCAAGTTTTAACAAAGTGTAAAACGTCAAAGCCAATGATACAAGGCTCGAACAGAATCCTGTCGAGATGAACAAGGAAATATTGTATTTGAGACACAGTCGATAATGAGGATATGGAAGAACTACTTCTGCAGACTGTTAAACGGCGATGCCGAACAACATTCTGCTGTCAGGCAGAACGAACCATTCAAAGACAGCGAAAACTGCCAACCACCCGACTTGAGTGAACTGAGGATAGCAATATCAAAACTCAAGCTTAATAAGGCTGCCAGAAATGACGGCCTTCCCGCTGAGCTTTATAAAGCTGGCGGACATGACTTGGTAAGTAACATCCACCAACTCATAAGCCAAATCTGGTCGGAAGAAAGTATTCCTGAAGAATAGAACCTAAGGATCGTTTGTCCGATCCACAACAAAGGAGACCCTCTGTGCCGTAATATGTGAACTAATCAAACCGGTTGCCAACAACCAGATCGGCCCTTATCAGTGTGGTTTAAGGCCAGGAAAGTCCACAACCGATCAAATTTTCACACTTCTGCAGATCCTGAAAAAAAAAAACAAGAAGTCTAAAGCGATACCCACCACCATTTCACCGATTTCAAAGCCGCATACGACAGCATTTATAGAGACGAACTATACAGAGCCATGTCTAGTTTTGGTAAACGGCCCAAACTCGTCCGTTTGTGTAGGATGATGATGAAGAATTCTTGCTGCTCCATCTGGCAGCGCGATGCGCTGTCATGTGACTTGTTCAATTTGATTCCTGAGAGGATTGTGCAAAACTCACAAGCCAACACCAGAGGCAGAATTTTCCAAAAATCGGTGAAACTAATAGCATACGCCGACAATATTGACATCATTGGTAGGACTCAACGTGATGTCATAGCAACGTTTGTTAGAATAGCAAGGAAGCGCAAAAATGGGTTTAGCAGTAAATGAATGCAAGACGAAGTATATGCTGGCAACCAGAAAGGACACACAACATCGACGAATTGGACAGAACGTAACCAATGAAAGATATAACTTTGAGGTAGTACAGGACTTTGTCTATCGCGGCTCCGCCGTTAACTATGACAACAACATCTCGTCAGAATTAAACGAAGAATTACTCTTGCCAACCGCTGTTTCTTCGGGCTATGAAGGCAATTCAGTAGTAAAGCTCGAACTACTAAAGAGATCATATATAAGACCCTGATAATCCTTTTCCTGCTCTACGGCGCTGAAGCATGGACCGTCTCAAAAGCGGTTTAGGAAATGCTTGGTCGACTTGAGAGGAAAATTCTTCGAAAAATGCGTTTGCTTTGACGGGCTATGGAGACGAAGATTCAACCAATAACTATACGAGCTGTATAGCGACATGCCCCTGGTATAAAAAACTCCGCATTGGACGTTTAAGATGGCTAAAACGTAGAATGAAGATTGAATGGACACCAGTACTTCGGCTCGCAGAGTCTTCGGTTCCCAGCCAGACGTCGGACGCAGTAGAGGAAGACCTCGCCTTAAGTGGCGCCCACTAGTAGAAACCGACCTAATTGATAACCGGTCTAATTGGATAGGCATGTTGGTTAAGGCCCAGGTTCATTCCGGACTGTAGCGCTACTTAAGTAAGTAAGTAAGGTACTGATATTGATACCCTAGTATTCATTCTCCGCGCAACAGACTTGTTAGTACCCAGGGCTGAGCTTTTTATACGCTATTGAATAGGGGTATATTAGTTTTGATACACGTTTGTTGCATAAAGAATCGCTGAGTCGATTAAGCTATGTCTGTCTGTCCGTCCGTCTGTAGGTTTTGGGCTTAAGATTTTAAGCTAGGATAATGAAATTTGGTACATGTAAACCTTCGTGTTCGAACAAGTGTAAACATTTTTTAAATCCGCCCACTGCCACGCCCCCTTTACAAAAACCTAATTTTAGCTCAAACCGTTAAATATTTGGAAAAAGTGTCTGAACAAAGAATCCTAATGTCTATATTTTGTCTATACAAAGTTTTTTGCCAAGCCCACTTTTTGGGACCGTTTTCAGTCAAAAATGTTTTTCGGTAAAATTTTAAACGTTTCGAAAAAACGTTTGATGCCCACTTTTTAGAGGCGTTTTCAGACAAGAACCATACAAGAAGAAGACTGTCTCAACAATATGTTGTGACAATGACATTTTCTATATTTTATCGCCATAAAGCCCACATTTTAATGATATTAATTTTAAGGATGTGAAGGGATAAGGTATAAAACGATCCGCACAGTGGATTTTAACCTTCTCATATGTTTCTCACAACCATTCATGTGTGCGTGTGTACTTCTTGCAAGTTTTATGTCGAATCCTAACGACTAAGTTGAGATAATCTCTACTTGACAATTTTTACTATTCGGTTAATAAGAGGACGGTCAGTGAAAAATCATTTAGTAGTTGCTATGGCTGGGAATCGAACTCACCCTTCTGCGGGAGAATTCATTAACCTAAACACCGGGCCTTTGAGACCGTCTGAAGTGTCCATATCATTGTTATGTTGAATCATTAAAAAATCTCGATATTGAAAATTTAATATTTAGAAATTCGGTCCAGCAGATTAAATATGATGTGGTCATTACAAAATATTAATAAATGTTTAATAAATAGAAAATTACAATAATGACAATTAATATTAGGTACATATATGAAAATATCACCCCGCTGTCTTGTCAGGACAAATGCTCCCCTAGCAATCATCGGCCTGATAAGGGTTATGAAACAAATCACCTTCACAATGCTGTCAAAACGACTGCTATAAAATAATCGTCTTTTCAGGGCAACGCTCCCCTAGCTTTCGTCAGGGCAGCATCTACATGGCTGCTGATGTATAGATACTGATCCAGCCAGATGCCAAGGTACTTTTGTAAATTTTACTGCCAATGGGTGCACAAGTTCATTCTCTTATTCCTTGATGCCCCAGACAGCGGTGTCCTAAACACGATATTTTCCATTTTCTGTCCATTTTCCATAGATCTACTGAACCCTTATAACATTAAGATATTATCATTAAATAGAATTAACTATTATAAAACAGTGAGATTACAATAATTTACACATTTTTTTTTCACAACTGTAATAAGCAACAAATTTATAAATTATTATTTTAGGAACCTAGGATGTTGATGCTTCAATATAGTAAACATGGAGAGTGCATTCTCAAAGAAATCAAAGCAGCTTTCAGAGGTGAACACCCCGCCGATTTATTAATAGTTTGTGAAAATAAAGTTACACTTCATGCTCATAAACTGGTACTTGCAGCTGCCAGCCCTTTAATAAGGTAACCTCCATTAATTCTATTTAAATATTATAACCGCACTAATTTTGTTTCACTTGAAATAGGATGCTTCTTGAGGAAACCCAATTCCTGGACTGTACCACTACAGTATACTTTCCCGATGTTAATGCCAACTACTTTCGTTCACTTCTTGATTTTCTGTATTCCGGTCAAACGTGTATTCCTTCAAATGATATCAACTATTTGCATGATCTCTTACTTTTGTTACAAATTAAGTCAGATTATTTGAAAACATACGACTCCCAATATTTCAATGCAGCGAAACAGGAAAATGAAATGGAATTTTACAGCTCATCATATGGAACTAAGGACATCAGGCGAAAAAAAAGATTATCAAAAACGGAACTATCATCTTCACAAAATTCGGTTAAATGGGAAAATTTAAGCGACGAATGTAAAAAAGATGGCAAGAAATTAAATTCCTCTAAAGACAACGTAAATGAAAAGACAAAGGATAAATCTGTCGGGGCTGATGATAAAAAAAGCAACGACCAGCTATACGATAAATCGGATGGTCGAACTGATATTACTGAAAATAGAAATATAAATATTTTAAATCAAAGAAGAATGTCATCAGACCCCGTAAACCTATCGCTTGGAACACGAATTTCAGATGATCATTCAAATTCCCATGCTCCGCAAAATGATGAAAAATTAGATCTAGTTTGTAGAAGACAAGAAAAAAAGAAGGGGGTTTCACTTTTAGCCGATAACGAAGTTCTTAAACAACTGCCAGATCACCAATTACTTCAAAACTCTCCAGAAGATTACGTTGTTACACCGCATAGAAAACGCAGGCCTGGTTTTCATAACTCACCTAGTCAAAACCAGCCCTTTCTACCGTACCATCCTATGATAATGGATGAGTTGAGCTCACAAAAATCGTCTTCCACATACACTTCAGAGCGAAATATGTTGAACTCAACAGCCAGAAGTCTTATAAACACCGACGATCTATTTGTTTATAATCATAAAAACATTGGAACGAATCGGGAAAAGCTTCCAAGTCCCGATCAGCATTTGCAAATAAATTCTCCATTCATATATCAGTGGCAATCTTCACATAACTCAGCTACATCATCTCAATTAGAAATGTCGCCCAGCATGAATATTTCATCATTGGGCTGCAAAATAGATCCAGTTGAACCTGAAATTCCAAATTCAAGTGCAAGAAATAGTGTTGGACCGAATCAAATGTTCAACAACAATGTTGGTAGCAGTACGGTTCGTGAATATCGTTGTGAATATTGCGGGAAACAGTTTGGCATGTCATGGAACCTAAAAACACATTTAAGAGTTCATACGGGAGAGAAGCCATTCGCATGTCGGCTGTGTGTTGCTATGTTTAAACAAAAAGCCCATCTCCTTAAACATTTGTGTTCTGTTCATCGTAATATAATAAGTTCGACGAATGACTCCGAGACAGTGAAGGCATACAGCTGTTGCTTCTGTTCAATGGGTTTTGAATCAGTGCAAGAGCTTATAAGACATCTATCAGGCCACCACAATAATCTTCTCTTGACTAAAAATTTAAGAGATTAATTTTAATCCTACCGTTATAGAAAATATAGCAACTCACAACTATAAGTAGGTATTGAAAAATTGGCGACTTTGGTTTTGTTGATGTGATACATTTAGATTGGAGATATCATATTTATTGCATCCAAATTAAACTGGTCTCCAGTCTATTAGTACTATCGTCGAACATATTGTGCTTCAAACATGTACTACAAAATTGTAAATGCTTAGGTATAGCTTTACTTATAAGTTTTTTTTTTTGTTTCATATAAACATGTTATTAAGATATATTAAAATAAATGTACCGTATTCCCTTCGTTCAAAAATAATACTTAAAATGCGAATTCCATAGATTTTTAAGAACACACACACACAATTGATTAATAAAAAAAATTCACTGAACATAAACACGCAAGAGTCCTTTTTTTAACACTTCCTACTAGAAAATTAAAAAAAAAAATTAAGAGCGAACGGAAACCAACACTACGAAGAGTCTTCAAATCCTAACCAGACGTCGGACGCAATTGAGAAGTTAGTAAGTTTTATAGTATGTACACTTTTACCCGGCGCGATTGGATTGAGGAGTATAAAAATATATTTTCTGTGATTGTGTTAGTTTTGTGACCCGGCTCTAGATTTGCGAATATGAAATTAACTTTCCTAATATTTAAAGTATGAATTTTGGGCCATTTAAGAGTATCGTGTTGCCAACGGAAAAAAAGATAACATTGTCACAGCTGACAGGTTATTATAAATACAGCGCTAAACGACGGGCTCAGTGGCGCGATGGTTAGAGCAATGAACTGCCGCGCAGAAGGTCTGGGTTCGAATCTCAGCCGTAGCAACACCTAAATTATTTTTCACTGGCTCCCCTCTCGTGATGACCTGACAAATTACCCGAGTAGTAAAAAAAATTGTCAAGAAAAGCTTATCTTAACTTAGGCGTTCGGCTTAAATCAGGAGATCTCGACATCGTGCAAGAAGTACACGAATGAATGGTTGTGAAAAAGCTCGGCCTTTGGTACTAACGAGCCTGTTTCGCCAACATTTTTTATTTATTTGCTATACGAAAGAACAACTCATTTTCATTGTAGATCAATATTTAAAATGAACCATTCTTTTTGAAAATGCTGCTGGTCAGGCAGTAACAAATAATGGTATTAGTTAACGTGACATGATAACGACGTTTTTATTGCCTAAATTTCAAGCTATGGATGCGACCAAAATGAGGTGATATGGTAATGTAAAAATAATGTTTACCAAGAAACATTTTAAAAACTTGGTTGAAGTTTTCTTCTTAATTTAAACTAACATACAAGTCATAGCAACCGAACACACTCCTGCTGAACTGCAGAAGCTCTACCCCGATGACGGTCGTTTAGGAGCCGCCTATCCAAAGTACTTCGGTGGACGTGTTAGATAAGCGGAAACGCCCATCTATTGTGTATCAGCGCTCGACTGTCTAAAAGATAATGTAAGCTTCAGACAGAATGCAGCCGTTTAAAGGGCACTCTCAAAATATTCATCATTCTCGTAGTAAGCTTTAAAGATGAGACTGTTAGCCGAACCATCGCTCTTGCAGTTAGACCCCGTTTGATTTTTAACGGCCTAAAAAGGGCCATGTAGCACATGCTATTAAGGCGATGATATGAAACAATCGTCTTGTCAAAGCTCTGCCTAGAGCAGCATGTAAATTCCTACCGAAATATAGATAAACCAGATGCCAAGGTACCTAGTTTACTACATTTTTACTCCGTATGGTGCCACGATCACCAGCTTGCGACAGAACTTTCTAGTATCCCTTGCGACCTTAGACAAGGAGTTATAAACAGAATAGTTTCCAACTTCTGAAAGTTGATTTAAAATGCCCAGTCATTACACTATCTCATGATAAATGTATGGCGTATGTCCTTACCCTTAAGATCGCCAGTGTACGACTTGAAACCCATGAAAAGGTGGGGAGTAACTATTTGGGTATTTTAGGTTTGCCAGGATCGGTTAAACTGATGTAAACGGTCAGACTGACGGTGAATTGTTTCAAGCGTTCGCCGTTGTTGCTGCTTATTGGATGCGGGTATCCAATAAGCAGCAACAACGGCCGTAACAAGGAAACGGTACAAGCCCCCCGGGATGTTCTGAATGCGTGCCTCTCGCTACCACAATGTGTTTGTAGTGGAATGAACAGTCTCAAGTAAAAGTAAGTATTGTGTAAAAAAGGATTTAAATAGAGATTTACGAGCGGTCATAACTTGCTAGTAGCCCCACTAGCATTAGTCAGAGAGAGAGAGCGAGACATAGAGTAGTGGGGGAAATTACAATCGAGTAGTTCATTATTCGTTTAGATGTAAATATGTATATGTAAATGTCAGATTTTTTTGTAAACAATTTAAAGTCAATATTTATGTTTTTTATTACCTTCTTCCAATGTAGTTCAAGTTCCATTATTCCTTTTTTATAGAATTTTTGATTTTTTGACGCTAAAAAGTTTTTAAGGGCTTCAATGATTGCTCGGTTTCGGACAACCTTTCTATTTTCTACTACAAAATTACTCCAGAATGCCGAAAAGATTTTATCAGTTGGAGAAATATCAGGGGAGTACGGTAGATGCGAAATAATTTTGAATCCAAACTGTAGCAGCTTTTGCACCGTTACGTGTGATTTTGGGGTCAAGCATTGTCATGCATAGGATCGGACTATGCCTATTTGCCAACATAGGCTGCTTTTCAGCTAATTTCACTTTTCCTAGTTGAGATAGTGTTACGCATGATGGTGGAAACTATAACTCCCGACACAAACTGAATAAATAAAATCCACATTCGAAAACACCGGCGATGGAAAAGAAATTACAAAAGCACATGACAGTTGTTTAGTTGTCAACAGGATGAATCCATCCGTATCAATGTTCATCGATAAATGGTTGCAAGAATGGCTAGGCTAGTAAATTCAACAACCCCTTTTTAAAAAAAAATACTCAAAATAATTAAGAAATAGTTGTTCCTTCAATAGAAATTGGTGGTCGACGCTATAGACCCGCAACCGTCACTACCCAATCCAAACAGAAGCTAGGCAGGCAGTTTCAGGAATTCCGAGTTGACTCTGGACCACACATCACAGTTCATCTTAGATCGGTCGGTGTAGACGACCGTGTCGAAATCTCTTACTACTTCGTTTGTTTCCACTAACCACTGGAAGGAAAGCCTACATGGAAACCTTTCTTGAAGCTTAGTGTGTGTTTTATGTAATCTGTTGGAAACGTGACCGTTTCTCGTAAAATGGTGTCGCCAATTATCGTTTCCAGTTTCCCACGTTGTTCGTTTTCGAGGCTTAGATCTCCCGATCGGACCTTACCAAAAAAACGCCGAATAGTGTGTTCCTCCACCGCTATATTTATGTTTTTTGAACTCGTAAAAGAAAAAGAAAAACCACAAACGTTTGGTATGATGCTAATCAACATATTCTCATACGGATTTATTCGTAGTGGCTATCGTTTTTGTATGCCACAGCCCAAATTAAGAACATACTTGGCCATCATATTTGATAGCCATGGTATCCCCATCTGGCACCGATAAGACTTACGCCTTAAAAACGCTGCCGTAATGTAGGCGGATAAAATAGACGTATCATCAGTTGATTTCCAAATAAGGTATGGTCTAGTGTGTGCTTATTTAGCTTTTTATAACTTTATATGAACCGTCGACAGCATGATATTAAAATTAATAGAATAAAAAATATCTTTACTTGCAACGGACTATCAAACACAGGACTGTGCGAAAAATCGGACATTTCATGTGGTACAACTAATATTTACTTGAGAAAAAGTGCAAGTGGCAGTGGGCGAATATTAAAACTTTTTACACTTGTTCTGTAGCCTTGGATAAGGATCCTATTTACCAAATTTCATTATCCTAGCCAACAATGTATGGCATACAAATCGGTGCCATAAAGACAGACGGGCAATGGACATGGCTCAATAGACTCTTTAGGTATATCTGCTTAAATGATTTCTCTATGTTACAAACTAAGTATCAACACCAATATACCTCAATCGGAAAGGGGATAACACTCATGGGCTTAGAAATCAGGATCGGTGGAACATAGCCCGTTGTTAAAAAAAATCTATCATTATCCTAAACATTAAAATCACTGTAGGCAATGCTATTAACTTTGATTCAAATCTCGAGCAAGCTTTCAATTTAATTTAAAGGAGAATTCAAAGACTTTTGTTTTTTATCTTGCTGGCATACAGTTGAAATAACAAAATATTTTCTTGAAAAGCCACTAGCTCCAGATTTATTTACGACATATTTTTATTGTGTTCTGAATTATGCAAGCTAATTATATAAATACAACAACATAATACTCAATTCGTACATTGTCATAAAGTTTAAGTATACTTATTTATTATTTAAAAATAAAAACAATGTGTATTTAGCGCGAAGATTCAGTTCGTTTCATTTTTTTCTTTTTTTCCGACCTGTTTTTCTTATGTTTGCTCGCACTTTTACGTGAGTTTTTTGACGACTCTGCGGATGACGACCGTTTGTAGTTCTGTCTGTCTTTCTTATGTTTGCTTTTCTTTCGGCGTTTCTTACTTTGAGAAATTTTACCCTCATTAGAGTTGTTTGTGGAGGAAGACATTGCCTCACTCGGTGTTGGTGACGGTTTTCTTGATGACTCCTTCGGGGGCAATTCAAATCTCTTTTCTTTTCTTTTTTCCACCGATATATCTTCGTTTTTCGACTTCTTGTCGTCGGATTGGTGTAACCGAGTAGGAGCATCTCTGTTTTTATTAGCATTTCTACTATTACTTAATTGATCATTTTTCATAGAAGGTAAAGAATTCTTGAATATATGTGAATCATATTCACAATCGCGAGCATTTTCACCTCGCATGTCTTCACTGTTAGGCATTGAAAAATCAAAATTATCCCATTTACCAGCGTAATTTTCTGGGGTGGTGTCAACAAACGACGTTGGCGTATTTAATTCCGAACAGTTGTTATCTGTATTTCGTTTGTATCGATCATTTTTGAATGTGATTGGTGATTTATCAACATATAAAGTGTTGTTATCTTCATTTAATCGATTATCGCCTTCTTTTTGTCTATCCTCATTGATGCTGTCGATTTCTACGTTACGATTAATATTTATATCGGGTGTGAATGTTTCATTCTTATCGTCCAATGATTCTTCATTAAAAGTGTGTTTTCTGTTATCGCTAACATCATTTCTTACTTCACCCAATTTAGTATTCGCAGTTGATGTTGAATCAGGCTCTTTTCTTGATTTCTTGTATTCTGAATGCTTTCTTATATCATCCTTATGACGTTCTCTCTTCTTTTTATCTTTTTTGTCCTTTTTGGATTTTCTTTCTGTTTTATCATCCTTTTCTTTTTTATTTTTTTTTCGTTCTTTAGTTTTTTTCTCAATTTCTTGTTTCGGAAGTTCCTCATAAGGCTGTACACTGTACGTATCTTCATTTTCACGACTTTTCTTGTCGATTTTTATACCATCATCTAGTTTATTTAGGAGAGGCTTACATTTTTTCTCATGGTATTCATTCTGCAAATTTTTGTTATCTTGTACATTATCAGTTTCAATAAAAGCTTTTCGGGAACCCGTTGATACGTAATTATCAAAATTCTGGCTACCATTTTCCCTCATTTTGGAATTGTGTCTTCTATTTTCTTTTGGTCCCGATTCAGATACACTTCTTGCTTCGCTAAAACGTCCTGATGGTTTTTTATTATAACGCTGTATATCCTTGTCATAATCAGTACGATGAGTTTGTTGTAACACGTGCTTTGAAGACGACCGATTATCATGTCGAAGTAAATCCATTTCCCTCGAATGCGATCTGGAAATATTATGTTTTTTTTTTTAATTCAAATATATAATGCAATTGAAAAAGAACAAATACATAATTATTACAGGTAAGTTTTTCTGAATAAAGTTTAAATTACCTTGGGTGAGATCTGCTCCGAGAACGCCTTCTGGGAGATTTAGAATATCTTCTTAGAGGGGGCGAATTTGAACGAGAAAAAGACCTATAAAGATGAAACAACAAAAAATGCACGAAAACATAAAAAACGTTTATTAGGACACGTTAAGACAACGGCGTCTTTAAAGGTAAGTTACCTGCTTAATATTTAAATATACTTGTGATAAAAAAAGTTAGATATGTCGCTTACTTAGTTGCAATACATATACAACAAAAAGGGTGGTGGTTTTAGTGAGTAAAAATTTCACACTACTGTGAGCACGTGCTCAGAGTGTCTATGAAGATTTCCACCAGCCCTTGGAGAAAAACAGATCTAGCCGTTTAGGCAGGACAGGCGAATGTTGACAGACGGATGGAAACGCGGGAAACATTATTTTGGGTTCGCTTTTTATTGTAATCATAGAATATCACTCTTTTGTAGAGAAAGTAAAAAAGTAAAACAGTAAGGAACTTATAAACTTAAAATCTTTGAAAATACCATAGCTGCTATTTTTGCTGACGAAACTCATGTAACAAAGCTTATAACTCATTTAAAAAGTATTAGAAGACTGCAACCGCTATGCGAATCGTTTAACCCATATCATAACAATTATGTTCTACAATCGAAAGAAAACACCCCTACAACCCTATATGGATAATATATAGAAAATTGCATTGTCTAAATATACATACAATTTCTATTATTCTATCTCAAAGTTTAAGGTGTAAAAATCGGTATGTTTTTTCATCCTATACAAAGTTTTTAGCAGCACCCGTTTTTCTGTGAAGAATGTTTTTCGTGTGACCTACTAAAGCCACCATTCGCATACAACAAATTGGACAACCAATATTCACTATTTAATGACAGTCGACGGAATAGACGTCTGTGTGGTGTGTAATAGGCCGGTGGAATCATCAATCCGTATTTCTTCAAAAATGGGGCTGGCGCAAAAGTTACTCTAAATGGGGCTCGCTATCGCGCCATTATAATAGACTATTTCTTGCACGAGTTTTGACAACATTTGGTTCCAAAAAGACGGCGCTACTTGCCATACAGCCCGTGAAAGAATGGACACATTGAGAGATCGCTTTGGTGAACAACTAATCTCACTAATTTACGATTAAAGCATTCGAAACCAACATTACTCGTGTTATCCGCGAGATATCGACGAATACGCTCGAACGCGTCATCGAAAATCGGAACGACTGCATGGACGAGCTACGACGTAGTTGTAGCCGACATTTGAAAGGGATTATCTTTAAAAAGTGAATGTTAAGAATGGTTCTTTTGATTAATAATAGAGATTTCACGATATATATATATATATGTATATATATTCCATTATTTCTCATTTGAAAAAAACCTCTTGATTAATAAAAAATACAAATTTTTGGCGCAACAGGCTCGTAAATACCCAGGGCCGAGCATTCTCACAACCATTCAGAAGTACGTGTGTACTTCCAGCACGATGGCGGGACCTTATGTTTTATGACGACTCCGAACGGCGAATTTGAGATAAGCTTTTCTTGACAATTGATAATCGGAAGATTTGTCAGAATTTCACGAGAGGAGGGCCAGTGAAAAATCATTTAGATGTTGCTGTGGCTGGGAATCGAACCCAGGCCTTCTGCGCGGCAGTTCATCGCACAAACCATCGCGTTACTGAGCGCCTGATCATCGCGTTACTGAGCACCGGATCATCGCGCCACTGAGCACCTGTTAGTAATCTATGTGAACTAAATTCACATAGATTCTTGTCGACAAAAGGGGTTGACGGTAAACCGTGTATATTTCATATACCGACAATTTATCAGATGACCTTTAAAAGTAGTGACGCAAGCGCAACTAGGCGGTAACTGGCGTGAAAAAAATGTTCGGGTGTTGGGTGAAAGCCATACTTAGATAATTGGAAAATGATTGAATTGTTACCATTGAGGCCTAGAGTATGTTTACAATTATAATAAAATTGACAACCTTTTGCTGCTGGGATAATGACTTCTGTGGCTTCTAATGTTTTTTTCTCTTTCAATATGTCTATGGATAGACGTCTTTTCCTGTCGCAACGGTGATCGATTTCTCCTTTCATTGATTGGAGACACACGATGACGTCTTTTATCGGCAATAGGAGACGGATCTCTAGGTCCCCTTTTTATCGCAGTTGATCTGTGCCGATCAGAAGCCAGTCTCTTCATTTCCTTCCTTTTTTCCTTTTCCTTCATTATTCTGTTAAATGCTTCTAACGGATCTTCAATAATTCTGAAAATTAGATATACAAACACAATTTTATATAATTTTTTTTTAATATCAAGTAATGCATCGTTAAAACGAATATATACCCAGTTTCCATTGTCCCCGACATTCCTTGATAGTATGGTTGAATATTTAAATGTGGCGGCATTTGACGGCATCTTGTGTTGGGCATGAATGGATACGGTGCCGTGTTAACATTGTATGAATCTCTGGGATAGTAATAACTATTAAAAGTAATATGTTAATTCAAGATCGATGAAGAACATTTGATTTCGTTTACCGTTCAGTTCGATTACCATAGTTATTACAATACCCCATAGGAGGCGGATGGGTAATGCCTTGACCTTGCTTTTGATGTCGCATGAATGAATCTGATCTACCAGAATAGTGATCCGTATTATTCGACCTATGCTGCATTTCCGGAACCGTTGATCCATAATTAGAGAAGTTCGACGGATTGCTTTGTTTAAATGCGTCTTCGGATCTTGTTTGAATTTCCGAGTTCTGAGACATTTCACGCTGTGGTATAACCTATTAATAATATAAGTAAAAATATGTAATGAGACCAAGAACCAGGTTTGAAATATTCATATTTTGTGCAGTTTACTATGGACCCGAGAAGTATGTGATTATTTTCAGCATAGTTTACTGTAAAAACTACTTAACGAACGTAAAAAAAGTCTCGATTTCCACAGAATCGTCAAGAGTTGTAGTAAATGTTGCACCTTTTGTGTTTCTTCTGGCTAAATTTGTTGTTTTCAGCTGGGTACATACATATAAATAAATATCTGTATAGTATATTACATTTTTCTTCATAAGTTGCAATCAATGTATCCAAAACTTCGTGTATTAGAATTGGAATTGAGGATTGGAAACGTTTGTTTGGCGATAAGCGTAATGTATAAGACGCATCGAGGGTGGCAAATGTATTGAACAAAAGTAAGAGCTGCAGCCGAGCATATTACCAATCAGATGACTTAAATTTTAAATTTAAAGTTCCTTCCCAATCGATCAAACACGGAATTGATTTTAGCATCATCTGCTATTCTGAATTCGAATCAAACTTTAAGATTTAACTTGACTTAGGGATGTTGTCAAATGTTTGAAATCTAGAGACAAAAATTGGCTATTTCCCAATCGAAAGAGCTATAAAGCCATGGCATTCGGATTCCTACTTTCTTTGAATAATTCGGTATGGAATTTGATTGAATAAATGATTATAGAAAAATGAAATGCACTTTGTATCACCTTGTATCCGAATAATTTTTACTTAAGGGAAAGAAATCAATTAGTGAAGATAATAAACTTCGTTTCTAATCAATTTGAGCTGAAGTTACACATGGAAGTCATACAGGGCCATTGCTATTTGCATTATTTGTAAATATCTGACCTGTTGTATTTCTTTTTGTGGAACTGCCGGGTTTGTAGACGACAGTTTTTTTAATTTAGTTAGTTCTATAACCGGTTGCCATACGCTACAGGCTGGCATAGATTCAGTCACCAATCGGTACAATTGGTATCATTATTATTATAAAAAGATTACACAACCATGTATTGAATTTTTCTTATGTTTGTGTCGAAATTTCGATCACGAGCCTGTTGCGCAAAAAATTTATATTTGTACTTTTGAATTCTCAAAAGAATTTAAATTAATTTCAAATTTTTGTGCAGAATCCGATAAAATTTTGGCCGCTATTTATTATACCCGATCCCGTAGGGGTATATTAGTTTCGATAAGCAGTTTGTAACGTACGAGAAATAATAAAGGTAGATATACCTTAAAGTATATTAATCGACTCAGAATCAATAGCTGATAAAAACATTTAGTCAAATATTAAATTATTCGAAAAAACTTTTGATGCAAAAACATTGTTGACAATAACATGAATATTTTTTTCCGTTAACGACCATTTTTTGAGGCGTTATCTTAACAAAAAGATTTGTATACTACCCCATATCATATGCAATAGAAGAACGTTCTGTATAACCTAATCCATACGGGTTTGTAAGATAGGGAACAATTTAGGTGGATATACCTTAAATTGTATGGATCGAATCCGAATCGGTATCTGATTCGATTGAGCAATGTCTGTCTGTTCTACCGTCCATCCGTCTGTATGTCCCCGACTTTTATTCCTTACATTTTGAGCTAGGATAATGAAATTTTGATATATAGGATCCTTTTTAAAAATACGTTATTTTTGGTCAAACGGTTAAGAATTAAAAAAAAAACTATCTGAACAAGATATTTACTCAATCCTAATATCTGCATTTTGTCTATATAACATTTTTTTCCACGTCTACTTTTTTAGTTCGTTTTTAGTTTAAAAAAATATTTTTGTCTATTTTTAAAGAAATTAAAAAAAAACGTTTGATGCAAATACTTCCGTAATGGCAGTATGAACATTTCATACAGAGGTCATTTTCACCCACGCCCACTTTTTAAGGGCGTTTTGCTACAAAAACCATTTGTATACCCCACCTTAAGGCATTTGCATTTTTTGTCGAACCATAAAAGATTTTCATAAACTGGCTGAACAATATGTTGTGACAATCCTATTTTTTACATTCATGCCCATAAAGCCCACATGTTTGCTACATTAATTTAAAGGATGGTATGGGATAGGGTAATTAACGATTCGCACAGCGGATTATAGCTTTCTCATGTTTTTATATTTTGAATTAAAATTGATGAAATTAATTCATTTTTAATAAACAGTGCAAATATATCTACTATGTGTATAATTTTTCATTAACCTTTGTCTAACCCAAGTAAACCGCTTTTAATCGCATTCACTATTTGTACATCTATTTTCTGGAGTTTTTGTGCAGTTTTTGTATAGGGGATTTTGAAGCTGGGGTGTCAGATTGGGGATTTCTGCTTTGGTGATTATTGGTATTGGGGAAAACGTACACAAATCGAAATAGATTTTTCGTTTTTTTTTTCATGCATTATCGTTAATAATTGCGTTTGGTTTAATCAAAATCGTTAGAGACATTTTTGAGAAATGTTAATTTTACCAACGCTGTTATATGGGAGGGAGGTACTTTTGGACCTATAATGTCTCACGTCAATTTTGCACCGCCGATGATTGAATATCGATAAATGATAACCTTTGACAATATTCTAAATTATAATAGAACAACGAAATCCGGATTAAATGTTTCCGAAGTATTTTTTTAATGACCATTCAAACAAAGGAGAGAATAGAATTTTTGTTTTGTCATAAATTGAAAGCTGTATCCTCATCTGATATAATTAATCATGACGAAAAGATTATTAACAACAGGAAATAGTTAAAACAACAGCGTTCACAAATTAATGTGATCGGTATTGAACACAGGTTCCATATCTTACTAAAATCGTTACCATCATCAGCCTACAAATTATCTTCAGTTAAAAAATACTTGGAAAGTCAGCGTTTAAGACGGTGGAAGTCACCTTTTGTTATCTCGCAAGCTAAATACTGATAATATAAGACTGTTTTCATTTGAGAACAAATCTGAATGGCCTTTATGCGTTGTAGCTAGAGGGTCACATGCGTCATGCTTAATGAATGACATCGTTAACAATCTGAAAAACAGGCAATATAAAATAATAGATGCCGTTAGCATAGTCCAGCGCGACAAGCTGCAATGTAAGTTAAAGAAAGTTTGATAACACGAGCTCTTCCGCTATTTATCTAGCTGTTGAGTGAGTTTGAGTAAAATGTACGAAATAAAAACCGTTTTTAATACTGTAGAAAAAATCGAACCATGGCGAAAGGATACCAAACCAATTTCTCAGTGCAAGTCTGCCGAGCAGATAATCATAAGCAAAGTGTAATATGTGCCACAAATCATCTGACGGTAGAATGTAGGTAAGATAAGAAGCCTCCTGATATTTGCTTTAAAGGCAATCATCCCGCAAATGACCGCGGCTGCGAAGTATCTAAAGAGCTGCAAGAAAAATTCATACGGCATTAATTCACCGAAATTAAATTTAAGTAAGCAAAAGCTTAAGATTGGTTTAAAAAATTTTTTTTCGAAATCCAATTGGATCTTGTACAACCAAAACCAAATGTACAAACACATGACAGGAAGTGTATAGGGTGAATGATAACATTCGCCCGAACCGCATCCTGCCCTGCTCCATTATTTATATCTCCAAAATGATATTACGCAATGGCGATCTGAAAACTGCGGTTTAACCCGGTTCAATCACAAAAACTTGGCAAAGGATATCGTTGCCGAGCGAATCTCGAAAGTTAAACTCCGGGTCAACGGGAATCGATGGTATATCCAACTTTATACTGCACTATAATCCAGTGTAGTGGAAAAAAGCAATGGTTCACCCTCTCGCAAAAAAAGGAAATTGCAACTTCAATTCTCCTACCGAGTATCAGGACGGTTTTCGAAAAGATTCTCACGTCGGCTGAGGACAATAAGAAAATACCTGGGACCCAGTTTTGTTTCAAGACGGGACATGACGTTTGAATTTGAAAACTGCTTTAATGATGCCAGGTTGTGAATGCTTTTGCACCGCTTTGCATATGTTATGCATCAGAAACATTCACGATGCTCTTTTAGCGTGTGTTTGCGCAATTGATGCTTTTACAATGCGTTTTAGAAAAATTTGCTTTGCATCATAGTAATTTGTTTGCGTTTTGGAACTCTTGATTAAGCAGTAATGCAGAAGTACTGCGTTTTGGCCGACTCTATTCATACCGCCCCAAAACAGGTCTCTGATATACGATGGAAGAAAGCCAAAAGCTGAAGCTTCCCTATATTTGGATAGTCGAGGATGATAACAGCATATATTGGCGGTTCCACTAATTTACCACCTGTTCCAAAGAACCGTGGATTGGTGGCTTCCATACGCGCCTGCGGTTCGGCAGGAGAGTGTCCGATTGGGACATTCGGGGTGGGTTGCAACAGGAGAACCTGTTGTGGCGACAAACTTAGATACAGATAGTTGATTTAAGAAATTGTATGGCTTTCGATTATTCATACAAAACTTGAGGAAGAAAGAGAAACGAATAAAGGAGGGGCTATATAAGCTCAAAACTGTTGTCCACAACAAATGAACCACCTTCTACATGAATAAATTGCTTGAATGCCAATGATCTTCGGCAGAATCAAGGAGAACTTGAGTGATTCTAACTTGAAAAAAAAAAACAAGTTACCTCTTCATCCGTGGAACAAAGCTAGAGGTTGAGCTTTACAATATATAAAAAGTGTGTCGAACATTCGATTAATTTTATATTAGAAGTCGAAACAATGCAAGTTAGTTCCATACAAATCAAAAGCTGACAATCGTTTCTGATTATATCTTCTATTTACTGCCCGGGGAAAGGTTGAGAAAACTTACGTTGAAAAACAGCTTAGTGCTTTACGATGTAGGCAGAAAGTTCAATACCAACTTTTAATCAACGGAAAACCCAACAGAGATTACTAAAATACCAGATTTAATCGACTTTTTTTTATTGTAAAAGGTCTTCAGTCTAATCAATCAAAGTTGGAAAACTCTTTGATCTGTCCATTCTCCGGACATTCCTACAACGAACAGACTAACCAACTGGCTTCAAAAACGATAATTAAAATTATAGAACTCCATTTGAAATCGTAGTAACTCCAAAAAACAGCTATAATAAAATAAAATAATACTCCTCAACAAAACAATCATCAATTACCCCCGGCAAGTAAGAGACTTAGTTCGACAAAAAGGGAAACTCGTAGAAGATCGCAACAAACTCGTCCTTCAAAAGAAAAGACATTTATATCGGTTGAGTAACCTTCTATCAAAATTAAAAATGTTTAAAGCCATGCGGCAGTAACTTTTCTTTAAAGTTTAACCGTTGGAAAAGAATCTACTTATTGTTATAGGTGATAAATGTAGAAGTTCAATTTTTAACTTAATGAAAATTAAGGCATAAACCGTCACACTGTTTTTGTCTAGTATTGTGTGGCATTTAGGTATGGCACTAAGAAAATCAGCGACCACGAGAAATGTGTTACGTGCGCTTTTAGAAAGGTATGATCCAAATAATCGCCCTGAATACCATTATAAATGGACTGCACGTGAGCAAATAGATAATAGCACATAGTGAAAATAATATAGCGGTGGCAGCTGAGATTGTACATGTGAATCGAGTCGATCCCGATCTCAAAATCTTGGCTAGTCGTATGCAAACATACTTTACGTATCGGTTTTTGTTAAAAATAAAAATTAACCTCCCGATTCGTCTCCGTTTTAGTTTTTGGGATCTTAAAAAAACCTTTAAGAAATCCACTGTTTTCGACTCATATTTTCTTCAGCGATAATGCCAATTTCTGCCTTCATGCACAACTATTTGCTGCTGAAGTAGATGATCTCGAAAGATATTTGGTCCAGTAAGGCCATATAATTGGTCACTTTATATATATCCAACAACAAACACAGACTTTCAAGCAACAGAAAACGTAAACTTAATGTCCATTCACAGCTGCTGAATCGCAAACAGAGTGCAATCTGTAATGACAAATAGCTGCAATACACGAATTTGCAGTGAAATTCATTTTTAAGAACTGGAGGAAATATTGTGTATAAAATTGAGAACACAGTGTGTCAAAAAACATAAAAAAAATAGGCGCTTACTATTAGTTTATTTCTGATTTAAGACGCAATCAACTCCAACTTTCACCGCGAAAATCAGAAAACGAATAATTTGGTCATGCGAATGTGCAATATTCTTGCGCACTTAAGTTCTTTATAAAAATTATTTTAATTGTGTACATGATGAAAATTTAAGTATTTGGTTTATAAACTGCAAGAAAAATGGTCGCTGAGCTGTGAAAAAAACTTTAAATTTAGTTATCAGTTGGATTGTGCCTTATGTGTGTGCATTGGTCTATAGAAGGAGAAGTAAAACGTGTATGTAATATTATTACGACGTCTATTTTCGTTTATTAGCTGAATTTATATTTATATTAGCTGAGTATATAAATAGTTGTTGGGAAAAATGAAAAAACAAAATTGTTTGAACATACCAGACTTCTTTTATTGTAAAGCTGTCTCAATAATATTACTAAATAACGTTTGTTTTAGTCTAAAACCTAAAATTGATACACAAACTTAAACACTAATCCTTTGTTATGACTTACTACTTCAACACGACGTTTAGGAGAACTTGGTTCAACCGATTCTTTTTTGTGGAGTTCTTCAGATCTTTCTGCTTTCATCGATTCGGTATCTTCATTTTTAGCGGGCTCACATTCCTCCCTTTCTGGAGATGCTTTTGGTGGTGTCAAATCAAGGTCCAAATCCTTTGTAATATTTTCAGCAATGACTTCTTTTTCTGATGTTTCCGGTTTTGTTTCTTTTTCCGATGTAGTATCTGGAACATTTCCCGATGAATTAGAATTGGCTTCATGGATCCCTACACAACAGAATTATAAAAAAATATGAATTTTAAACGGTTAAATGTTTTTATGACTTAATACTAACGATTTAAAATGGTTCCATTTTTTTTTAAAACAAATACTGATTATTTTGTAGACAAAATTGGTCCAGTAGCTGGTTATAACATTGAAACATTCGTGTATGTGGCGCGGCATTTTAACTTTTGTGGTGTTTCCCATGGAAGCATCATAACAAAGAACAAAGCATCACAGACAAATCTGATGCATTACAGATACGCCTCGAACAAAATCCTGTCGAGATGAACAAGGACATAACGCAGTTCAATCGATTATGAGGACATGGAAGAACCATTTCTGCAGACTGTTAAATGGAGATGACGAACAATATTCTGCTGTCAGGCAGAACGAACTATTCAATATTGGCGACGACAGCGAAAACTATCAACCACCCGACCTAAGTGAAGTGAGGATAGCAATATCTAAACTCAAGCTTAACAAGGCTTCCAGAAATGACGGCCTTCCCGCCGAACTGAATTAAGCCACCGAAGATGACTTGGTAAGTAACATTCACCAACTCGTGCCTGAAGAATGAAACCTCAGTATCGTTTGCATAATTCCAAAAAAAAAGACCCTCTGAACTGCTCTAACTACAGAGGCAAAGCCTCCTCAACAACGCTAACGAGATCTTATCTGCCGATCGGCATTATTAGTGTAGTTTTATGCCAAGAATGCCCACAACTACTCAAGTTTTCACACATCCGCAAATCCTGGAAAAAAAACAAAGAAGCCCCAATTGGTTCCCACCACCTATTCATCGATTTTAAAGCCGTATACGAAAGCCGAACCATACAGACGATAGACGAACCATACAGAGCCATGTCTAGTTTTGGTATATTTCCCAAATTTGTGCGTCTGTGCAGGATGATGATGGAGATGCTGCTCCATCATTTTCGGAAACGACCTCACCGACACACTCGATACCAAAAAAGAATATGGATAAGGCGATGCACTGTCATGTGAATTATTTAATCTAATTCTTGAGAGGATTGTGCAAAACTCCCGAGCCAATTAACGAGGCCTATCTTCCATAATTCGATGCAACTACTAGCATACGCCGACGATATTGACATCATTGGTCGGACCCAACGTGATGTCATAACTACGTTTGCTAGTATAGAGAAGGAAGCTCCTAAAACGGGTTCAGCAGTAAATGAGGGTGAGACTAAGTATATGCTGTCAACACGAAAGAACACACAACATCGACGAATTGGACAGAACGTCACCATCGATAGATATAACTTTGTGGTAGTCCGGCACTTTGCGTATCTCGGCTCCGCTACAAACTCTCAGAACAACATCGCGTCAGAAATTAAGAGAAGAATTACACTTGCCAAACGCGTTTCTTCAGCCTATGAAGGCAATTCAGTAGTAAAGCTCTCACTCGAACAACAGAGGAGATCCATATAAGACCCCGATTAACCGATTTCTGCTCTACGGCGCTGAAGCAATGACCGTATCAAAGTGGATGAAGACATCCTTGGTCGAATTGAGAGATACATTTTTCGAAAAAAAAGTTGGTCCCATTTGCGTTGACGGGCTATAGAGACGAAGACTCCACGAACAACTATAAGAGCTGTACAACGACATGCCCCTATTAAAAAAAAACTCCGCATTGGACGTTTAAAGATGGCTAGGACATGTATAAGAATAGACACCAATATTCCGGCGCGCAGTATTCAATTCCCAGCCAGACGTCGGACGCAGTAAATAACCGATCTCAAGCAAAGTGGATGCACCGGGACCGGGCTAATTGGAGAGGCATGTTGATTGAGGCCCAGATTCATTCCGGACTGTAGGGCTTAATAAAATAAAATAATCTAACAGTTTACAAATTCTTTTTTTTCTGATTTCTTTAAGCTACGTCGACACGAGCGAATAATTGTAGCAACAACTTGCGTTAAGTGTTTGCATGGTTGATCACAAATACAAAATACATTTTTTTGGCGCGACAGGCTAATTAGTACCCAGGGCCGAGCTTTGTCACAACCATTCATGTGTCGATATCAAAAGAAACCGATCTTGGATTTTATCAGCAATGACCCGAAAAATGAAGATCTTGAGGGCTATTTAAATGTTGTCCGAGAGTGACTTTGAAGATTTATTAGTCATGTTAAAAACCGAAATCATAAAATGTGACACAGCTATGCGTCTTTCAATTTTACCAATCCCATCCCATAATTCGGGAAAAGTTTTATATTTAACGAAAACAATTTGTATTAACTCACGATTCCATATTGTTGGTTTTTTTTTTTATAATTTACACGTACTCAAGGGGTTATGAATACCCTTTTATATGTTACCATAGTACGAGCGTTAGAAAAGGGGAAGAAAGAGAGAGAGAGGATAGGAAAGATTTTGGATGTAGTGGAGACTTAAACTCCATGGGTGTTTGTCCGAACTAGCTTCGGGGAGTCACTTTTTCTCGTGTTCGTTAAATTTGAAGAAATTCAAGATGGTGTGCATACTTTTAGGTATTACACCGACCTTTTATTTCTTTTAAATAAAAGTGAAATGGATTTTGGTTGGGATTGAACGCGCAACCTTCCACTCAACAGACGAACACATTACCACTACACCGCGGCCACCCACACTACACGCGTCCTTGCGGAAATATTGCAGCAAATGGCAACAGTTCTTGGAAACAAAATTGACGTCTTAACATGATATACTGCATTATTGTTGCAAATTTTTGCAAGCAACTGTGTTTTCTACTGTTCACACATTGCTGCAAATTTATTGCTCGTGTGTACTTAGCTTAAGAGCAGTTTTTTCCTAAAGGTTAGGCAAGCTGTAGCAAAATGTGCCCTTTTGGCAAAGTTTTCCATGACTTTTTCGATCATCTCGGGCGGTACAGAGCAATGACTGGTCATCAAAATTTGCTTACGAAAATCTGGTTCAGTTTCAATCAATATAACGACGTTTGATCGGTCTGTCGGCAATATTCTTTGAGCCATTTGCACTTTTTACAGAAACAAATGCAAATCATCCTTCAAAATGCACCACAGGGTTGTATCACTGATGCCAAAAATGATGAGTGCGGTGATGATATAACACATATGTGGGTAATCAGCAGCACTCTTTCTTACCGCTTCAACCAGTTCATTGCAACGTCATCGGCATGTCGACAATCTTTCACTGTCCCGTGCAAAAAAAAAATCGACACCAAATTCAGACAGTGCTTGTAGGCCAAGATATTTTCGTCGATATACACGTTGAGTAACACAACTGAGGGCCTATTTCTAATGAACAACGTCACTATTTTGGCGCGTTGTTTTAGTGTTAAGCGATCTATGGTTAAAATTTTCCTGAATTGACGGTACAAATATGTCTTTTCAAGCGGTTGGTAAATGTCATAGTTTAACTATGTACACATATTTTGAATATTTTAGAGGGTTGTATTGAAATTTTCCAAAACGACTAACTAATACCAAAGATTATACAGTCATACAGACACACTGAGAACAAAAAACTGAACTTTTTGCAAACCAGCTTCATGGTACGGTGGCAGTGTGTACACATGAAAAACGAGATCAAAACATATGGCGGGCTGTGACAGCACGTCCCGCCATAGAACAATTATTTTTCTACGCAGTTCGTCAACTGTATGACTTTATAATCTTTGCTAACACATAGTTTGCTATTTTCATACATTTTCAAAATTTTAAATTAATTTTTTATGCAAAAATCTCATTATGGATTATTCCTAAATTTCCTGTTTTGTTAGAGCGCGCCTACACAGGTTGCGAATGATTCCAAATTATAATTTCACTTATACGCCAAAGGTATATTTAGATATGTTGATATCTAAACTCACCGTTATTTTTCCTTCTTCTTTCATATCCTGTTTCATTTTTGAACGTGTTTACAGAACTACGCAAAAATCTATTGGGAATAAGTGAGCCTGGGGACGTTCCTTTTTCCTTACAGTCAGGACATTCATTTTCTTCCGATTCTAGCAGAGCAGTTCGTACACCTGCAGAAAATTATATCAGAGATAATATTAACTTATCATAATCATTCTTACAGTCGTCACAAAAAGAGCTTCCGCAGCAGGGTATCATGACGGCATCGCGAAAAATGTCTTTGCAAATACTGCATAAAAGTTCATCCGGTACCTCTGCTTGTTTTTCGACTAATACTATTTCTTCAGCAGATGATTCTCTAAACAAAGAAACAAAGTTTTAAAATTAATTGAATATGATGATAACACTGAATAAGTTAAAGTTGAGTTGCATTTAAATTGTGTAAATCTGTTGAGTACCGTCAAATAAAACATACAAAATAATGAATCAATAAAAAGAAAAAAAAAGTTAGTGGCATTTCTTTTTATTATTATTTTACATCTTTACTCCAGGAATTGTTCCCGCGTTCTGTTTCTTTATATAACTTTCAATTGAACAAATATGCAAGACACAGCCAACAAATCATTAGTAAAATTATGTTTTGTTTGTAAATTTTGCCAATTTGGCTTTTTTTGAAAATTTATTCCCATGTAAGATTACCTCATTCGTAGATAGTCGTTTTACTTACCTGCGAGTAGATTTGTCGACATTAGTCGAAATGCAAAAAATATATAAATCAACATGAATGTCTTCAATAAACGATGTTAAATCTGCCTGCCCAGGCGAACCTAGACAAGCTGCTTCGAAATATCCAGACAACAGGTTGTCTAGGAATTTAAAAGGTTAGTCAGGCCCCTTGAACAGAGATGGTGGCGGATGAACCGAAAGGCCAACGGCAGCGCTCAATCCCTTAGCGGATACTGATGGCCCAGTGTCCTAGGGGTATCTAATAATTTAACTGTTACGAAGCAACCAATAACCTTGGAAAGGACTGATTTTATTTTTGACTACCCTGATAAACGAAGAAAGGACAACGACGTTCGTATCTGCACCTGGAACGTTAGAATATTAAACAGGAGAGGTGCAAGCGAACAACTGGCGGAAGCCCTAAACTGCTACAAAGCTGACATTACTCCCATCCAGGAAATACAATGGGATGGGACGTTAAAGAGAGTAAAAAGAGGATGAAAAACTGTGACATCTACTACGGACCGTGTGAGCAGAAACAGCGACTATTCGGATGCGGATTTGTTATAAGTGCCAGACTTATGCAAGAAGTCTTATGTTTCCGAGACATTAGCGAACGCATAGTAGCTATCCGCATCAAGGCCAAATTCGCCAACATAAGCCTTATATGCGCTCACGCCCCAACGGAGGAAAAAGATGATATAGCTAAGGATTGCTTCTATGAGCTCCTTGACACGACGACACGTCTGGTAACGGACTTAGGCTAATTGACTTCGCTATGGAACGAAATGCCACTATAGCCAGTACACGATTTCCTCACCTCAATATTGATCATCAAATTCAACCAACCAAATTGATCACATCGCGACAGACAAGAGGCACGCATATAGTATTTTGGATGTCCGAATATTCCGAGGAGCTAACATCAACTCGGATCACTACCTTGTTGGAGCCAAGGTAAGCAAGCGGATATCCACCACGTCGAAAGTGTCGAAAGACTGCAATCGCAAGAGACCGCCAAAACCTTCGCGAAACGCGTATCCATAAATCTCTTGATTAACACCATACCACCAGCATCTTATGTCGAAGAACAATGGGACCGATGCCAACAAGCCATTAGATCAGCCGCAACTGATGTGCTAGGTTTCTTGTGCCCACCAGCGACAAACCCCTGGTTTGGTGAGGAATGCCGACAGATGCTCCCAGCCAAGAACGAGGCCTACAAGGCTAAGCTGCAGTTGAAGACGAGAGCTGCCGTTGAGCTCTATAGCAAGAAAAGCGCGCGCGATCGAGGATATAAAGAGGTGCCACTCCAGGAACGATGTTTGCAAGTTTTACCAAAGTCTAAAACGTCAAAGCCAAGGATACAAGGCTCGTACAGAATCCTGTCGATGCTGAGGATATGAAAGAACCACTTCTGCTGACTGTTAAACGGGGATGACGAACAACATTCCGCTGTCAGGCAGAATGAACAGCGAAAACTGCCAACCACCCGACCTGAGTGAAGTGAGGATAATAATAATAACGATGGAGATAACGCTGCTACACCATGGTCGTAAACGACCTCACCAACACATTCGATACCAAAAAAGGATTTAGGCAAGGCGATGCGATATCATGTGTCTTCTTCAATTTGATTCTTGAGAGGATTGCGCAAAACTCCCGAGCCAACACAAGAGGCAAAATTTTCCAAAAATCGATACAACTACTAGCATACGCCGACGATATTGACATATTTGGTAGGACTCAACGCGATGTAATAGCCACGTTTGCTGGTATAGAGAAGGAAGCTGCAAAAATGGGTTTAGCAGTAAATGAGGACAAGACGAAGTATATGCTGTCAACAGGGAAGGACATACAACATCGACGAATTGGACAGAACGTCACCATTGACAGATATAACTTTGAGGTAGTACAGGACTTTATCTATCTTGGCTCCGCTATTAACTCTGACAACACCATGTCGTCAGAAATTAAACGAAGAATTACTCTTGCCAACCGCTGTTTCTTTGGGCTAAGAAGGCAATTCAGTAGTAAAGCACTCACTCGAACTACTAAGGAGATCCTATATAACACCCTGATCATCCCAGTCCTGCTTCACGGCTCAAAAGCGGATGAAGAAATCCTTGGCCGATTTGAAAGAAAAATTCTTCGAAAAATCTTCGGTCCCGTTTGCGTTGACGGGCTATGGAGACGAAGATTCAACCAAGAACTATACGAGCTGTACAGCGACATGCTCTTGGTCAAAAAAAAAAACCTCCGCATTGGACGTTTAAGATGGCTAGGACATGTAGAACGAATGGACACAAATACTCCGGCTCGCAGTCTTCGATTTCCTGCCAGACATCGGACACAGTAGAGGAAGACCTCGCCTTAAGTGGCGCGCACAAGTAGAAACCGACCTCAACCAACTTGAAGTGCGCAACTAGAGGCAGTTAGCTAAGGACCGGGCTAATTGGAGAGGCATGTTGGTTGAGGCCCAGTTTCATTCCGGACTATGGCACCACTTAAGTAAGTAAGTATTCACTTAAACTGATAAATTTACGCATTTCGTTATATTATAAATTTATGAGGTGCTTTAAATGGACATCCCTCGAAAACCAGTTGCGAAATTAATTAACTATCTCTTTTTTCTCAATTGCTTTGTTTTAATTTGTATTCCCGCCTCTGACATAGTTTAAATCAAAGCAGGATGTGTGTAATTTTCGAGGGTGATTTCCGAGCCGAAATTGTAGCAGAAATTTACGTGGCTTGCGTTCAATTACGGTCTGGTAAATTTATAAGGCTTACTAGATTTACGAGGGTTTTACGCGTTTAACTGAATACTATTATTATATTGTATATATGTGTGCGAATATATTATTTTCCTAAATTCACTATATTTAGCATTATAGGATTAAATATTATAATTTTAACACTACATACGTACTTTTAATTAATTAAACAGTAAAATTAAGCCTTAAAACAATGTCTGCCAATAATTCATGCTTTTGGCCCATGCTTGCGACGGACGGCAAGCATTTGCAATTCTTAGGAAAAGCATTCGCCAGCTTCACAGTGCCTTATGACATTGATCACCTCCTAAGTTCACATACCATCTTTACGGACCCTCAATACCTACATAATATTAGTCTATAGGTAATACTTAATAATAATAAAATACTATATTTCATCTGTAAGCTTATTTTTTTTTTTTTTGAAAAATTTTATTGAAGGGGAGGCATAATCGAAATCAGCTGAAGGAGAAATTTAGTCAAACAATATCGTACGTACTTCTCACTACCCTTCTCTTGGAGAAAAGATTTTGGTATTCCTGTATTTCGTCGTATATCAGACTTTTTTGAACTGGAATGTGGCAACGGACAATTTTTTATCCAATGTCCAGTTTGGTGACACTTATAACAGCGATATGTTGGAGGCACTTCTCCTGTTTGTCCTGGACCACGTATTTTTTGATACCTAATAAAAAAATACAAAAAAAATAAATGCATTAGTAATGAAATATATAAGGGTTAAAAATTAATTTGTTTACCAATGATGAAAACTTATTCGTGTCCAAATATGGATAGCATAGTAATTATTTTAAATATTGGTAAATAAGTGACTATCAGGAAATTGTTTTTTTTTTAGAGATATATAACTTACCCTCGAGGATCATAATCCACTGTACTTTGGGCCATCATTGCTTGAATCTTGTCTTCTTCACTTGCATTCATTTGTGACAAATCTAAAGTGTTGCCATCAAACTTGGGAACATGACATACACTGGGAGCATTTTGATTTTGTGTATCTCGAGCTTTTTTCGATGTTTGAGGAATTCTTGATATAATTAGAGATGTATTTTTTGGTATCAAATCATTTTCATTTTCATATTCTGCAAATAGAAAATTGTACACATGAAATGTAGTGTAGATCGTATGAGCAATGTGAACGAGTTTTGATAAATGACGATTTAGTAATAAAATTATTAATTGTATAGTTTATTTACTCCTGATCGACGACCACCAGTTTTGATACAACAGTATGAGTCGTAATCCGATAGGTTGTTGACCCAGACGATCGGAGTTTGTTTACTCTAGTTGAGTCACAGAGAGGATGTTGTTTACATTCGTCATGAATGGATTTTGTGTTGAGGCGATGTGGCAATATTGTCTTTGCGATGCAATGACTTCTGTCGTCATTTGCAACATTGACTGATGGGTTTTCGATCGAGTGGATGATGAATAAAAGTCGAAGGATGATAAACAGAAGGCGAGTTGGGTTGGGAGTTTTTTTTTTTTATTATTAATTTTTGTAAACAAGATAAATATTTTAATAATTTAAAATAATTTAATTCCCTTCAAAAGTATAGTGTTTTTTTTTTTAAGATGTATAGAGCTTGCGATAGGGATAACTGTCAAACTAGCTGTCATATTAATGAAGTGTGTTTGACTTTTTTTCAGTATACTTTGGCAAATTACCATGGGAAGACTTACACCAAAATAACGTTTTCGAATTGTGGAAATTTATTCCAAAATTCGCGCTGAGTTCGCCAAATTTATAGAGCAGTTCCTCAAGTTTAGTATGCGCATAATCTTATAACTGAGCAGGTAATACCCAATACTATAGATCGCTTCATGACCACATTTACTCTTTATCAAAATCAAGCATGTGCCGTGCGTACAGTAGAAGCCATCGCCATTGTAGACGTGAGTGTGGCAGAGGTCCCGAATGTATTGATCTAACGCCCTTCTCAGCAACTCGGTGCTTGCCCGTCCTCTACTTACGCAATTTTGAAGAAAGATCTTGGCATACATCCGTATTAACTCCAACTGGTGCAAGAATTAAAGCGAGCGGACCATCAATTTCGTCGTGTGTTCGGTGAATGGGCTGAGAATCAACTGGAAGTTGAACCAAATTTTTATCGTCAAATCATCTACAGTGATGAGGCTCATTTCTGGTTCCAACAAGCGCAACATGCCATAAATCGCGTGCAACCATTCCTTTGATCAAGAACGTGTGCTGACCGAGAAATGGACCTCTGTTCGTCCACCTGGTACATACTGATAACAAGAAACTATTGCTCACTTAGAACCCAACATTCGACGCACTATTGACGAATAAAGACTGGGTATGCTCGAAAAAGTGATGCGAAATCGGACCGACATGCCAGAAATTATTTTTAAACATTAATATTAACATGTTTAATTGTTTGCTTTTAAACTAATTTATAATCGTTTGCCAGTATATTTATCTCGTCACATAAACTATTTAGGTGATGTCCAACCATATTCTTTGAAAAACGTACAAGACTTCCGTCTCACATTTCATTTTATATGTTTACTTTAAAATAATTTTTAATCATCAACAGCTCTTCCTATCGACTACCTCAACGACCATTTTCAGTCGTAAACAAAGAAACACTTTTCGGGCACTGAGAATCCAAGTATCATTCACAAAGAGCGGAGGTGTCAGCGGATCTAATTTTGTTCAAACATTTACAGAGCTATGATGAGTTTTTTTCTGCCGCAGATTGTTCAATTTGGACTGGAAGATATGTGGGTATAACAGACAACAACTATATCCAACATTCAATGTAAAAAAGTCCAAAAGCACTGTGCAGGGCATGTCTGGTTGACTTTGAAAAGGGCTTTTCTACAAGCTAACAAGACTGAAGGCAAGCCCATGGTGTATAAAATTTATAAATTGCTTATGGGGAAGAAGTTCGTTGTCAAATACAATTTGGAAAAAAGTCCATGAAATTAAAAACGGTCTACAACAGGTGAACTCCTCGATATTGTTTACCATTCATACAAGTGATCTTGAAGGTTGCCTCAGGCACGCTATATCGTACGCAGATGATATAGGGGCGTACAGATCAGATCACATATCTTGGCATCTGGCTTGACAAGTTTCTGTATTTTAACAAAAATACAAAAAGACTATTTTAAAGCAGTCAACTTGATTCAACAGTGAAAATCATTTGCTACATAGCGCTTATTAGGTCAATCATCGCTTACGGTTGTCCAGTGTGGTTCAATGTAGCACCATCATACATTGAAAAAATACGGCGGTATATTCGATCATGTTTAGGACTGTACGGAATTCCAGATCATGAGTACATAAGATATTAAACGCAACAAGGTCCTTACGATGGGTCTCAACTGAATAGAATTGACAATTTCCCTATTAAGTTGATTCGAAGCGACAAAAGCCTGATCTTCGGGCTTATTACGCCAATGAGTGGGCCATTTAGTGATTTATTTTTAGATCATTGGTTATTTTGACATTGACAGCTGTTTCCCGCTTGAAATCTTGACATAAAGTCTGTATCGTACCTCCGTGGAACGAAATGATAGGTTTATGGGAAAATAATGAAAACTTATTTCCAATGTGAGTGCTGCTGTGAGTGCCCAAAGAGTACGTTTTTTGAAAAGAAGTTTTGCTGGAAATAAAACACCCACCGGCTATACGCAGGTTTGCGCAAAAATTTCGTGACACTGCTATGCTAGTGGACAACACTCAAGGCCCCCGTCCTCGTACGGTAAGCTCACACTAATGTGGCTGCACTCGCCAACGATCTCAACAGCTGCATTGAGATTTCTGCACAAAGGTATCGAATTATTAGCCTACAAGGTCCAATTGACTCAGCAAGTAAAGGTGCAGGACCATCCGTTTCGTTGTCACTTCGCAGGTTGGGCGTTAGAGCAGCTAGAATTGGACAACGATTTTGGGCGAAAAATCATCTTTTCTGACGAGGTGCATTTTCATCTCGGCGGCTACGTTAACAAACAAAATTGTCGCATTGTTGAAGCTCACAGAGAAATACAGTTTGGTGCTGATTGTGGAGTGGTGGCATCATTGGACCATTTTACTTCGAAAATGAGGCTGGGCACAACGTTTCGTTCAACAGTGGGCGTTACAGAGCCATGTTAAAGGATTTTTTTTTTTACTGAAATTGAAGACATGAATTTGGACGACCTCTGGTTAATGCAGGATGGGGCGCCATGCCACACAGCTCATGCCACAATCGATCTTAGCGCAACAAATCTCCAAATCGTTTTATCAGCCTTCTTGGCGATGTCAATTGGAGCTGCGATTTGACTAATTTGGATGTTATCCCAGCAATCTGGAAACGGTTCAGGCACTTAAGGCCAACATTATCCACTTCATCGACGTTGTGTTCCATAATGAATGGGAATGTTTGGTCTTACTAATAACCCACAATATGTACATGAAAAACATGTAGTTTTATTCATTTTGTTGTATTTTTCAAAAGAAACTTATTTCGCCGACCCTGTTCATTGAGAGCAAACTTTATTCCACCAGAGGTATTCTTTTATATTGACTTGCGTGTTTTCGTTCTGAAAGGAACGGTATCCAGGTATCCATGCAAGCGGCTGATCAGCGACGGGTATGTCGACAATGATCTGGAGCTCCTAGCACGAAGTCAGATCGCGATAAAACGGATGCTGAAAAGCAAACGAGTGGAGGTTGCACGAGTGAGTCGTACGCAAAATTCTCTTTCATAGCGAGTTATGGGTTAGATCAAGAACGTTGATTCCGGAATTTAAAGGAATCGGTATTTTTGTGAAAATAAATTTTGTTCGATATGTCACAACTGAAAAATCCGTTAAGAACCATTTGGGCCAGAAATGATTACTTGGAACTGTTACAGATTGTAATATGAATATACATATCAAATTCATTCATTTTGACCAAAAAGTTTTCGAGGAATTGAAAATTTTACTTATATGGCTAAATACAAAACTCAGTTATATGAATTTTCTCGAAGAAACCGACGGACAGTTAATTCAAAATCACTTTTTTTTGGGTTCCACCAATCAATCAAATTTTTTTTACGAATACAATACCTTTCTCTTTGTTAAAGAAACTTACAAATTTGAGATCTTGCATATTTAGATCTCAAACCTTCAATTTTACTTCATTTTGATTATTAGCCCCCCTCTCGATGGTTGGGTGTTGTAGAACGAGGGTAGACTCTGATTGGCTTCAACTTGGCAATGCCCATTGGTTGTAACTTTGACTACACATCAAATGTGCTCCCAAGTGGTGACCATCGGGTACTAGTCTTATCCAACCGGATTTGACTAGCTAAACAACTCTTACCTAATCCTAAAAATGTATTATACAAATTCTGACCTAGCATCTACACTGAAACCATAATATCCTACTTCCTGTACAAGTCGGCTGTGTTTTAATCAATATTGCGGATCGTAATCATCTTACTTAACTTTTTCCAAAACGGTCTGCATGTGGACTTAATTGTTACGACATTCATACATGGCCTCAAACCTAGCTTTTGCCTTTACTTGTGGGTGCGAAGTTATTATTTTGCCACAAATCCGAACGGCAAAATTGAAAAGCTTCACGCGACAATGTTACTCAGACTTTTGCAAAAAAAAACTTAAGTATTGCCACTTTCGGGATTTGAACCCCGCGCACTAACCACTCGGCTAGTGCACCCATCTATGGCGCTATTAACAAAAATCAAGTTTCTTTCAAAAGAATGTTGGTGTAAACTATGTGACAATACACCAATGGTATTATCTTATAAAATAACGGCACAGAAAACTCAACTGCCATAAAGGGATTTATCTTTATATATAATTCTCGTGTCACGCTATTCGTTTACCGTAATCGCTGAACCGATTTCGTTGAAATTTTGTAAATGTGTTTTGTTTGGTCCAATATAAAAGCTCTGTTCTCATTGCTCAAGCGACCATTTTGACCAATGATAACAACGCGCCATTTAAGATGTCTTACTAAATCTGAAATCAGGAACACGGCCAATGTTTTATTGGGATAAGGAATAAATTTAAATATATGAAAACGAAACCACGTGATGAAATCGTAATTGCTAATGTGCAGGCAAGACAACGTCTGACGGGGCAGCAAGTATTTCTATGAAAAGGTTCAATCATAAAAGGTTTGGCAATATTTGTGTACATCTTATCAACAGAAATCATTTCAATTTTAAGAATCACCAAAAATGAGAGAAAAGGAAACAATTAAGAAACAGCCATTAAAAGATCACTGACCTACTTCAACACCTTGAACATGTTAATAATTTAAATGTTATTTGCATTTCTTTCTTCGTCTTATTTTGGAAAATCGATTTGTCTCGATTTGTTTTATGAATTTTGTTTCTATGAAACAAGGAATTATCCGAAAAATAAAGACATTTATTTCTAACGTCGTTTGATCATCTCTACTGATAGAACATGTAGGTAGGTTTGAAATATAATTATGTAGGTATATCACATTCAACGTTACAGAAGTAAAGTATGTATCTACAAAGCTTCGCGTCGTTTAAACAAATATTTAAAGTTTGTACCGCTTTCTATTACCTATTAGGAATAAAAAATAGAGAAACATTATCTAACTTACCTTCTTTTGTCTGAGCGTTGGTTATTTGCAGCTCAAAATCATTTGTTTTTCCAAGACGTTTTTGTTGAATGACAGCTTTTCGGAAATCGTTCACCGATATGTGCAGTCCATCGAAAGTAATAGTGTCAAAATCCAAGGAGCTCTTAAACTTGTAATGCACAGACATATCCTAAAATTTAGTAATTACATGATATTAGAAAATATATACTTTGGTATCATTTTATTTTGATTCAACCAATAAAACGCGTATCGGTAAGGTTAGGTTTTACATACATATCTAATCAGAAATTCAGAGGCGTAAACACTTTCTACTCAATAAATATACATAAAGTGTATACTTTTAACATTGTGCATTGCTTTTGATACTTAAGAAATTATACAAAACATATATATTTTAGATAAACGCTAGAATGAACCAACCACAGTCCGCAAGCCAACAAAACAAGCAATATCGAAAGATACGTCAATGATGCAACATAATATAATGGTCTAAACAAACATGTTTATTTTATACAATTGCGCCTTTTTTTAAATCACATATCTGTATTTATTTAACAAAATTTTGGTATTTTTAAATTATTCACCTTTTGAAGACAAATGATAATTTCTGTTTAATTCACTGTATCAATTTCGACGTTTGCGAAAAAAGAATTAAAAAATGACACCGTATAAAGCGCCATCTTAACTTGAGAACTGAAAAAATCACAAGCGCAGCGAGGTGTGTTTACTTTCACCTAAAAAACTATGCTCGAAGCACATGAGTTGTGGACTTGTGGTTCTGGATGCAGTGCGGCAAGCAAGGCATATGAGCATAATTGTTGTTGAACACAAACATGCAGTGCAGTGACTCTTGTCATAACAATCAGTTTAATGTGGTGGTGTTTTTTTGAACATTTAACACAAATAATGCCTATCGTTAGATGCGTCCTGTGTTTCGTAACTAGATTTGCAGCAATAACCCCCGTATTAATAAACGCTTATTAGTTAATCAATGAATAACAATATAATTTTTCCCATAAGAAATTCACGCGCAAATGTCAAAAGTTAGTCACTGAATAGCTAATCAGGGTTTTTTAATAAAGGGGTAGATGTTTTGGTTGAGTCGAGAATAAGTTTCTCTTCCATCTCTGATAACTTGGGTTTTTTTGTTTTTCATTTGTTTTTTTGCGGAATAAACGTTATAATCTAATACATATAGCCAAATATCCTAAAATGTTGTTTTCTTTTGTTTTGTGGTGCCCTTGAATTTTTCAGTGGATTTAGAAGCAGAGAAAACTTGAAGAACTGCAATGCTTTCAGATTTTTCACGTGTTTACTCCTATTTACAACTGTGTGTTCTATCTTTTCTGCAAGGAGAATTCTGTACAAGTGTTTCAGCCTGGCTAAACGTTCATCCCATTTACTTTTATTCCCATGTCTGTTTTTACACGTTGACTCTAGAGTCATGACTTTTTTCGAAGTTCTCTTTTGTTTTTTTCTTTCGTGAGTCTTGCGCTTTTACACCAGCGACTTTTTGTTTAACTCAAATTTGACATTCATTCCTCTTTTATTCTGCTTCACACAATGCGACTTTTTTCTCTAGAGTCTATGTGTAAAAGCAGACGTAGTGAAACCGACATTCAAAGCAACGAAATCATATGAAGCAACATAACAATAAAAATAAGGAAGAGAAAAGAAAACGTCAAAAAGAGTCAAATTTACCCACGACTGACAGAGCAAAACAGACAGCCGGACTTACAGACGCAGCTCTAATTATTAATAAAAATATCAAATGAAAATGAAAAACATCATTAGGGGTATTTATGCAACGTCGGAAACTCGTTCTAAAAGTTGAAAAATGTGGTAATGAACTGTCAAAATTTGTATAGGAAATCTTTTTTAACAATATCGAAATTTTCCAACACGAATAGAGTTGTTCAAAACAACGTCAGTGTCAAACTGTCAAATGACAAACTGACATTATCTGTGTAAAAAAAAAAACATTAAATTTCTGCTTTTCTCATTGAAATTGCATTTATATTTACACTTTGTAATGATACTGGCCATGATTGAATTTTATGGTTAAACACACTCACTTTGTATTTTTGTAAGTTAATATTTATATGTTTTTAATGCAATAACCCCATAAAACAGCAGTCCCGCCATGTAATTGTTTTCACATTGTTTTCCTCCAAGTGATTTCGACGTTTTAATGAAAGAGATAACGCACGTGGGCGGGAGAAGTCTTATGAACCATATAAAAATATCTCATTGTTTTCATCCAAAAAGAGACAACGCACTTGTGAGGGAGATAGTTTCGTGAACATCTCTATTGTGTGTGTAAACTGAGATGTTAAACGTTCTTAACTTTTGAAACCCTGTTTTGATATTTATTCAGTACTTCCACACATATGCGCTAAACTGAAAAAAAAATATCTAGAACAAAAATAGAAACTATTTTTATTACTAAAAAAAATTGAAGTAAAATGACATTGGATTGCCATTATTTAGTGATGCAGTTTTACTGAGTTGCGTACTCATGCAAATTATTATATAGCATCACAATCCAAAAGTGAGGCATTTTTCAGCAAACTGTACATGTGATTGTAAGTTAAAATATTTTATTTTAACTTTTAAAGTAAAATAACAAAATGCAATTTTCGTTTATTCATACTTTAATGCGAAAACTATGAAAACACATTCTTATTGAATTTCTTTAGTTAACATCGATGTACAATGACTCAAGTAAAAACGCCGTCATATGAAATACATAACGTACGTTCATTTTCCCATAAGTGGAAATCAACTGTGTAAACAGCATTTACAAATATCTCAAACTATTTGGAAGGCTCTGTTTTGATTTAACTGTATCTAGTGTATCTAGTACAATTCGTAAGATTATGCAGAGATATTTAGTTGCAATTTAGAGACGGAATGATCAATTTGGGATAAATATCGTACATAAGTCGGTTATTTAATTTTTTTTTTTTTACAATGGCTTCATTTACCGAAGCATTTTTGCATTTTAATATAATCTTCATTTGAACACGGTTAAATGTTTCGAGTCGCAATTCCACAGATGTTGCTTTAGTAATCGTATACATTCATTCATTTAATTGGATGTCTGATGGAATGAAAATTTTCTTATTAGTTTTTTTTTCTTAACTTCGACGTTTCCAAAGTGGATATCTACCATACTACCTACATCTTGTGAAACCTGATGCATTCTTTTGTTGATTTAGATATATAATATATTGTACTAAAATGAACTGGATAAGCATATACGCAAAATAACTAATGTACCTATAGGATAATTAAATATGTGGAATGTATTTACATATCTATGAACATATGTATATATAAATATTTATATACGCCCTAAAATATAATGAGCAAAGTTTTGTATATATATATAATTTTTTTTTATGATATATATGTATTTATATATACGTGTTTCTAGATATGTATGCGTGTGAATAAAATTTAATAATTACCTGTTTACATCAAAAGTGATTTTATATGTGTGCAACAGGTATACATGTCAAACAATCCACAAAAAATAAAAATATGTCAACATTTGTGCCTTAATACCCTAAATAAGAACGATTTGTTGCAAATGTAATATTGAAGAGGACTCAAACTGCATTTAAAAAGAAGTATTTTATCTAGCTTAGTTTTGACATCACTTCAATTTGTGCCTTTTATTTATTTGAACACGTCGCACATTTATTCATAATAGGCAACAAGGAAACTATTAAGGTATGTTGATTTTATATGTTTATATATGTATTAATAGACTAATGGGTAAATCAGGTATATTAAATTAATATTATCTGTTCAAGGGAGTTATTAGTGGAATTTGCAAGCAACATTTTGTGTTGAAGGCAAATAATTGTCATTCTAAGAAATTACAAAATATATTGAATCATCTTAATAAATTTTACCGCCACAAGTTCGTCGCTAGTGCCACGAAGTTTTTGCTTTAAAACCTTTATTTACCATAAACATAGAACTGCTATGTTTCCTTTATTTGCATTGAAACGAACTGCAACAAGTGCTTATTAGGTTTATTTTTCTGGAATTCAATTAAAGTATACACAAGTTGATCGTATTTCACGGAGTTATCCAAATAATAAACTTCCTTATGCCGATGTTTGTCTGATAAACTCTAAACTCCCGCGAGTTCATCAACCTTACAATTCCTTGGAATGCCTCTAAGAGACGAACCAAAGCCAATGCTAATATTTTTGAGGATGCATGAGGATATTTTTTTTGTTGTACAGGTAAGGTTGAAAGTGATTTTACTGATTTGACGACTGTATTCTCCATTTCGATTTCCGGAACTTTAGACTTGTTCTATTTTGTAAATCTGGTATACTGCCTTATATTTGAGTTTAATTGAAATAGGTTTTACTTTTCCTCTTACATACGTCTGTAAGGAGTTAAATTAAAAAGGCCTTGCCATAAGAAGCGCACACAATCTGACCAAAACCAACATGAAGTCGACAACTGGAGCCATTTACCTAAGGACCAGATAATTTGGAGAGGCAAGTTCTTTCGGGGCTGCATTATCGTCTCCTTGTGTGAACTATTCAAAACTTTGATTTCCACTTAAGTAACTTACTTACATAAGTGGCACTACAGGCTGGAATGAACATTAGTCTCAACCAATATTCCTCTCCAATTAGACTGGTTTTTAGCTAATTGCGTCCAGATGCGCACTTCAAGTTGGTTGAGGTCAGTTTTCTACTGCGTCCGACATCTAGCAGGGAATCGAAGACTGCAAGCCGTAGTAGGAATTGGTGTCCACTCGCTCCACATGTCCAAGCCAGCTTCAAATAGTCTAAAAGTAAGACGCTGAACAGCTCGTATAGCTCGTCGTTGAATCTTTGTCTCAATAGTCCGTCAACACAACCGAAGATTTTTCGAAGTACTCTTCTCTCAAATCGACCATCATTCTCTCAATCACCCGCTTTTGATACGGTCAATGCTTTAGCGCCGTAGAGCAGAACTAGGGTCTTGTATGACCACCTAAGTAATTGGAGTGAGGGCTTTACTACTAAATTGACTTTTTTGACCGAAGTAACAGTGGTTGGTAACAGTAATTCTTCGTTTAATTTCTGACGAGATGTCAGAGTAAACACTGGAGCCGAGGTGACATGGTGACATTCTATCCAATTTGTCGATATTGTCTGTTCTTTTGCGTTGCCGGCGAATACTTAGTCTTACCCTCATTTACGGCTAAACCAATTTTTGCTGCTTCTTTTTCTATACCCAAAAACGTGGTTATGGCCATCATAAGTCCAACCATTGATGTCAGTATCGTCGGCGTAGCTAGGAGTTGCACCGATTTATGGAAGACATGACAGTGCAGTGCTAACCTAAATCCAGTGCAGTGCTAACCTAAATCCTTTTTTGTATCGAATATGTCGGTGAGGTTGTTTCCGACTCTAAAGGAGCAGCGAGAGTTCTCCATCGGCATCCTGCACAGACGGATAAATTTGGGCGGTATACCAAAACTAGACATGGCTATGTATAGTTTGTCTCTGAAAATGCTGTCGTATGCGGCTTTGAAATCGATGAATAGGTAGCGGCTATCGATTTGGACTTCTTGATTTTTTTTCAGGATCTCAAGAAGTGTGAAGATTTGTCCATTTGTGAACTTTCCGTGCCCAAAATACACTATTAAGGGTCGATCGGGTTGTTGGTAAACGATTTCAGGCGTTCACATATTGCGGCTGATAGGATCTACCAATATCTCCTTTTTTGTGGATCGGACAAACAATGCTGAGGGTTCATTGTTTAGGCATACTTTCATCTGGTTAAATTGTGCTTTTAAGTTGGTGAATGTTCCCATATCATCTTTGCCGGAAGGCCTTCATTTCCGGAAGCATTGTTAGGCTTGAGTTTAAATATTTCTATCATCACTTAACTTTGCCCGTGTGTTTGGTAGTTTTCGCTGGCGTTGCCAATATTAAATCGGTCTGTCTGATTGCGGGAATTTGTTCGTCATCACCGTTTAACAACCTGCAGAAGTGGTTTTTCAATATTCTCAGCGCCGACTGTGTCTCAACCACAAGCTTTTATTTTCATCTCGACATCATTCTGTTTGCGCCTTGTACTCGTGGCTTTGACGTTTAACATTTTAGTTAAACCAGCGTTCGCGGATATAGAGAGATCCTCAATCATCACCTTTTCGTTCTCATTTTTTTCTTCTTCTGAAAAGTCGGTGTTCTTCCCCCCGTTCTTTATTTATAGACACAATGGCAGCTCTCATCTAGACCTGCAGCTTAATCTTGTATACCTTATTCTTGCCTGCGAGCATTTGTCGGCACTCTTCATTAAGCTAATGCTTTTCTACTGGTGGACCCAAAAATAATAGCACATCAGTTGCGGCTGATGCTTGTTGACATCGTTTCCATACTTAAGAGATACGTGTTTTGCGATGGCTTGACGTTGTCTTGTGATTGCAGTCTTTCCACTTATTTGTTTTGGATATCCTTATCTTGGATATTCTTATCTTGACTGATGCAAGATAGTGGTCTGAGTCGATGTTATCCACTGGGAATGTTCGGACATCCAAAATACTAGATGCGTGCCTCTTGTCTATCGCAACGTGATCAAATTGATTGACCGTCCGTTGATCTCGAGACTACCGTGTCCCCTTATGGATATTGAGGTGAGGAAACAGTGTGCTGGTTATAGTGGCATTTCGTTTTGCAGCGAAGTCAATTAGCTCAAGGTCATTGCCGGACGTGTTTTCGTCTACGATGTGTTTTCCGTCAATACTGCTAAGTATGTCTTCTCTTTCTACCTTTTTGTTTAAATCTCCCAGCACGATTTAACATCGTAATTTGTTAGTAGCTTATAGAATTCGTTCAGGAGCTCGTAGAAGTAGACTTTTGCTTTATCCTCATTTTCCGTTAGGGCACAGTGTTGGCAAATTTGGCCTTGATGCGGATTGTTACAATGCGTTCGCTAGTGTCTTAAAATTAATTCACTTCTTGCTTTAGTATGGCACATATTAAAAAAATCTTAATATCCGCTGTTTCAGCTCACTATAACACGGTCCATAGTTCATCCTCTGTTTCCTCGACCCATCCCATTCCATAGTATTTCATGGATGGCAGTAATGTATGCTTTGTAGCAGCTAAGGGTTTCCTCTAGTGTTTCTGCTGTATTTCTCCTATTTAATATTCACATCACATTCCATTTGCAGAAACGAGTTTCGTTGTCGTTTTTCGTTTAGCATGGCTGTCAACAATCAACAGTCCTTTCCGAGGCTCTTGAGTTGCTTCGTAACAAGAATTTTTTCTCCGCGTGTTTGAAGTTAACCCAAATCGCAGGACATAGCCAAGTCAAATCCGGTTGGATGAGACCAGTAACTGATGGTTCCCACCTGGAGAGTTTGTGCTCGTTCTACAACATCAGAAGATAGTTTATTTTTTTCGCTTGTGCAGAAGACATATTCCTGATAAAAAATGCGTAATCACTGAGTCGTGATCACCACTTCTATAATAATTTAATTTTGTTATTTTGAACGAGAAATAACATTGGGTTGTAAGCAACGAAATCCTATAAACATTTGTATTCTTAACATGCTTATGCTAAGAACCTCAGCAAGTTCTTAGCACTACCTGTTAAATTCTTCAACACATTTTATAAATTTTTTTATCATATTTTTCTTTTTCTTTTGTATATATTTAAAAAAAATTGTATAATATTTCTTTTTACAGAATGGCATTAAATAAAGATTGTAATAAGGCCAATATAGCGGAACCTGACGCTTCCAAGCAATTAGTCGTACGAATTGATGATGACTCAGATAACAATTTACAAGCCTTGTTTGATAGTGTTTTAAAACCCGGCGATTCAAAGCGACCATTACAAGTGCCATTTCGAATGCGAAAATTACCGAATTCATTTTTTACTCCGCCGTCAACAGGTTCCAAATCGCCAACAGTTTCACATTCACGTGCAAATAGCACTGATTCAGCATTTAGTACAGATTCTCAATCAAATGCTTGCAGTGAAAACCAAAATGTGCAACACACTCCAGCAGTAGCACCATCAGGTTTACTAATTAGCCATTCGAGAGCTCACAGTAGTCCCGCATCTCTTCAACAAACCTACGCTGGTTTAAATGCACAGCCTTCGAATCAGGCAACTACAGGCACAATCGGAAAAAATAACTGTAATGCAAATTCAAATCCACAAAGCCAATCCGAAAATAGTATTCAACGTATTCACATGAAACAAAGGTCATATGATGTAATAAGTCCGATCCAGCTTCAAAATGAACTAGGAGCCCTTCCTCCCGGATGGGAACAGGCAAAAACTAATGATGGACAGATATATTATTTGAAGTAAGTACAAGTTTATACATTTATGTATCAATAATAAGAAGTATGTATATATGTTATCCTATAAGTGCCGTTCGAAAAATTTTGGTCAAACTTTTTTTTCAAATTTTGTCAAATGTTGTTTTGTTATGAGGTTTTGACTTCTTATGTGGTTTAAATTTCATGGTAGATTTATAGTGTTAAAATTTTTCACATGCGATAACGGGAACAAAGTTGTTAGACCGAAAAATGTTTTTTTAGGTACCTTCCTCAAGTATTCTCTATCTAGTTAGCACTTTACTGGACCTCCTCTTGCTTTTATTACAGCTGCACATCGGTGAGACATTCACTCAGATAAATTTTTCACTGTGGAAGCATGTATGGTATTCCAGGTCGGATAAGTAATTTTTAGGCTTTCAATTGACTCTGGACAATTTTCGGAAAATAAAGTTTCATTATTGACCAGATATTTGGATTAAGATCTGGATTGTAGGGAGGCCAACTTAATACATCTACATTTTTTTCTTCGAATTACCCTTTGTTCTAAGGAATAAAAATTAAAGGCAAATATTTATTTTATAGTCATAAAAGTTTTAGCTCTTTCAAAATCTTGATATTAGTCTTTCACACTAAAAAAATAAGTTCATACTTATAATTTTGGCCGCATGTTAAGGAGCATTGTCCTGTTGAATAATTAACCCGCAAGTGTCACCAAAAAGCTTCAGTGCAGGGGGCTTTACGACATTTTGCATAACCCTTTGGTAAACTTCTGCAGTGATTTTATTGTAGGAAAACCATTCTACCTTTTTAATCACCAGAGAAGCATCCCACACCATCTACACTTTCAGTTTTGGGAGTACCCGTGCCGTAAGATACATTCAGAGCTCAGTCTTTCCTTTGGTGCCCTTCGCGCAAGTATACTCCAATCTCCAACATGCAGCTTAAACTTTGATTCAGATCAGATAATATTGTTGTACATGTCTTAAGTCCAATTGAGATGCTCTTGAGCAACAGCAGTTGGCAAGAATACCTATATATCTATGTTGTCCGGTTACAAAGCAGCGCTTCAACTCTTTCTGGAGCATAGGGCAGCAGAGTAATTCTTCGTTTCATTTGTAACGAGCTGTTGTTGTCAGAATCAAAAGTGTAGCCGAGGTAGACAAAGTCCCGTACTACCCAATATTATATCTGTCAATGGTGACGTTCTGTCACCGACCCTGATACAGCAGCGAGAGTTCTTCATCGTCATGCTGCACACACGGACGAGTTTGGGCGGTATAACAAAATTAGACATGACTCTGTATAGTTCGTCTCTATAAATGCTGGCGTATGCGGCTTTGAAATCGATGAATAGGTGGTGGGTATCGATTTAAGCTTTTTGGGCATTTTCCAGGATCTGCTAAAGTGTAAAGATTTTATCAGTAGTGGTCTTTCTTTGCCTAAAAACGCAATGATAAGGGCCGATCAGGTTGCTGGTAAAGGTTTTCAGTTGTTCACATATCGATAACATCCCGGAAAAATGTAATTAGTGGCGATTTTTAAGGAAATTACTTTTTGACTTGCCCTTATAATTTATGCAAGCGCCACGTTTTGGTCTTGGTTTGAGGTTTCTACCATTAATAAAAAATGGAACTTTAGACAAATTAATTTTACAGTACATAACAAAATACACAAACACATAAGAAACATTTTTTTGTCTCCTGTAAAATTAAAAAAAAAATTACGCTTATTACATTTTCCGGGAAGATATCGATATTACGCCAGATAAAATCTTGTACGCAATGCTGAAACTTATGCCTTTGTAGTTGGCGCAAATCGGAGGGTCACCTTATTTTGTAAATTGGAAAAACGATGCTGAGGTTATATTCTTCAGACATTTTTTATCTTTCTCAAATAATATAAATTCATACGGATGAAGCACTGCATAGAAGAAAAACTGTTGTATGGCGGGTCGTGTTGGCACAGCACGTTTACACAGTGTTCGAATGTCGTTTCTCATGTGTGCACACCGCCCGCACGTACCATGAAGCCGTTGAGCAAGTTTCAGTGTTTTTGTTCTCAATGCCGTCATCTGTATTACCTTATAATCTTACATACCAAGTCATATCCGCCGGGCTTATAAAGGTCAGCGGGTAGGCCATCATTTACGGCAGCCTTGTTAAGCTTGAGTTTTTTTTATTGCTATCCTCACTTCGCTTAGGTCGGGTGGTTGGTAGTCATTCAATATAGGCTGTCATCGCCAATATTGAATGGTTCGTTCTGTCTGACAGCGGAATATTGTTGGTCATCGCCGTTTAACAACGTGCAGAAGTGGTTCTTCAGCATTGACTGTGTCTTAACTGCGATATTTCCTTGTTCATTCTGGACAGAATTCGGTTCGAGCCTTGTATCCTTGGCTTTCACGTTTTACACTTTGTTAGAACTTGCGAAAATCATTTAATGGAGTGCCACCTCTTTATATCGTCGATAGCGCGCTTTTCTTGCTCTTTTTTCTTCTTTCTGGATAGCCGGTGTTCTTCCTTTCTTCTTTACCTATAGAGCTCAATAGCAGCTCTCGACTTCACCTGCAGCTTAGCCTTGTAGGCCTTGTTCTTGGGTGCGAGCATCTGTCGGCAATCCTCATGAAACCATGGGTTTCTTGCTGGTGGGCGCGAGAAGCCGAGCATATCAGTTGAGGCTGATGGCTTATTGACCTTAGATGCTGGTAGTTTGGTGTTAATCGAGAGGTTAAGGAATATGCGAAGGCCTTGGCGATCTCTTGGTTGGTAGTTTTCGCTGTCGTCGCCAATGTTGAATAATTCGCGTCGCTATCTCTTTTCATGAAGAGTCTCTGCCTGAGACGCTGCAGCCTTCCATCCTCTACGATCCCGGGCTCGCTGCTTCCAGTTGTCTAGACCAATCGAACTGGAATCCGCGATGGCTTGGTCTTTGAAACGGATATTCGGTCTTCCTTGCTTTCTCGAACCTGGGGGCTGGGATTCGAAGATCCTTTTAGCTGGAGCATTATTGTCCATTCGCTCGATATGGCAGAGCCAATGTAGTCGACGTGTTTTGGCTTTATGGACTACATCCACATCTTGGTACAGCTCATAGCTAAATTCTCGGTTGTATCTTTTCCTACACTCGCGTCCTCGCACACAGGACCAAGAATCCGCCGAAGTATTTGTCTCTCAAAGGAGCCCAGTATCAGCTATGCCTTTTTGCTTATCGTCTAGAACTCGGCACCATAAAGCAGAACGTGTCAGGATAAGGGTTTTGTAGAGCACACATTTCGTCCTTCGCGTCGCTATGTAGGCCTTAAAGATTTTGGTTAACTTTCGATAAATAATTATTTACCGCATTTTCTAAATTCTTGTATTTTGCACTTTAAAATGTTTTGTACGCCCAAATAGAATTCAAAATGACGTTCCTAACAATTTGAACGCGCTCAAATTATATATCATAAAATATAATAATAGGATGGAGTTGTGAATAACGAAAATTACATTTTATTCGTTGGCCTTTTATTTTTATATTTTATTCTTAAATATCTTTTATTACATTTTACTTAGTTTTAAAATATAATTATTTATAATTTATTTTTTTATTATGCATGTTCTTTTTTTTATTTATTTTTGTTTATTTGGGTTCTAGTCATATTACTAAAACAACTCAATGGGAGGATCCCAGAGTTCCAATACAACGGCAGCAGCAACTCATTCATAGATCTGGTAACTATTTTTGTTTAGTTGACTTTATGTTTTATTTTATTTATTTAATATTTATACCTAAGTTTTGTTGTTGTATTGTTTTTTTTAATAATGGTATGGGTTAGGATATGTTTTTTTTTTATTCTATTTGCCCCTTCTGCTTCAACGCGTGAGTACATCATTATTGTATTTACTTTCAGTTAATCCACGAAGCGTGAGTAAGGATTCTGCGGCCTCGAATGATTCTCTTGGTTCACTTCCAGAAGGTTGGGAACAAGCACTCACAGAATCTGGTGATGTTTATTTTATTAATCATATCAATCGCACAACATCTTGGAATGATCCACGCATACGTACGTTTTCTAATATATAAAAATATTTCGTACAATAGTTTGCAAAAGTCCACAAAAACTCAACAAACCAATAATGCTTAAGCCATAACTGCATTCCATAGCCAGTTCACAAAGAAAAAAAAAATATGGGAAGTGAAAATACATTTTATGTATAGAGGTTATCTCTTGTACATTTGTTTCTATAAAGCTCAACTTCAATAATCGAAAAGCTCTTAGGAAAACAATTATTAAGACCAACAGAGTAAATTTCTAACGCATATTAATTTATGTGTTTCTCTTCAATTTCTCGACTTCACATTTTTCGAGGCGCGCAGTTCCATGCAAATAGATATGTAGGTAGCGACAGGGAACTCATTGTGTTCATAAAGAAAAGAGATTTATACGTATTCCAATGTTGATTGGTAAAAATCAATTCAGAAATTAAAATTCCAAATTTGTTGAAAGAAATCGTTTCGATATCTAACCGAAGAGCGACAATGAACATATGTATCCAGCCCGAAGCTAAATATGTACTATTGTGATGTATTCTTTAAAATACCAATAATTCCGTGCAAGTAGTCATTTACCTAAAAGCAGATTTGGGAGAAAAATTACATGCAAAATATAGCGGTGAATCTAGACTTAAAACTGTCTACGGTACGCATGCGTGTCGGTGGCTCTACAACTTCATAAAAGAATGATTTGACAAAAAAAGATGGATACAAAAAATAAGAAATAAATTTAATGGCATCATCAGATGCGGATGAGTATGGTAGCAGTGAAGGCGAGGTTGTCATAACTCAAGGGTACATGCTCCTGCAAAATATTCTAACAATTTTATGTTAGGAATACTTGGGAAATATTTGTCCAACATAAGAAAATTTCACACTTGTCTCTGGGAGTAGTAGTTAATATTCCTTCCTTCGGAAGAACACAGTTTCTTAGAAGAAAGGTATATACATATCCAGGTGATTCGGCTGTCTCCGAATTGTTTACAGTTTAATTCTTCCTCTTACTATTTAAAATACGATTAAATGCAAATTAAAATTAAAATAAAAACAAATAGCAAACGGATGAAGAAATATTCTGATAAATGTATGTAAAAATGCAAAATCCATGTTTCCATTAAACCCATTCATTTATAATTGACAGGGAAAATACTTTTAAAACACCGTGTATATGAATTAGTTTATAATATCCAGCAATACATGAACATACTGAATATGAACTGAAGATTCGTCTTTCCTGAGTGAGAAATTTGCGTACAGAGAAGTGTCTCAAAGTAGCTCATCCAATCATTTGTGTGTCCAAATTTATAATGTTGGTCTAAAATTTATGATTTTGATACTGAACGGCAAATTAGAGAAACTTTTCTTTTTTTCCTGGATATGATCGTGGCATCCCACGCTTCGTAGTCCAACGCACTTACCACTAAGCCACTGCACTCATACGTCGGGCACATTTTTAACTCTCTTCGAGTGGTACCAACTAAATTAAGCAGTGCTTACAAATAAAAGTAATTTGCGACACTCAGAATCAATCTCTTGTTATATCTTGGTAATCATGTAAAGAAGTCAAATGCACGATTTGTCGGTTCATTTAAAAGGAAAAAAAGGAAAGCTATCCATTGGAAAAATTTGTTGATACATAATGCTAGTAAATAAATAAGTTTTTGGATTCAAGTTGTGCAAGCATGTCATACATTTCACTTTCCGACCAAGGGTCACAGGCTCAATGCTACGTGACATCGACCTTTTCCGTCGAAATTTACAGCACAAATTGTGACTTTACTATGATTATGACGATATTGGCAATCTTCTGCTGTGAGTTGTAAATAATAAGAGCTTTAAAATTGAAACATGAAGTGGTAGAGAAAATAAATGCATATATGTAGTTGATTCCAAATAATGTACTGATGCTGGCAGTAATTTGGTAGAATCTATAAAATGGCTTTTGTGAATTAGTGTATACATAGTAATTGTATTTTTTTTATGCGTCCATTTTTCCCATTTGGCGGTGTTTTAAACAGAACTAGAATCATTTAAAATATTTATATCTGTTTGACTACTTGTGTTTTACATTTTTAAAATATTTAATTTATTTATTTAACTCATTGAAGCTATATACATGCAAAAACCTTCATCTGCTGCACGTCCAGAAATGACTTGGATGGAGAGTAAAAGTTTAGAGAAGGAACGTGATTACTTAAAAGCGCGCGACAGCATTCAGGTAAACATTTTCGTAATTTCAAAATTAATGTTAACTAATTTCAACTTATTCGTGTTTTAATCGATTATCAGGAACACCGTACCCGGTTAGTTCATAAACTTGATTTGCAAATGGATCCGTTTTTATCGGGAATGGCAGATCATAGCAGGCAAGAGTCGGCTGACAGTGGTTTGAGTTTATCATCAAACAACTTTTCAGTTACTCCGGACTATTTATCACAAATTGGCGACAGTATGGATTGTATTAGCGGTAAGTAATAAGGTTTCGTATTATTATTTTTTTATAAGTCTGCAATAAGGGCTGGTTGTACTCATGAGTTTTAGACGTATATGCATCTCTTGTTCTATTGATCTTTACTTTGTAAATATTCGTTTTAATTTGGTTAATGTAGTTATTCTGCCCTAGCGAGGTATCTGTCGGAGCGGACAATTTTTCGCAACGCATACTTCTTGGGAGGCTTAAATTCCATTCGAGGTATGTGCTATCGGAAAGAAATCACTTCACTACAATTCGTAAATAAATTTGGCGAACAATTTGCGTCGGAGGAAATCGGAAATTGCACTTAGCTGTCAAAAATTGCACTAAAAATGCATCTGAACGCACTTTAACACAATTCGCCGGGCTGCGTTACAAAATCTCGGAGAAATATTCCGAACAGCTTTTCGGAAGAACTTCCTCTCTAATTAGATTGGCTTTTAGCTAACCGCATTTGGTGGCACACATCAAGTTGGTTGAGGTTGGTTTCATGTTTCATCATCTTCGAGCGCCACTTAGGCGAGATAATTAGTGTCCATTTACTCTACGGAGTTTTTTTTATCAGCTATATTAATAGTTCGTTGTTGAATACTTATCTCCATAGTCAAACCATCAAAGCAAACGACCAAGAAACGCAGCTTACTGCCCTAAAAATGTATTGGCACATTTTTTCACATCAAACAGGTTTCAAATAACTAAAAAGGTGTTCGGATTTGCAAGATGTTTGCATTTGCACGTCATCAGCGTACATGTGTATTGAGTGGTGTTCAACAAACGAAAGTTCATTCACATAGAGAGATAATAAAAAAAGAGGACTCAGGGGAAAATTTGGAAGTTAATTTGATCTTTGTCAAGGTCTTTTATCCCGTATATTCTGTAACTTTTAAAAAGGCTATTACAGTAAGGTTAGGTTGTACTGAGTGCACGAGATGCGCGTGCACAATTAAACCATAAAGTTCCGTTGTGGTACCACGTGGATCCGTCGACTTCCCTATATTCGTTCGCATAATCAAACCATTCAGTGCTTAATATGTAGCGTAGGAGGTTTCCGACATTGGTATTATCAAAAATTATAAAGCCATACAGATGACGCATTGAGAACAAAACACAGAAACTTTGGCTTCATGGTACGGGCGGGCTTTGTGCACGTGCACACATGAGAAATGAGATCCACATATTTGGCGGGCTGTGCCAGTACTACCCGCCATTGAACAATTTTTCTTGTATGCAGTGCGTCATCTGTATAGCTTTATAATCTTTGATATTAGCTAGCTTACCCAAGACCTTAACCTGAGGTCGTCCAAACTCATGTCTTCAATTGCAGTAAAAAAAAGTCGGTTAACATGGCTATGTAACGCCCACCGTTGCCCGGAGCATTGTGCAAAGCCTCATTTTCAAAAAAAAAAAAATGGTCCAATGATGCCACCACTCCACAATCCGCACCAAATTGTCACTGACTGTGCATGCATAAGCAATTTAGTTTAATAACTTAGCCGCCGAAAAGGCGCCTCTTCAGAAAAGATGATTTTTTGCTCATAATAGTTTTCCAATTCAAGCTACTCCAAACTGAGAGGCCATAACAAAGCGGATGGTCGTGCGTCTTCAATTGCTGAGTCAATTGGACCTTGTAAACGAATAATCTGAGATCTTTGGCAAAGTTCTAGTCAGGCTTCTGCGTGAAATGTTGAGCTGTTTAAATCGATGGCGAGTTGATGTTCGTAACTTGAGTCTTGCACTCTAGTCTACAGCAGCCATATTCTCATCTGTGAGCACTGTACGACCTTGAATGGTATCCACTAGCATATCAGTCTCACGAACTTTTTGCACAAACTTGCGTAGACGGTGTTTCATTTCGACCAAAACTTCTTTTCAAACAGCGCACTGTTTGGGCTACACATCACTCACTTTGTGGAGGTATGATACTGACTTTCTGTGAATCAATTAAAAATATTATAAGCTTTCTAATTATTAAAAATCTGTATCTCCTATCAAAATTAAAATTTGCGTGAATTATACACACTTTATAGTCATTACACCCTTTATAATTTAAAACTCTAGTATCCGTAAAAAATGTTTATATATGAGTGTGGATAATAGTGAAACCAAAATCTGGGCATACGCGATAGCTCAAGTCAAGCTACACGCAACACGGATTGATCTGCGTTCCCTCACAAACGGTAAACTACGGGTTCGACGCGAAACCATTTGACTCGTTAGCTCGCTCGTGGGTGGCAGCATTAAATTATAATTGGGAAGCGAAACAGATTTTGTTCTTTTGGTCAGACCTCATAGAGATGTTTTGATAAGGCACAGTTTATTTAGTTAACTTTGTTTTATTTTATAATTTATTTTTATTTTTTTTAGAAAGTGGAGATTTAAATTCTGTAAGTGGCCTGGAGTCACCGGATAATTTGGTGTCCTCATTGCAGGTACGTTTTTTTATAGTTTTTAATATATTTGTATATAATAAGTTGATATTAACCATTAGTACCCATAAATGGCTGTAAAACTTTATTCTTTATTTATTAATAAGATTGTGGGAGTCCATTTAAAACAAGCCTTGACTATAGTCAAAGAGAATATAACTACATGAAGTACACATCTCTTACAATGAAAACTTACTATGTGGGGTACTGATATTGTGTACATTGTTACCCCAGCATCAAACAAGAGCATAGCCGACGCATAACGAACGAAGAAAATTCCTCTTCTCACTTACCGCTCGCGTCTGCAACGACAGCAAAATGTTAAGCTGTGATGCGTACTCTATGTAGTTATATACTCTTTGCTATAGTGCGAACAAAAAATGGAAAAAAAAAATAAATGAATGCCTTCAGCTTCAGCAGATATATGGTGATTTTGATATCTATTGATAAAAAAGTCAAAAGTATCAATTCTTATATAAAACATGTTTGTGACAAATTCTGATACCACTTTTAATTTTATTTAATAAAAGAAATTGTTAGCATTTTTTTGAACCCTTGTGTAGATAAGCTATAAAAATAATTCTTAACATTTGATTAAAATATTTTTTTATTTATCTCATTTCAGCTAAGCGACAATTTGTGTAATGAAATGCTTAATGATGTACAGAGTTTGGTAAACCCCGTTTCTACCAAGCAAGACGACATAGATTGGTACAAGATAAATTGAAATATGTTTTTATTTGTCCTTATTTTGATTTTTCCAATGTATAACTGTAGACTTATACGACGAAATAGATTGGCAAAAACAAACTGAGTTTTAGTATATAATGGTGCAGTTTTCATATTTTCGATTAATGAAACAATGAGTCGGGATGGTTTGAAGTTCCAAGTTCCGAAAAAAGGTACTTCTCATTATTGTAATAACATCTTATAGGCCTTCAAATCGCTATCACTACGTGGTGATCGAGTTGAATAGAAAATACTTATTTTATTTTTTGTTCGGGAATAGTTACTCATTTTGAGCTGGAAGGAAAACGTTCTTTATTCGTTCATGTACATGAAACATATAATCAAGATGTAGACAAGCAGACGCGTATGTTATAGAGATGGTTACGACAAAGATTAAGAAGAAAGATAATGTCACACGTGACATTTAACTAATACCAAGGCACTCATATGGGGACCGAATCGGTTGCCACACTCCATGTTAAGTTGAAAAAAAATAATGCTCCCTTTACGCAAACAGCTAATGGCTAAATTCGTCGTACAAAGATCATGATGGAAACCCTATGCTGTTCTTGTATAGTCAATAACCGCCCCTTTACGCAAACAGCTAATGGCAAAATTGATCCTACGATTCATCCTATTTCTGCTGTTGCTCTGAAGGTATTATTCTTGTATACCACCAACAATGGTATGCAGTAAAAAAATATAACCAGGTTCAACTTAATTTAAAAAAAAAATGGCCTTGTATTATGACCAAAAAAAAAACGCTGGATACAAAGTTTGAAGAAAATCGGTCAAACCGTTAAGAGACGTGTACGGACAGACGGACCGACGAACCGACGGATGGAATTCCAAAAAAAAAAACAAAACACTTTTTTGGGTTCCTCTATCATCGTAATGTAAGAATCAATAAAAATCTCGAGGACAAAAAATTTAACGAAAACAATATCTTTCTCTTTGTAAGAGAAAGTACCGCAGATCGAAATCGGTTCAGATCTACCATAGCAATAACATGCAACCTCAATTAGAAATCAGCAGCAGCTGCAAGTTTACTTTTTAGAGCTAAAAAATAATTTGCACCATCCCATCATATCTATATAGGAAAAGTAAGAAAAAAATTGGAATATTGTGTTTGCAGTTTGGCACAAACACATGCACAGAACCTACTAGAGTCTATTCAAAGATGAAAAATTCACCTTGTAGACGATTATTTTCTTCTTAAAATCTCATTGAAAAATTGCAGATCTTTCTCTTTATTGTAGATACTAAAACGACCCACAGGGCATGCAGTTGCCGGTTATAGACACATACAGTCCAACTAATACGAGACGATCAACTCGAAACCAAAACAGTTTTATTTAACGAACAGCAAACAATGGAACGAATTTTTGCGAGACGCATTTCTTCTAATATGGTAGGAACACATTAGACACCGTAACATTTTTTACATCATTATGGTACATCACACGCAACAGCAAGTTTGTAACAATTCCTAACGTTGAAATTAAGGTCAATATTGCTATGTCCATGTGTTCTATTGTAGGGGCACGGCTGAACTAGCTACCACATGTTTGCCTTTACTACAAATAAGAATGTGAAAAAACTTCCAGCGCTGGGCAGGGTGTTATCCATTCATCGATCATCGATTGTAAAGTGTGGTTCTCACCCTTATTACGATTGTCTAAGTCAATTATTCATAAACTTTGCATCCATTGTGAAAAAAAAATTGTGGGTGCTGGTGTCATCTCCGACAGGCCAAAACTCAGCCTATCTTTCCGTCTTCCAGATCTTTGTGTTCTAGGAGGAAGTCATGGCGATCAAATAAACTTTACCTTGGTTGAAATAGAATGTAGTATTTGCCTATAATATTAGCATTAGTCCATTTCTTCAAAAGATGTCAGAACAGTTTTTCATTAACCTATGCTGGGTGCCTGAGCATTGTGACATTCCAAGAAGTTGTAAGGCAGATGAACTAGGCAGAAATGGAACTACATTACCAGTCGAATGCGAAACGGGTGCACCTTCTAGTCATTTCTATACATATCGCTACATGCAAAAAGCAAAAGCCTACTAGTGCAGCATGCTAACATCATTATTTGGCACGACGTATCATATGCATACCCCAGGATAACATCAACTATTGGCATTCGCACAAGATTATACTTCAATCGGTTCAACCTCATGTTTGTTAATTGGGTTGGTGAGGAGAATACACAGTTTGAGAACCACTTTCTTTAGATTCAATTTTTGTTTTCTTTATCTTAAAACTAAATTAAATGCTAGCATTAGCAGCGGATGAGAACGGAAAATCTAATCGGGACACTCGGGCGCACGCATGTCTCTTCTTAGCTGTCTAGTAGTGATTTCAGTTGTCTGCGCGAAGTGGTAGCAATATTGTTGCTGCGATAGTTCAAAACTTGAATGATGCACTCAATTACGTCTGCTTCAGGAATGTTGGTATATGAAGCGATCTCCTGCATCTCAATGACGTTTCTCTTCACTGATTCTGTGTACTTCCGTATATCTAATCAGTTTGTCGCCATTAGAAGGGCACATCGCTTTAAACGCCGAGGAATCAAATTGGTTTTCTTTCATTGCTCCAAATTCCAAATAATTTCATATGTCAAATTTGTATACTAAATTTCCCAAGCTGTGCAATTTAGGGTTTGTTTGAGTAAGAAATATCATATTACACTACGCAGATTATAACTACTACGAGCTTATTGCTATTATATAGCATTAAACCCTAATTCATTAGAATTCGCTAAAGCACACCCGAACGGTTATGTAGTTATACAGTGCCCAAGTTTTTATGCAGCCTTTCATCATATATCGCACAAAATCTTATTTGTAAAACATTCCATTTAGAAATTTTCTTTTACTTCTTGCGGCATTTTTATAAATTAAATTATTGGCGAGTTGATTACAAAGCAAAGGCTTTGAATTTTACAACATGATTATCCAATAACATTAAAATTTGGAATTATAGATTCCGCAGAAAATCACTCCTTATTTTTCACTGATCAACATTTATTCTAGATTTCTAGTGAAGTAATGTTTGTCGTTCCACCGTAATGAAACGGAATTTTCCACTGATTCCTGTAAGAAGCTATGGAGGTAAAATTTCAATTCCATCCTGTGTTGTGTTCCAAAGTTGTTAAATAGAGCTGTTCACGAATCTATCTATCCCTCACAAGTGCGTTGTCTCTGTTTGGAGGAAAACAATGAGAATTTTATATGGTTCATGAGACTTCTTGTTCATAAGACGTCAAAATCAAATTAAAAAACATTAAACTACAAGTTGTTTACTGTGAACCAAAAAAGAATTAACTTATAAATATGCAAAGTGAGTGTGTTAAATCATAAAATTGATATAAAAGGAGCAGTATACATCAGTATCATTGCAAAATCTGAATATAAATGCAATTTCAATGAGAAAAAGGAAAAAACACTTCATTTGGCAGTTTGGCACTGACGTTATATTCGACAGCTATATGAAAGCTATAACTGCACCCAAATGCAAACTTGTATACCAGTTTGTAATTTAGCAAGATGTCATCTCACCACTAACGTATATAATGTTTCTTTCTCATTATCGTTCCTACGCTGTTCGCTTATTCAAAATATTCCTCATTGAAACGTCAAACGCGTTATCAACATGTCATTAGTGAACAACATTCCGTAATATATTAACATTTTAGTTCAAAAACATGAATTTATCATTCAATTCTTTATAAGTTGTAATTTAGAAACAGAAAAAGTGGTATTTATTTAATAACAAAAGAGCTTATAAAGTTCATTATAGGTTCCGCTTCAAACAAAAGATAGGGCAACCGCAGTGTTTTATTTTGGAAAAGGTAAATACTCTGCCGAAGCAATGATTTGCAATGTAGGAGGGGCATTGCTGAATTTCATTTTGATTTTGTTAACTGATTAAAATTGTTTATATATATATGTAAGAGCAGGCACAAGTTTTTTTTTTTTGTTATTTATTTATTTTCCGATAAGGATAATTTCTCCCAATTAATGAAATTAATTTCTTATGCAAATATATTATGTACACTTGGTTATCTATGTAAATATCTATATATTTGCGTATATTCTAATGTAAAAATATATATGCGTAAACAATACATATTGTTAGTTCCCAATTAAAGTGCCTTTGTTTCAAAAAAAAAATATATAAAAGGTTTTATTTGAAACCTTGATTATTACCAATGTCATTTTCGTGTAATGTCCACATATACTAAAGCGACATAAGCATTGTTTTACGATGATTGGTATGATTTTGGCTTAAGGTTGAGAGCCTTACCTATTGAATTCGTTACATTACTCTGTTTAATCACATAATCTTAATTTGGTTTATTTAATTTGTTAATTCATTATGTACATATCAAATTTGTTTAGTATTACTACTAAGTATATCGAGTTCGTCCTCAGAAATATAAAAGTTAGTCGCGTCACTAGTATTAATTTTGCAACCTCAGTATTATATACTTTTTACTTAGATTCCGAAGTTAAAACATTAACCGAAGTTATTCAAATATCGGGATCGTAAAAAAACGATTATGCCTATGGGGCTATAGTGATACATACAAAATGGAATTGTGTTTGTAATGTATAACTGGGTATGATCGATTCTTGTTTTTACACTGTTTTCTTTGTTAACTACCAAATTACTGCAAAGACTGTCCAAAACTTCATACAATTCAAGCGTTTTTAATATTTTCAAATATCAGAAATATCAAAATAGTTCCTTAAAACTCTTAAGTGGATCAGTTTTCCTTGCAGGCGACATTGAGGATCGCTTTATTGCTTACCCTGAAAACGGTTTTTGGGTGGCGGTTAAGATATGGATTTGAAAACTAAAAAGAAATTTGTTAGAATGTATCCTCTATTTGGTTGGATTGTTTTTAGCATATATATTTTTGCTCTACCTCATAGGGTTGGGTTTCCAAAGTCCGATAAAGCAAAGGCTTGTCGAACCAGGCAACCGTTGAGTCCGAGACTCATCTATAGTTTTACATAGTCACCCTTTGTAGATTTTGTCAGTTCGTAGACTTTTGTTAGACATCCAAATCTAAATAATTTTTATCAAACTTACAAACACTTTTGTAGTATTCGAACAATTGTTTTTAGATTTACTAACATTTATTTTCATTCCTCCAATGGAATGCCCGTGTAGTGAAGTTAAAAACACCCAAAGAACTCTCAAAGCGCCATTTGCTAATTTCCAAATGTATGCACATTTTTGGTTCGTTCTTTGTTAACGTTTGATGAGCATCTGGTTCGCGCAACGAAAATCAGCTGTGCAAAGCTATACTCTGCTCAAAAAACCGAAACCATCTTGTTTTGTACTTACTAACATACTTAAGTGGCGCTAGAGTCCGCAATGAACCTGGACAAACATGCCTCTTCAATTAACCCGGTCCTTTACTAACTGCCTCTAGTTGTTCATTCCAAAAAGGTTGGTGTCGTTATCGACTTGTGCGCTCCACTTAAGGCAAGGTTTTCCTCTACTGCGGTCGACGTCTGGCTGGAAATCGAAGACTCTGGGAGCCATTCGTTCTACATATCCTAGCCATAATAAGTTTTTTTTACTAGGGCAGCTTGTATAGTTCTTGGAACGCAACGGGGCCGAAGATTCTTCGAAGAATTTTGTTTTCAAATCTTTTATGAATTTCTTCAACTATTTTTGCTACGGCCGTGTTTCAGCGCAGTAGTAGTTCGTAGACCAGGACTAGGATGATCAGAATCTTATATAGGATCCCCTTATTAGTTCGATTCAGGACTCTTCTACTGAATCACCTTCTTAGTCCGAAGAAACAGTGGTTGACAGTTTGTTTAATTTCTGACGAGATGTTGTCAGAGTCAATAGCGAATCCGAGGTAGGTAGTTATATCTGTCAATGGTGATGTTCGTCAAATTCATCGATATTTTATGTGCTTTCGTGTTGACAGCATATACTTTGTCTTACAAGTCACATGACATTGCATGGCCTTGCCTAAATCCTTTTTTGGTATCAAATGTGTCGGTGAGGTCGTTTCCGAACTAGATGGTGCAACGAGAATTCCCATCGTCCTCCTGCACAGACGTCGACGTATAGTTCGTCTCTATAAATGCTCTCGTATGCGGCTTGAAATCGACGCATCGATTTGGACTTCTTGGGTTTTTTCCAGGACCTGCGAAAGTGTGAAGATTTGTTCTATGAATGTCACTTACCAAGTCATCTCCAGCCGCTTTATAAAGCTCGTCAGGAAGGCCGTCATCTCCAGCGGTCTTATTAAGCTTGAGCTTAGCTTTTAATATCCTCACTTAGTTCGGGTGGTTGGTAGTTTTCGTCAATATTGAATGGTTCCTTCTGCCTTACATCGGTTTCTGTTCGAGCCTTGTCTTCTTGGCTTTCACGTTTTACACTTTGGTAAAACTTGCGAACATCATTCCTGGAGTGGCACCTCTTTATCTTCGATCGCGTGGTATTCTTCCCTTCTTCTTTGCATATAGAGCTCAATGGTTCACGTCTTCCCCTGCAGCTTAGCCGTGTAGTCCTCGTTCTTGGCTGCGAGCTTCTTTCTGCTTTCCTCATCATACATTTATTGCTGGTGGGCGCGAGAAAGGTAGCACATCAGTTGCGGCTAAGCTGATGATAGCTTGTTGGCGTCGTTGCCATTGTTCTTCGACATTCGATGCGGATGGTATGGTGTTAATCGACCTTTGCGCATTACGCAAAGGCCTTGGCGGTCTTTTGCAATTGCGATCTTTACAGATTTACCGTTTATTATTTTTTTTAGCCACCAGTTTGAAGCTTTAATTGGTTGTTACAGGCATACACATCCCTTGAAAGATTTGCTAACCAATACAGCTTAAGAGCACGTTTACTTGTCTGGCTATATTTAAAAAAAAAAATGATTACGGAAAATTTCTGTTACTATAATATTTTTTTATTTATTTTCTAGGTTAGCTGCGGTGTCAATTAATAATAATGGGAAAGCTCTTATCCAAAATATTTGGGAATAAGGAAATGCGGATATTAATGTTGGGGCTGGACGCTGCTGGTAAAACTAGTATCCTTTTAAAAATATAAAATATTTTGAATGTTTTCTCAAATTTCTTAAAATATATTTCTATACATAAATGTGAACCCAACTGCGACGAAGAGCCTCTTCTCTACGAAGATGCCGTCATCACTCTAAAATTTATCATAATATTTAAACATATTTCCTAACGTGTTAGTTAAATATACTGTTAACCCTATTACCAATCCATCGCCAACAAAGAATAACAAAAAACTTTGCATTGATTGCTTTGATTTCTAGTGCAAGAATATACGAAAGGAATACCTCGTCAATGATTCTGGCTCTGGCAAAGGCTTTTAGGTTTTTCCAATTTTGTATTTCTTCATGGGGTCAGCAATTTTTTTTCGCATTTTATTAATCCAATTGTTGGCGCAATCCATCTCTAATTTATTTACCTACAACAAACCCACAACAATCATTAGACATTTTTGATTTTGTATATGCTAAATGCTTTTTTGTGGTAGACAAAGTCCCTTACTATCTTAAAGATGAAGTAGCTGTCGATGGTGACGTTCTGCCCTGTCTTATGTTGTTTTGGAAATACATAATAGGGGACTCCCGACATTTTTAAATTTATTTACACCCCTTTACACAAAGTGAAAGTTTCTCATTATTATATGAATATCAAACTTTCATGCTAATTTCATAATATTGAATGCTTTTATTCATTTCTTTGTTTATAAATATTACAAACATATTTTTTTATTTATCGTTTAGCAATTTTCCTTAACTACATATATAGCTATTTTATATAAACTTAAGTTAGGTCAATCTGTTACTACTATTCCTACTGTTGGATTCAATGTGGAAACCGTCACGTATAAAAATGTGAAATTCAATGTTTGGGACGTTGGAGGACAGGATAAAATTCGTCCTCTTTGGAGACATTACTATACAGGTACTGTTATACTTTCAATACGAAAATGCATTTCTAAATAAATAAAATATTATTCTAGGCACGCAAGGATTAATATTTGTCGTTGATTGTGCGGATCGAGATAGAATCGACGAGGCTCGCACAGAATTACATCGAATCATTAATGACAGAGAAATGAGAGACGCAATAATACTGATTTTTGCTAACAAGCAAGATCTTTCCGACGGTAATTTGTTTATATTTAGCAAAATACAAATAGTTATAACCAATCGAAATGAGGCACATAGTTGTAATGCAAGTTTACGGAGCGTTTTGGCCAGTTGGCTTTGCAATGGAATGACCAAAATGCTTTATTAGCTCACACATTTCATGGCATTTAATTAAAAAATAATTTCTGGCGTATGTCCTCCGCGACTGCGCCTTATGAACGCCATCCTGTTGGTCCAATTTTGAACCACTTTTTCGGGCATACCCGGTCATATGGCTTTTTGTTATTCGTCAATAGTGAGTCAAATGTTATATTTTAAGTGATCAATCGTTGCTGGTCTATCAGCATAGACAAGAGATTTGACGTGCACCTTCAAAAAGTAGTCCAAGGTGTCAAATCATATGAAGGAGGTGGACAATTCACAGTTTGATATCTTGAGATGATTCTGTCACCAAACGTTTGGCTCGGCAAAGTCATGGTTGAACGAATAAAAAAAACGACTGTTTGCCATTCACGGTTACATTGGCACCGCATGTAAACGCAAGTCTCAAGAAGTCTCATGACGATTCTGCTTATTTTCATACCCGCTATTCACCGAATACACGCACGAAGCAATCCACGATCCGCTAGATTTATTTCTTGCACCAGTTGGATCTTGTAAGGATGTAGGTCAAGTCAAGATCTTTCCTAATTGTAATAAAATACAAGAAAATAATTTTAATGTCCATCAATTTGGCTTAATTGGAAGGATAATTTTTTGCCATTAGTGTTTAAATATGATTTCGGGCATGCCAAGTCTAGAGGTCTAATTTTCAACCACTTTTGAGCATGTTTACTTTGATAAATCGATTGTGTCGTGCGCTGTGTGACATGTAGCGCCGTGTTGTTGGAACCTCATCTCATTCACAATCATGCCATCCAATTTGGGAACAAAATAGTCGGTTATCATGGCTCTATACCGGTCTCCATTAACGGTGGCTGACTCTCCAGTATCATTTCTGAAGAAGTATGGCCCAATGACTCCACCAGCCCATAGAGCACACCAAACAGTCCGTTTTTGTGGATGTAATAGCGTCTCAAGGGTCTCATGTGGATACTCTTCACTACAAATGCGGAAATTTTGCTTGTTGACATAGCCAAAAATGAGCCTAACATAATTTTGCGATGAAAAGCAGGATCGAGATCAATCTCATTTTCGGCCAATACACCAAAATCACGACGCATTGCACAAGCTGGATCTTGTAACGTCGTAATCCAAGATCTTTGCGCAAAATCTTCCATAAAGTTGATGGACAAAGCTCCAATTGCTGTGCAAGGTGGCGAATCGATTCATTCGGTTCCTCTTCAACCCTTTGCTCTACAGCGGCAATTGTTTCTTCGGTGCGCAGGCGTCTTTGCGGATGCGTAATATCACATTGAGTAAACGTAGTGCGAAAACGATCCATGGTTAACCGAGTTAATTGCTTTGATGCCCATTATGTCGACCATAAAATGGACGGAGCTTGTGGTCAACTTCGCGTACTGAACCATTATTTTCGAATTAAACTTCATTTGCCAACCTGTTCATGAAGAAATGGCAAACCAAACTGAACTTAAATGGTATTAGAGTTTCCCAATTTGGCCACCAAATGTCAGTTTTATCTCTATTTGATAAACCAACCTCAAAAAAAAAAAAACACCCGTTAGTAGTGAATGGTCAGAGATCGAGTTGCTGAGAACGGCGTCGGATAAATAAATGCGGGACCTCTGCCACACTCGTCTACAGCGGCGATGACTTCTTCTTCAGATAGAAGGTTATATAAGTTGAGCGAACAGAGCGCGAATAAGTTTCCACGATTTGGAAACGTTGTTCTGGTGTTGTTCTATAATTCTTAAAATAAAACACACTTTCTTATTTTGTTGCCATTTTCGTTTCTGTAAATGTTCTTAGTGGCTTTTTGTAATTCTTAAGATGTCTCCCATGTCACATTCTCAAGTTCTGAACACAAGTTCCAGCAGGTATTCCATTGATTTAACTGATTGCACATTCTGGTATTCCACTGCATGCCGTAAATTACCCATCTCTAGCCTAGCTTTCAAAATGTCGGCACTTAAAGCCGATATTGTTAAGCTATGAAAAGGCTCAAAAGTCCTATTTGACACTTTAAATCATGCAGTGTCGGGTATCCACAGTGTCTGCATTCTCTCGCCCATGTCTGCACGTTGACGTCTCCACATCCACAGCGTTTTTGGAGAAAATTATTTCCAGAGGATAAAACAAAAACCCAGACGAATTCTGAAACAGATTAAATGCAATCTGCCCAGCAAGGTAGGCAAGGTTAAAGTTGTCGTTCTTTAAGGAAAGCGAAAGCGTGATACTAACTCATCATCGGCTTATCCGAGAGCTTAACGTTCAAACCTAAGAAGTCTGATTCTAAATAAAACCAATTTGAATCCTTATTTGTCGGTTGGATCGTCTCCTGATCGAGGTGCTCCTTCTAATCCCAATAAACGAACGAGCTGATATCTATAATTATAGACCGATAAGTATCTTGCATTCCTTAGCTGATTGAACATATTTTTTGTTGTAAGTTGGTCTTCCTTTGTCAAAACATATTGAACATATGAACATCATCTGTGGAGAAAAGCGTGGCTTTGTAAAAAATCGATCCTCTGTTACAAATCTCTTAATTTTTATGAAAAATTTGTACCACGTGTTTTGAAAATCAAAAAGAAATCAATTGTTATATACTGACTTTTCCAAAGCCTTTATAAACATATCACTTATCCTCCCAAAAAAAATACAAAATTTTGGCTCAACGGGCTCGTTAGTACCCATTTCCTAGCTTTCTCACAACCATTCATGTTTAATGCTTTTCTTGACAATTGATACTACTCAAATGAATGTCAGATCATCACGAAAGGAGGGAATCAAATTCAGAACTCCTGCGCGTTAGTTTATCGCACTAACCATAGCGCCACTGAGCCCGTCCTGGGTTCCCTCCAGGATTTATTAATTGGGTTCAATCGTACCTCTCATTGAGAACTTATCGATTAAAATCTAGAGATTCCAAGACCAACCCTTTTCTTGCCCAAACTGAAGTACCCCAATGAAGAAATTTAGGCCCTATCTTATTTATACGTGCTATAAACGATGCAGGAGCTTGTATTCAAGAGAGCAAAACATTGATATATGCTGATTGCATGAACATTTTTAAATGCGTAGGGGATCTAAACCCTTAAAAGTGCCAGCATATGACATTTCCACGAAAACGTGCTCAAATGTTAATTATACTCTGTCGTGTAGAAAGTTTTAAAGTTATTGGTGTTTTTTTTTAGCCTAAAATGGAGTTAAATAAACATAAGAGCTACTGTAAGGTTGCAGTGGCTGCACGTGCACACTTAGACCATAAAGGTCCGTTGTGGTACCAGGTGGATCTTTCGACTTCCCTATTTTCATCTCGAATCGACCAAGGATTTCTTCATCCGCTTTCGAGACGGTCCATGCTTCAGCGCCCTAGAGCAGGACTGGGATGATCAGCGTCTTATGTAGGATCTCCTAAGTAGTTCGAGTGAGGGCTTTACTACTGAATTGCCTTCTTAGCTCGAAGAAACAGTGGTTGGCAAGAGTAAATCTTCGTTTAATTTCTGACGAGATGTTGTTGTCAGAGTTGATAGCGGAGATAGAAGTCCCGTACTACCTCAAAGTTTTATCTGTCAAAGGTGACGTTCTGTTCAATTCGTCGATGTTTTGTGTCCTTTCGTGTTGACAGCATATATTTTGTCTTGACCTCATTTACTGCTAAACCCATTTTTCTATACTAGCAAACGTGGCTATCACGTTGAGTTCTACCAATGATGTCAATATCGTCGGCATATCCTAGTAGTTTAGTTGCACCGATTTTTGGAAAATTGTGCCTCAGTTATTGGCTAGGGAGGATTCCACAATCCTCTCAAGAATCCGATTAAAGAAGTGACATGACAGTGCACAGCCTTGAATTTATCCTTTTTTGGTATCGAATGTGTCTGTGAGGTCGTTTTCGACCCTGATGGAGCAGCGAGAATTCTCCATCGTAGTCTTACACAAACGGACGAGTTTCGGCAGTATACCAAAACTACACATGGCTCTGAATAGTTCGTCTCTATAGATGCTGTCGTATGCGGCTTGAAATCGATGCATCGATTTGGACTTCTTGGGTTTTTTCCAGGATCTGCCGAAGTGTGAACATTTGATCGGTTGTGGACTTTCCTGGCCTAAAACCACACTGATAAGGGCCGATCAGGTTGTTGGTAAACGGTTTCAGGCATTCACTTATTACGGCGGATCTTTTAGGCGATGTTGAGGAAACTTATGCCTCTGTAGTTGGCGCAGTTTAGAGGGTCTCCTTTTCTGTGGATCGGGCAATGATGCTGAGGTTCCATACTTCAGACATACTTTCTTTCGAACAGATTTGGCTTAATAGTTGGAAGATGTTATTTACCAAGTCATCTCCGCCCGCTTTATGAAGCTCAGCGGGAAGGCCGTCATTTGCGGCAGCCTTAGTAAGTTTGAGTTTAGATATTGCTATACTCACTTTACTCAGATCGGGTGGTTGTCAATTTTCGCTGTCGGAATATTGTTCGTCATCGTCGTTTAACAGTCTGCAGCAATAGTTCTTCGATGGTGGGCGCGCGAAACCTAGAAAATCAGTTGCGGCTGATCTAATGGCTTGTTGGCATCGTTGTTCTTCGACATTCGATGCTGGTGGTATGGTGTTAGTCGAGAGACATGGTAATAAAAAATTTCAATAAAAGATTACTTACGTGCCTGCAAACCCATGGCGGCCATTTATCCGAAAGCCCCAATCTGTAATCTCTATGAATCAATACAAAATTAGGCTTTCTATTTAAAAATCTGGGGCCATATTTTATAAAACGAATATCGTTGAATCACTTTGTTCTCGTTGAAATTCCATTATATAATAAGAGTATCGTTCTAGGTTTTACGATACTCGTAATTTCTTGGAACTGGCATTCGGCAGTCGTATAGCTTTGTTTTCGTTGAGCTGTCATAAATATTTTTCATTTTACATAATCGCACTTTGTCGTAACTATCGTTTACTTGCGGCTCGTTTCATTTTTATTAATAGAGCCCCTATATTTTCTATCAAAATCACATAATGCCCGAATTGTGGATCACCCCTTATATCCTATTCCTTATTGTGTACTTTAATATGCTCTAATGCTAATAAAATAAACTATTTATAATATTACAATTAAGATAATATAATTTATTATATTTTGTATATTTATAGCCATGAAACCACACGAGATTCAAGAGAAATTAGGACTCACGAGAATACGCGATCGGAATTGGTACGTGCAACCTTCATGCGCAACATCTGGTGATGGTCTTTATGAAGGTTTAACATGGCTAACGTCGAACCATAAATTATGAGATTCAATTAGGAAAATTAATGTTTTTACGATTTAAAAAAAGTATATATATACATATTTCTTATCTAGTGTTTTCCCGTTGAGCAAACTGTTGAGTATTTAGCATGAGTATTTATTAGATTACATGCGTTTACAATATTCGGATTCTAGTGCTATACATTGATATAAATTGAATAATAATGTTATTAAGTTTTTTTTTACGATAAGCTCCAATTTCGACTTTTGCAAACCGGAAACTTGTTTAGTTTTATATTTAACAAGACGTACTAGAACATATATACACATTTTACGTACATACAATGTATTATCCTCAAAGCTGCATATGAAATTATACATTACATCCACCCTAATGCCAATGGAAAAACAATAGTTTAGAAACATTATGTATAATAATTGTGTATATGAATAAATTGTATATAATATAATATTAAATTTCGGTTCAGAGCTAATACAAGCTTATTTCTATTTGCCTGATACGTAGTGTAACACCACTTAAAAATATTCAATTGAAACTCATTCAATAAAAAAAAACATTTAAATAAAGAAGTGTTTGTCATTTCTTGCGATCACCATCCATACCACTTCCCATCTGAAGCTCTGAAGCATCGACCGTATAGAAAGTAGATGAAGAAATCCTTGTCCCGTTTGCGTGAGCTGAACAGCGACATCCCCCTAGTCAACAAAAAACTCCGCATTGGACGCTTAGGATGGCCAAGACATATAGAACGAAAGGACACCAATACTCCGGTTCGCAGAGTCTTCGAATCGCAGCCAGACGTCGGACGCAGTAGAGGAAGACCTTGCCTTAAGTGGTGGGCACACCAATTTGGGTTTATTGGAGAGTCGTGTTGCTTGAGGCCCGACCCAGAATGGTACCCAAATTCCGCTTTCAGAATAAACTTCTGAAATAAAATATTTCCCTTCATTTCTTCCTAAAACACCTTTAAAATATGTTTAAAAATTCAGAAATATTTTTTTATTTTTACTATCCTCCTCGGTTTTTGAGTCTTTTTACATTTTTTTTGCAGAATTAAAGAGGGATAATAAACGTATTTAAACATATTTTATATGTGCTTTAGGAAGAATTAAAGGGAAATATTTTATTTTAGCAGTTTATGTCGCCGAATTAACACAAATTTCTATGAATTAGTACTTTTTACATAACTAGATGTCTTCAGCTTCAATATAAAGGGTTTGTCATTAAAATCGGCGCACGCATTTGTCTCAATATAATGATAATTAAAAACAAACATTTTTACGTTATAAATTTAATTATTTTAAGTTTAAAACATATCCTTCAATTTACCAATGTTATTACTCCAGACTTTGTTACATTAATCCATCTGGATGTATGTTAAACTAAAAATATACACCATCATTCCTTCAAAATGCAACAAAACCACAACAGAATCCATCAAGAATAGTAAAACAACGATGTTTGCTTTTAAATTTAATATTTTCTGTTTTAAATGTAACTTATAGTTCACCAATTCAACTTGGCGCCCTACTGCAGCCTTCCTGCTATGCATCTAAAACTACACATCTCTCCAACATCGAAAAGTAATTTTTAAAATGTCATCAAAATTCCTTGTCACTGTAAAATGTATTCAAATGTTTAAGTGTAACTTCAAAAGAACCTGGACCCTTTATTTTGGCATAATTGTAAAAATATTGTAAATCCATGTAAATAGATAATAAATATATCAATAAAAATATATAGCAAGCAACAACCAAATCTTGGTTTAATTTTTTTTATTTTTGTACACCACGCTCTGCACCATCCTTCAATTTGTAAATATTCAAAATTACACCTCTCTATGTGCCTGCGAAGTGGTACAAACAAATACAAAACCATCGACATGAAAAAAAAAACGATTTCGACAGACCCTACCCAAATTTCGCAAATGGAACATATAAATACGTTTCTCGCATATGACGTCCTCGCGACTGCTGCTGAAAATCCGAGCAAAATTCAAACCTGTCAATTGCACCAGGCGCTAAGAAATATCAGCAGGGGTCATTTTCTGAGAAATAAAATCAAGTAAAAAAGTATTGCATAGTCCACGGCAACATGTGGTTTACACAGCTACAAAGATGCTACGAAATATTTTGTTTTGATTTTTTTTCATGTAGCCTACTATTAGGAACACAACGTAAATGGGACATTTAATACGTTTCTAAATTGATGTCTTCGCGACTGCTGCTAAAATCCGGGAAAATTACAAAACTGTCAATTGCATCAGGCGCTAAGAAATATCAGCAGGGGTCATTTTCTGAGAAATAAAATCAAGTAAAAAAGTATTGCATAGTCCACGGCAACATGTGGTTTACACAGCTACAAAGATGCTACGAAATATTTTGTTTTGATTTTTTTTCATGTAGCCTACTATTAGGAACACAACGTAAATGGGACATTTAATACGTTTCTAAATTGATGTCTTCGAGTGAAAAAAGTATTGCATAGTCCACGGCAACATGTGGTTTACGCAGCTATAAAGATGCTACGAAATATTTCTACATTCTACATTAGAATCTGCCACAGGGTATGCAGGACTATTTTTTTCAGCGACACCATCATCAACCTGCTGTTGTTTCTGAGTTTCTGCACGCCTGGTACAATTTGGCATTTTTGTGAATTAGCTAGCAGCACACCTGATTATTTTAATGATATGGTATGTGGTGTGGATATAGGATAAAGTGTGTACACATTGCAAACAGATATGCGATGGATGGCATCGATGAATGGTTTTCACATGGCTGTTCGGTTGGTTAATCAAGATTTGGTATTTTATGGATGATTTCGACGGGTGGGTGACATTTATTTTTATTTTATCGACGTAGATTGTTGTAATCCTGCATATGTTCTGTAACTTCCAGAAATGTATTTTAGTGTGGTGTAGATGATTTTGTAAGTTAGTAGATAAATTAACAAATCTGAACAGTCGTTGTGTTATTTTTTTTTCCTGATTTTGTTGTTTACATACGTTCGTATTTAGTATTCCAAACAATGACGATTTGTTGTTTGTTTGAATCGATAGCAGAGCCGAGTTAGGTAACTCCTTTGATGTCAGTCAACGCCCTCGGTTCAATTGCGTGTGTGTTCCTCTTGTTGCTTGTAGCACTGCATTTGTCATTTTTCTCACTTGGGTGTTTTAAAGGACAACGTGGCTACATTGCGTTGCATTCTCCCTACTCTGGCTCAAAAATATCTGAATATCAAAAATGAAATGTAGTATGGTGAATGTGGAAAGGGAATACTCCCTTAAATTGCATATAAAACATTTCAATACTGTGCGATCAAATTCAGAATGACGATGAAATGATAAAATTCCATCACAAACATCCCTCCTGACCTTCTAGAAACGGTGATAGCGAATCATCCGTTTTGAAGACCGTCTTTTACTCCAGCTCCATAACATATATTGTCTAGATCCATCTACCTGCTAATTTCTTCTGATCGCTTGGTGCTTTAGAAAAAATCGGTTTTTCGCTACACTTTTTCCATGCAAATTCCGAAGTTTGGACACTGAATTCCCATATAATAACATCACTTGGAATATATCACGAAGATCCTTCGAATGAAATATTGTCAACAGCCAGGGTACTCGTTCCGCAACATTTAAAACGATTATCGCTAACTATAGTTTTGGAGACATGCTATGTACCTACGTAGTTTGAAGTCGACTTAAGATGTTTCACCTTTTATATTAAATTTCCCTCAATTTAACCAAACATTTTAAAAAAAATTGACAATTTTCCTTTTATGGCCTCGATTCAAAAATCCGATTTATGAAAAAAAAAAAGATATCCCACCCCATCCTTGTGCGGTTTCTAAATTGATTCTTCTGTGGCCAAAATCGACATTTTGTTCTCAAACACGTCGACAAGTAGGATAATGAAATAAGATGTGCAAGGACACCGACTTTGAGAACAAAATGTCGATTTTGGCCAAGGGAGAATGAATTTTGAAACCGCACAAAGATGGGATGGGATAGGGTATTAAACGATTCGCATAGCGAGTTGTATTTTCCTCACATGGTTTTATGACAACACAAACTTCTTCAATACTGGGAGGGAGCGTTACACCTTCGTTGACTATAGGTTTCTTGCCCTATCACTCATTATGCAAATTAAGCAGCTTTTGGAAGTGCTGCTTGAATAGATCTACAATTTCCCGCGCATCAATGACTAGGTTGCCATTATTATTTCCTAGAGCCTGCGTTCCTTCATTGAACTCTCTAGATTTTCCTTTTTCCTTCTCAGGGATTTCTTCTCATTTCCTTTTTTTGCCTGGGTGTGGTATCGGGGCGCGTGCCTTACATTTTAGCGACATAATATGAGCCTTTTATGCCAACTCTTTTTGCTAGTTGTAAATATCATCACGGGCATATTTTCGGGGGTACATTGTATACAGCTGGTATTGGTGAATATGAGGTCACAGAGCAAGTCAATCAGTTGTTCCTCCAAGGCTCTGGAAATCTCCTGCTCACCAAAGTGAATTTTTTTTTCATTATTTTTGCACCATTGATATTTTCTTCTCGTGAATAGTCGGATTCTGAATGTGACTCTGATGAGAAAATAGTGCATCCGGCAAGTACTTCGCCGCGTGCAAAATGTCTTGGACCAATATTTTCTTGCTTAAGCTGATCTACTCTGTTGCTTACGGATGTAATCAAGTGGTTACACTTATTATTTCTATTGTGGAAAATTACGCATATTCAACGCCCTGTCACACGCTTCGGCTGCCACGATTTGTTGCCAGACTGTTATTTTCTATACACTCTCCACTCAATCTACACAGCATGAAAATCTAAATCGGTTACCTCTCAGACCGAAAAATAACTGCGGGCTCTTAGACAATTATAATATATTCCAACAAAGCAGATAAATGAGGATAATATGAGGTATACAAGTTCTTGTTGCTATACATAAATTAATGCTGTAAAAAAATCACTTAAACGTACAATTTAATTACATACACACAAAATAAAATCGGCAAATTCGATAAACGCTTTTTTATTAAACAAAATGTTAATCAAAATAGATTTCCCAATTGTATTTTAAATTTAACATTTTTTGATCAAGGGAAACAAGGTTGTCAAACAATTTTAGAAAAGACAAAAAGGGTAAAAAATGTTTTATTTTAGTTACGTATATATGAGGCATTTGAGAGCAGGAGTGGCGTAACCCTCATTTCCTCAATTTTGAGTTTATTTCACCATCATGACGAATAAAAATATTTTATTCGATGCAAAAGTGTCACTAATTGTGTTATACTTTTCGTGTTTTATTGAAAAAATAAATCAAATAATGCGGATTTATTTTTTTGTAAATTTTGTAACCTGGAATATCTCATTTGTTGTAGTTTGGGGTTACGCTACTACTGCTCTCAGTACCTCATATATGTTAGCAGCTTTATACTAATAAGTAAAAGGATAAGAAAGGAAACTAGGAGAAATATTATTACTATTAATTTTAATTTGTTACGTAACATTTAACGATATTAATAGGTAAGGGGTTTCCAAAAAAAATGTATTACTCGCACAGTAAGTATTTTATTTAGTACACAAATTGTTTTTTCCCAGATTCCTGAATTTGTCTCACTTCATGCCTTATTTGCTGCCTTCACCTAAAGAAAAAATATTGTTAAAGATTTTTCATTATTGGGATTCATTATGAGTTATGTTGACACAAAATAATGAAAATTATTTCTTTTATATATTGACGTAATTCTTACTTGTGATTTAGTGTTAGGTTTTACCAATTTTAGCGCAGGATAAGTAAGAACAGAAAGCAGCTTAAACGCCTGTTGTTATTTTCATATTATTTGTAGACGCTATATTCGTACTTTCAGTTGTAAATTTATACGTATTTAACAATAATAACAAAAACTTGAGAACCATTTAATACATAATATGCCCAAAAGAGGCTTTTACAGTATTAAATTTGTTTATTTTTAGTAAATTCCTAATGGTGTGTTGGCATGTAAAATGTTTGCATTGGTATTAGTTAGGTTTAACGGTTTTTTTACATGGACATGTATAACTATGAAATGATAACAAAAATTGTATTTGTTTATAAAGCATTAAGAATGCAATGCTGATTGATGTAAACTGGTGACAACCCATGCATAATGGAAGATTCCAACAAGTTTAAATATAAGGCAGACTATTTCATGTAAATAAATATAATGTATTGTTTTATTTTAGAAATCTTGGTAATTAAAAAAATCAATTATAAATTTAAATTAAAAAAAAAACAGTATTTAAATATAAATTAATACTATTTAAAAAGGGTAAAAAGACTTGTGAAAGGACACGTTTAAAGTATACAATGATCAAGTAGATGTTAACTAGTTTTTACACACAATGAATAATCAAACGTTTACAGACCACCACCAGAACGGTCTACAGTTATCTTTACTTTTAGCTGACCGGCTTCATGCTTCTGTTCTCCCAGCTCAGCCATCCGCGCAAATCTCGAATATGCTACATCACCTGTCTTAATGGCGGACATCATCTAAAAATATATTTATGAAATGAATATAACATAAATGTATAAGTATAATCACAAAAGTCTTACATTATTATTTACATTCACATTTGTGTATTTGCTTCCCTCTTTATTATTTGTAAGATTTTAAGTTTGTAACACAGACAATATTTCAGATATACACTGGTCACAAGGATGAGGCCATACATTTCGCAATCGAGTTTCACATAACCAAATTCACAGCTATGAGAAACAGCTGGTTGACATTTAGTTTCAAATATGGCGGACACTTCCTTTTTAGACTTTTGTAAGAAGCTGACGCAAAAGCAGAGAAAATAAAAAATCGTATAACAAGTTTAAAAAAATGGGTCCCGGAATGATTGTGACAGCGACAGAAAGAGGAAAGATAAATACTTTCAAGGAGTTAGGACTCTCAAACCCAAAAATTCCAAGGAGACTTAATTGAAGAAAGACTGTTGCAATCGGGTATCTTGCGGATCACTACAATATGGGAAAAATCAAATAGGATGCACATCGGAAGCAACAACATTGCGAGAAACGCGGTTAGTTCTACGGCTTGCCTTAAAGTCTACTCTACCAGCGGGCCAACCCAGCATTGCAATGGTCTGAAGGATAATACGAATACTATACTGAGAAGAAAACATATTTTGAAGAAAGAACACAAAGAGCATCGAATGAATTTTGCAGGAGAACATGTCGCCTGGAGCAGTGAATGGAAGCGCGTTGTCTTTTCGGAGAAAAAAAGTTTAACCTTGACGGACCCGATGGTTACAACTTTTATTTTCATGATCTAGGAAAGGAAGAGCTTGGTTTGGCAAGACATGACAGCCGTGTATCAGGTGTAAAGAGGTATTACCAAAGAGTATAGAACTACATAGAACACGCATCGAAGTTAAACATTTTGTAGCCGTTTCTGACGCGAGCGGTAAGTGCGAAGGGGAAATCGTATGCGTCGGCTATGCTATTGTTTGATGCTGGGGTAGTAATGTGAACACTGGGGTATCAATATCAGTACCCCATATAGAAAATGTTTGTTGTATGTAGTTGTATACTCTTTGCTGTTACCTATTATGGCATAATCGAGTTGGAGTGTTTGTCAACAAAAATAAATGGAAACAATTACAAATGTTTGCTGGAACGGTCATTTCTAAAAGTGAAAAACATTTTTGGACGCCTTTATTGGATATTCCAACATGCCCATTTACACTTACAGGGTTTTAAGAAGTTGGATTTGATTTTTTGACATCACCACCCTGTTAACCTGACTTAAGCCTAAACGAAAGTTATTGTGCATGATTTCCTCGAAAAGTGTATGAAGGCGGGAGACAGTTTGAAGACAAGGACACTTTAATCGAAGCTATTCGTAATATCTGGGCTCAAATGTCTCGTGATTATTTAAAAAAAAAATGGTATGATTCCTTTTCAAACAATCTTACAGAGGTCATATCGAAAATAATGGGTATACTCAACATTACTGTAGAAAAACTTAGCAAATAAATGTTTTAGGGCATGAAATGTAAAATGTTATTCATTTTTCCTTTTTCAGAAGATTTTGCATGTGGCCTCATCTTAGTGGCGTATCTTTTTTTACGCTTTTTAGGTAGTTCATTGTTTGATCCCGAAAAATTTTATCAATGTGTGATATATTGAAGTTAATTAGCATTGAAGCATGCGTCTACCATTATTTTTTTTTTTTTGATTCTGTTAATGGATTTGGTAGCATAGCTTTCGTGTTTTTTTATGTATTATCAATGACGGGCTCAGTAGCGCGATGGTTAGTGCGATGAACTGTCGCGCAGAAGGTCTAGGTTCGATTCCCAGCTGTAGCAACACCTACATTATTTTTCACTGGCCCTCTCCTCGTGATGATCTGACAAATCATTCGAGTAGTATCAGTTGTCAAGAGAAGCTTATCTCAAATTCGACGTTCGCAATCGGCATAAAACAGGAGGTCCCACCATCGTGCAAAAAGTACACGCGCACACATGACTGGTTGTGATAAAGCTCGGCCCTGGGTACTTACGAGCCTGTTTATTTTTTTATGAATCAATGTTTCCTTATTTCTAAAAAAAACATAAACAAATAATTTCATTTTTAATATTACCTGTAAATATTCGTCCAGCTCAACTTGTCCATTCATATTAGTATCGATTTCTCGAAGAATCTCATGAAGCTGTTCACCTGAAACATCGGCCTCTCCATAACTCTGAAAAGAACATCCCAAAAATTTAAGAATTAAAAACTTGCTTTTGTTTATTTCTTTGAATACCTAAAAGAAGAAATTTAAAAGAAAATATATGATATGGCTTCAATCCGCTATGCGAATCGTTTAGTGCCCTATCCTCAAAATAACTGGGAGTGGCTAAACACATTATTTGGATGAAATATATACAATGATATAAAACCCGTTTGAGTATTTATGTGTAAGAACAAATTTGAATAAACATTAGGTCCGTTTGGGTAATTTTGTGTAAAGAAAAATTAAAAATTTCAAATCTACAATATCAAGAGAAAATTCTCTCATTTCAAAGAAAATTTCCCGTAAGCTTTCGCAAAGAAATTTGAAAAACGTCAAATTTGGAAGTACATATGTTGAAAGAGACCACATAAAATAACCCTAAACTTTGGGTTGGAATAAAAGAAACTTTTATTTGTTGGTTTCTATTATACTTCTGGGCTGTCATCCTTTTACAGTTTTCATTTGCCCATTCTTGCACAAAAAGCTAATTCATTCGCTCTTTCTCTTTCTTTTGTTCTTTCATGATATATGATAATGATATATTTCAATTTCAATATTTCAATTTTTTTTTATTTCGCATTTAAAAAAAACTCTTGATTGATTACCTACTATTTATGTTTCCTAAAAATAATCTTCGATGTTTTTATAGGTTCTTTCACCATACCTCGATTATCCGTCTCCTGAATAACCGTCACCCTGGTAAACCTTCACAATCGGCCAGCAATTTTTTTAATCGTTTTACTTTGTTTCTGAGTTAATACCTTGTACTTATTTCAGCTTCACAATACAAAATAAAAACAAACAAATTCCACACATTCGATTAATCGTCTATTTAATTATCCGACAGCGGTTTTGTCCGCTGCCTGACGGATAATCGAAGTTTCACAATTTGACTTTTTTATTTTTTCTTAACACAAAAGTACCGAAACGTACCTTAAGTCTTACGCTGAGTAGCTAATCAGTGACTTGTGTTGACATTTGCGCAAGTATTTCTTAGGGGAAAAGCCTTCATGTTAGTCATTGAATAGTTAATCATCGTTTATTAATACGGGGGTTAGAATCTTACTCGGTTATTATTTTTTTACGGTTTAACAACAAATTAAGTTTTTCTAATAGGTGCTTACACATGCTCTGCTTCGTCATACAGACTTTCTGTTAATTAAATTTTCCTAGCTTAAAATTGAAGTCCTAAAAATTGATGACACACAGATGTACATTATTTCTCAGTTATAAAAACTTAGTATTGAAAATGAATATCTCTATAGGATGCGATATAAACATATGGGAAGGCTGCAGTCCGCTATGCGAATCGTTTAGCACCCTATCCCATTCTATAAAATTAATCTTCACCAAAAAGTGGGCGCTAAAAACTTATATACATAAAACATAAAAAATGACGGTTAAAATGAAATTATAAATAAAAACCTAATATAATATAATAATAGATATTGTATGTAGTTAGATCTTTACATTCACTTACCTTCAAAGCGCGACGAATGTCGTTAATTGAAACATATCCTTTGTTGTCTTTATCAATGATTTGGAAACGTTTAATGTACAACTGAATTTCGTCTTTAGATAATTTGATTGGTATCTTTTCCTTAGATGTTCGATTGACTTGTTGTCCCATTTCATGTGCCAGAAAATCAGTAGCTTTTTTCATTTCAGCCTATATGGAAAACAAATGCAGTTACTTAGAAATGTTTAAAAAATTCAACTAACTTGTTTTTGTTCCTTTGACCATTTTAATTCTTCTGCCATAATATCAATAATTACTGGCAAAGCTTCCTGAGCAGCTTGAACATTTAAAAATGCTAAACGAAGTCTTCTAGCAATCATATCAATAGCATTACATGCATATTCGCGAATGCCGTATCTGATTTCGGCATCTATGTAAGGGAATTCGGGATGAATTCTGTTACCGATAATAGGCCATCTCTTTCCAGTAAGCGATGCCATTTTTGATACTGCGAATGCTCGATCACCATATGATTTTGCTAAATGCTGAGCGACTTCGCACTCCAAACCAAAATCTTGCACCAAACGAATGTACATCGTCGGTGTCCAACCTTGTCCGCCTTCAATTTTCAAATAAGAAGTTACAGCTTCCGCTCTTTCTGGTTTTAAATTACATGCTGCAATCATGTATAAAATAAACACATATTGAAACTACTTACAGTAAAATATAATATTTGAGAAAATTACCTTTTATAGCAGCATCTATTGTGTGTTCAGCCATCGCTCTGTATGTTGTCCATTTTCCACCAGCAATAGTAATAAGCTTGGATGGGCTTACATGAACAATATGATTTCTAGCAAGAGACTGGGTGTCACCTTTATTTGGATCAGATACTAACGGACGAATACCACTCCAGGCGGAGAGGACATCACCTCGCCTTACTTCAACATCAGCATTTAGATAGTTCTTAATTTCTTTTAATATAAATTGAATTTCATCTTCGGTGGGGCTAGGCGAGTGCGTTATTTCGCAAGGCAAATCTGTTGTTCCCGCTATTGTTTGTCTTTGCCATGGAAGGAAAAATATAACTCTTCCATCTGATGTGCTCGGATCTAGGAGACCCATCTGATCTGGGCTGTAGTATCCGGGAAGTACAATATGCACTCCAGAACTTGGACAACATATGCTTTTAACAGTCGGCTCATCCATTTTCCGAATGCTGTCTGTAAAAGGTCCAGTAGCATTAATAATGCATTTTGCTTTTACTGTGAACTTCTTTCCAGATATATGATCAGTTACTTTGGCGCCACAGAGTGTAGGTTTTCCATCCTCTCCGGGTTGTTTAAGCAATTCAGTAACTTCGACATGATTACACACTGTTGCTCCATGTCGCGCTGCTGTTAAAGCAACCGCAAGGGCCATTCTTGCATCATCTTGTTGACCTGTGAAATCAAATATAATTTATTTCTGGAAAAAATATTACAATATGATCATCCTTAGACATAACTTAGGTCATAAGGACGACAATGAAACAAAACTTAACAGTTTTGAGTTGTAAACATTGGCAATAGAGTATGCTCTGAAGCTATTCCTAACGCAACTAATAGGAATTCCATTTACCATTGTGATGGTAATGCGCAAGTGATGGAAAAGAAGCAAGTGAACTTACTGTTTCGGTTTTGAGAACTAAAATTACAAGGTAAAACACCGCAGCAGCACACCCTTGGGACAAGTATCGTCGAATACCCTATCCCATCCCATGAATATCCCTTAAATGTGGGATTAATAGCGATGAAATATAGAAAATGTCATTGTCACAACATATTGTTCGGACAGTTTTTCTAAATCTTGTATGGTTCGACCAAAAACAACGTTTTTCCCCTGGTAATGCTATGAGGTAGTGTATACAAACGACTTTCGTATGCAAACGCCTCTAAAAAGTGGTCATAGGTTAAAACGATGAAGAAATGTTTATATAATTTTGCATTAAATTTTTTTTCGAAATATTTAAAATTTTACTGAAAACGCCCTCAAAAAGTGGGCGTGGCAAAATACAGATATTCAGATTGACTTTATATGTTGTTCAATAATTTTTTTCAAAATTCCCTACCGTTTGTCCAAAAATAATTTTTTTCCAAAAAGTAGGCGTGGCAGTGGGGGGATTTTGAAAAATTTTACAATTGTTTCAACAGGACTTACAAGGATCATATGTACCAAATTTCATTATCCTAGCTCAAAATCTAAGGCCCGAAAACCGGTTACCTATAGACGCACGGACGGACGGACGGACAGACAGACGTGGCTTAATCGACTCTGCCTGTTCCGTGAGAGATAAGCTTTTTATTGAAAATTGATAGGAACTACTGGGACAATTTGTCTGATCATCACGAGATGAGGGCCAGTGAAAAATCATTTAGATGTTGTTACGGCTGTGGGCCGTCTTTGCCTATGGCATCCTCAAAGAAATAATGCCCAAATGACGTTCCATACTGTTAATCCACGAAGTTATAGTAATCTTTGGTGTATCAGCAATTCTTTTTATTAAAGAAGCAAGTCAAGTCGAAATGTGCTTCGTCATTGATAATGATTATTTTTCGAAAATCATTTTCTAAGACTCGAGTCAATTAAATATTACCTATACGAGTTTAAATGAATTTTTTTTAAGAATATTTAGCAAACATGACAGAAACATTCTTAATTCTTGTGCATTAATCTTTCCTGGCGTTAATGTGTTGAAATTTTCAAAACTATAAATTATAACCTGAATGGTTGACTTAGGTACTCGGCACATTAATAACACCAAGAAAGTTAAGTAATTTTCTTCGCTTGTTACCAATCAATCAGTTATTTATATAAAATGTTTTTATAATTTCAACATGATGATGCTGCTCCAGAGTGCTCCGTAACCACTCTTTACGACTGTCAAATGCGAGCTGACAAATTGTATGCACATAAAAATGACTACCAAATAAAATGACCCTAGGAAATCAATCGCACTCTGTAAATCAATAATATGTGCAATTAAGTACATATGTGTAAAGTCAGTCACATAGAGAAACATTCTCAACATTAAGTAATAAGCTCGTTATTAATAATTAAATAACAATTACAACTTAACCAATATGTAAGTGTTAACTCACCACTAATCGGTGTTTTTTAATAAGGGTACCGAAGACTACAATAATCTATTCCCAGTTATTTGTCATATCGATTACCACTTAAAACTGGAAAATTTATAATCGTCGAAATAGATCTGTGGTTTTATTTTAAAATATCTACCTATGTGAAGATTTAATATTAAAATAATTTTAGTTCTAACTTGTACTCATGTCTTGCCCCGTACTTATGTTACCAAATTGATTTGGGAATAAAATTACTTTAGCACAAACTCACTTTTTTCACTTTGTTTTGCTTAAACGATTCATCTTCGCGTGCTGACCATTTATCTGTTTTTGAAAATCATCGCAGTGGTTTGACTTTTTTTTGCTGCAAACAAACAAAACTGTTGACTAAGCCGCCTTCTTCGTATTTATCATTTAGCTATGTGTGAAATGTCAGAAAATGTTTGATTTCTAAAAGGATTTTTTTGAATTTCGATTGGTTAATAACATTTTAAATAATTGAGAGCGACGATCTTTAAAAATTGCGAAATTATCAGCATAAGATATTTAGTGGAATAAAAAAAAAGTGAGTTTGTGCTAAAGTAAATTTGTTCCTTGATTTGTTATGTAAATCATATAAATATTGTTAACTAAGAAATGTAAGTACCGTCATAATATACAATAGCGCCGCACAGCTTATCTTTCTTCAACATGGGGAAGAGCTCCAAAGCATCGGTCTTTGATAAGTAATACGAGCTTTTTACATTTCTGTCGCCAGCAACCATGTCGTAGGCTTTTATTCCAACCCAGAAGTACGGAACTTGCCACCACCTAGAAGATATTTTTTTTTTAATGAGTGCTTGCCTTTCGGTACTGTATTTCAAACTCACTGGTATACTGGTAACATAATTGGCAGTGGATGGGTTAGATGTGGTGCCGATTCTAACATTGATGCTCTCTCAGCCAAAGCCTCTTTCACCATTCGATATTGTTCGTAGTCTAACTAAAATAAAATTAAAAAAACAAAATGTATCGGCTAGTTTATTCAATTTACATCATTAATTTAAATATTTAACAACAATAAAGTTCTTTTTGACTTCTGACAAAGAACAAAAAAATCGTGGTAAGTAGTCCTATGTTGAAATCATACTCAACACGACTATCCCGTAAAAACCTGCACCGCTTTTTTATGAGTCTATCGCAAGATAAAAAAACATGACCACGTGACCTCTTTTTTGCTATTTAACCGTGAATTCATGACCATAGTGTGCCTTTGTATGCATCGATTTAATATTTTTCTAGCGTTAAAAAATACACGAATACAAAAATGCCTCAATACGCAAATATTAAAAAAAAAAGAATGACGCTGGCTCCTGGGCTATTACGTACGAACCAGTACTGCACCATCGTTTAGTGAAACCATGAAACACATTTAAGCATACTTAACTAAAATTATTATTATTATAAGATATTCTAATAAATTTAGATGTTTATTTTCATCCTAATTTCATTTCTTTTAATTTATGTAATTCTTAATTATAATCTTCTTAAAACATCGCAAACAACGCAAAACATTTTAAAATTATCAAAAATATTATTGTTTTTAATCTTTCACCTATTGAACTTTTTGAATATTATCACTTATTTAACTTTGCTCAAATCATTTAGCAAAGACTTTCTATTTTATTTTTATTTAAACGTATAACATACAATTCCCTAGTAAAATAAATAATCCCAGCTCAAAATTTAGGGCCAAAAAATCGGTGACATACAGGCGGATGGTCGGAAAGACAGACAGGCTTAATCGATTATATAATTTTAAGTATTGATGATTAATCTATCAAAATGATTTCTCTATGTTAAAAACTCGAAACTAATATACACCTATGGGGTAGGGTATAAAAACACACCTGACCTAGCTATTGCATTTGTTTGTAAAAAAAATATAATTTATAGTCGACCACAGCACGAGGAGCAACTACGTACTACTACAACTAATGCGTGGAAGCAAGCAAAAGGCGCGAGCCTATTGAAATGGATTATATTATTGTTATAAAAATTATAAAACAGAGCATAGATACAAAATTTTATACACAAAAGTGCTTACCCCTAAGATAGCTTTTTGAAGATATCGAACACCACCGTGGATTAATTTCGTTGAGCGTGATGATGTACCACTAGCGAAATCGTCCAATTCAACAAGTGCAGTTTTCAAACCTCTAGTCACAGCATCTAGTGCACATCCAGCTCCAGTTGCGCCACCACCGATAATAAGTACATCATATTCCTCCCCACTTTCCAGAGACTTTATTTGTTCACTACGCATGGGAAGTGTGCGTTTTCGTTTTGGAGGGCGAACTGCTTCGTTGTCCACCTTTGAAAATTAAAATGAATAAAGAATTAATTTATGTCTATATTAGTTGATAATTTATTTTGAAAATAAGAGCAAAGATGCGTCCTCAAACTAAGGCTCATAGTCCTTTTCCAATACCCTCCCAGCTTGGATGTGAAAAACGTAAATGAGCTGCTACAGGGTAAGTCATCTAAAGGGTAAGTCAGGCCCCTTGAACAGAGGTGGTAGCGGAAGAGAACAAAGTACAATGGCAACGCTCAATCTCCAAGGGCATCGGAAAGTACTATTTTTTTTGTTGAAGTTCATGCTAAACTTAAAATGGACAACGACATTCTGCATCGTCGGTGCAGATGCTACCGGGCAAAAAGAGGATTCAAAAACGGGACATGTACTACGGACCGTATTTTAGTTAGCAGAATCAGCGACTGGATTTATTATAAGCGCCAGAAGTCTTACGCTTTCAAGAAATTAGCACACGCGTTGTAACAAGCAGCATCAAGGCCAAATACACCAAAATACCAATTATATACGCTTACCCTCTGACGGAGGAAAAATATGATATAGCAAAAGACTAACTTATGAGCGTCTGAGATATTTCAATACAAAGGTAACGGTCAATCAAACTGATTTGTTGCAGGCAAGGTTAGAATGCAAATATCCACCACGCCACAACAAATCAGAGATGATGTGAAGAAATGAACGTACCAAAACTGCAAACGGAAATCGCTTAACCTACCGATTAACGCCATATCACCAGCATTTAATGGCGAAGAACAATGGCAGCGATGTCAACAGTCCATCAGATCAGCCGCTAATGTGCTTGAATTCTCGCACCCACCAGCAAGAAACCCTTTGTTTGATGAGGAATGCCTAAAGATGCTAGCAGCCATAAAAGAGGCACACTAGGCAAGGCTTCACAGTTACAGACGAGAGCTGTCATAGGAACTCCAGGAAAGATGCGTAAATGTTACCAAATAGTAAAACGTCAAAGCTAGGGATACAAATGTCGAATAGAATCATGTCAAGATGGACAAGACTTATAAACGACGCTGATGAACTTTCTTCCGCTGGAAAGAAGAACACGCCATTAAAGTGGATTGAGGATTTCCATATCTAAACTTAATAATGCGGCGGAGATGATGGACAATCTTCCGCTTGAAGGAAGAACACAATATTAAACATTATGGACGACAGCGAAACCAACCACACGACCTAAGTGGAATGAGGATCTCCGGCGGAGATGATTTAGTAAGTAACATTTACCAACTCATAAGCTAAATTTGGTCGGATAAAAGTATACCTGAAGAATGGAACCTCAGCATTCTTTGCTTGATATACAAAAGCGATCCTCCGAACTGCTATAACTGTAGAGGTCAATAAGTGAACGCCTAAAACTGTTTATCAACAACGTGATCGACCCTTATCAGTGTCGTTTTAGGTTAGGAAGTTCACAACTGATCAAACCTTCACACATCGGCATATCCTGAAAAAAAAAACGAAAAATCCAAATCAATACACCCAAATCATCGATTTAAATGTCGCATACGACAGCATTTATAGAGACGACCTAAACTCGTCAGTCTGTGCAGGATGAATATGGATGACTAAGGAAACGGCTTCACTGAAACATACGATACCAAAAAAAAAGGATTTAGGCAAGGCGATGCACTGCCCTGTGAGTTCTTTAGCATCAGAGGTTTGTGCAAAGCTCAGAATCTTCCATAAATCGGTACAACTAGAATACTAGCACACATGGAAATAATGGGTTTAGCAAAAAATCAGGGTAAGACCAAGTATAGTACATTCCGAAACCTGCACAATGATTCTACTATGCTACTACCTACTCTGTTTCCTAAGCGACGAACATTATATTATGTATAGTTAATATTTTCAGTCAACCTGTTTGAATGCAGAGTATAAATGATATTTCTTTTGTAAAACTTGTAAAGTTTTCTATAGTTATTACCGTTATTATTGGACTTCTTCTTTCCAGAGTATAAATTGATAGCGCTGCTCCAATACATGCTCCTAATGTTGTTATACCCGCTTGACATAGCCTGGACACCATCTTGAATTAATTTTGTTCGCGATGATGGTAAACAAAATATAAATATGTATTCAAAATTGATTTATATATGAATATATAAAAACAATAACATATATATATTTTTCTTTGTTCCTTTAAAGTTCACCTGTAATGAGATAATAAAAAATAATTGAAAAAAAGTTATACTCTTATTCAACAAAATGTAAATACTTATTTATATTGTTGCCTAACTAAATCTAGAATTTTAAAGAAAAACTCGAACCACAAACTGTTGCATTTTAAAATCTAGCATTATATAGACCCTACAAAAGCAGAATCTACCTATATATGTTAAATCTCACACGAAATTATTTAATTAACGAAATTTCTAAAAACAGTTGTTTTAAACGGTCAATATATTTGAAATTATGACTATAGGAACTCTTAATACGGAATTGGAAGAAGTGAAGGCATTCAAAGACAGAAATAGTAAATGTTTAATTCTTAAAAACACGTTGAGAGACAGAACGCAAAGCAAGCAATGTTGATTCAGCTTTTGGAATACTATATTCAAACGTAGGTATGCATATTGTCATAGAATTTTTTTTTCTCCCTAACAATGGTATTTCTATATATTATTTTCTATTTTCTAAATCGATTATTTCATTAAATTCAGAGATTCATTTTATAATTGCCAATCGTTCTTGGCATAACAGTATTGTACAATATTATTTTTACTGATTAAATGTAAAAATTCGTAAAGCTTTTAAGAGATGAAAAAATCAGTAAAATAATTTATTACGTAGGTACATATGCTTTAAGGATTGTTGATAACTAAATGTAACAAATAGTTTGTTTAAGTATGTGTGTCAGATAAAAAAAACTGTCCCCACTCCAAGACATTTGAGAGCTAACTAATTTTTATTGTACAGTCAAACAAGTACATAATACCTATATAATTTCAGGATGTATGTATGTACTTCAAATTCGAAAAAAAAATGGCATTGCTATAAAGGGAATTGATTCCCCTTTATAGCAATGAGTTTTTTTTACAGATATATATTAATAATATTATGTTTATTTAAATATCGCTGCTCAAAACCTGATTAAATACTCTCAACCGACAGAGAATGTTATTGTTTGTTTGTAAATATTTGAATCTTTATGTTTAATGCCACGGAAACAAAGTATTTTTAAAAGACATATTCACCTGCCTCTAACCTAAGGGGACCAACGAAGTTAAAATCCTTTGTTCTCGTGAAGCGAAACATCCAGAGTAATGTTGACAAACAAAACTATTGAAATTAAATATTACGTATCTTCAACCTCCTAATTTGCACACAATTCCATATGATTAGTTAATCATTCGTGTTACCGTCGCGTCCCTTTGTTTAATACTAAATGCGTTCTCTGTAATGCTCATCAATTGGAGAAAGAAATCCATATAAATTGTAAATCGTCACTGTTGCCATCACTTTGATGTTACAAAAATCTGGATTTGTTCGATTTGTTCAAAGTAAAAGGTGTGGTCCAATCGAATCAAAGTTGGAGAATGCTTTGATCTTTTCTCTGATCATTTTTTGGTCATTCTAACAACGAACGAGTCAATCATTAGGAATTAAAAACCCACCCAAACTAACAAACGGGAAAACCAACTGGGATGGCTTCAAAAACGATATCGAACATAATATTCGACTGGGTACCGCTTAGATCCCCATTAGAACTTGAAATCGCCGTTGACTCCTTACCGATACCGTTCAAAAAGCAGAATGGAATAATGCTTCTCAACATGGCAAAATAGTAAGCTATAGTAGAATCAAGTACCCACGGGAAATAAAAGGTTTGGGTTAGACAAAAAAGAAAAGCTCGAAAAAGATGCCACCGCAAGATAAAACACATCTCAATCGGTTGAGTAACATGCTATCAAATTCGATTAAAAACTTTAAAAACCATGCAGTAGAAACTTATATGCAAAGCCTAACCGCTGGAAAAGAAAATCCGCTCAGCCGTATTTCTTGACGTGACGCAAGCTTTTTACATGGTTTGGTATAGAGGCCTTCAATACAAACTGAGACAAGTTATGCCTGAAAATTATATAAAATCCTCCTGAGCATAGACTCTTCCGTGTGAAACTTGGAAACGAATATTCGGAGTTCAAAGAAATATTGGCAGGAGTAACCTCCTATTTACACGTGATACCCCACAAACAAACGATATAGTAGTTGCCACGTTTGCCGACGATACAACTATACTAGCAATTGGCACAACAATAGAGAAAACAAATATGGAATTACAAAACGCTCTTAACGAGGTTAATGAATGGATAAAATCGTGGCGGTTTTCGTATAAACGGACAAACAATTTGCCTGTATTTCTCAACAAGGTTCGAGTACCTTTTGCAAATGAAGGGAAATATCTTGGAATGACATTCGATGCAAAAATTAAATGGAAATCGCATGTAAAAAAAAAAAAGAAATGCGAAGAACATAAAAATAAATACAGCGAACTGCACTGGTTACTCAGAAAATATTCGAAGCTTAACATTGATAACAAGCTGCTATTATACAAGCAAGTGCTAAAGCCGGTCCGGACATATGGTATACAACTATGGGGTTGTACCAGTGAAACGAATATAAACATTCTACAAACATTTGGAAATATAATGTTAAGATCATTCATCAATGCGCCGTGGTATTCCCGCGGTTAAAGATGAAACGAAAAATTTTGCACGCAAACATAAAAAACGTTTATTGGGAGTTAACACAACGGTCCTCTATATTCTTGACGAAACAAATTTATTGTGGCGTCTTCAAAGAACTAAGCCCTTAGATTTTTACCGATAATAACAAACGATATACATATACCTAAACGCGCTATAAATTGCGGAAGTAGAAGAAACTCTCAAAGGAAAGTTACCTGCCAAACATTCATTACTCGTGATAAAAAATTGCTAGATAAGTCGCATGCTTAGTTGCAATACAAATACAAAAAGGGTGGTGGTTTTAGTGGGTTAAAGCAAAGATTATAAAGGCATAAAGATGACGCATTGAGAACAAAAAAAACAAAAACTTTTGCTAACCAGCTTCATGGTACTGGCGGGCGGTGTGCACGTGCACACATGAGAAACGAGATCCAACCATATGGCGGGCTGTTCCAGTACGACCCGCCATAGAACAATTTATCTTGTATGCAGTGCGTCATCTATATGGCTTTATAATCTTTGGTTAAATTCTCACACTACTTCATGTCTATTGAGATTTCCACCAGCCCACGAAAAAAAAGGTAGGAAATTTCGTGCAATACGTTGTTCGGTACAATGTATATCGGGCACATGTTTTTCACGTCAAAAAGTTATTCGGCACCTACACCGTTTAGCAACACATCAACCCCAAGGTACTGAGATTGACTAAATACCTTGTTCACATACTTTACAAAAATTCCTACCGATTGACCAAAAACAACGGTTTTATTAAAATGTGGGCTTGGCAGTAGGTGGATTTTAAAAATGTCTACACTTGATTTTCTGAAAGCAAAAAAGACTACAGGTGCACCAAATTTCATTATTCTAGCTGAAAATTTTAGGACCCAAAAAACGGTGACGTACGGACATGACTAAATCGACTCAGCTGGCGATTCTGTGTAGATACTTTCTTACTTTTCAATATTACAAACTTCGTATTAAAACATAATTGAACCTATAATAGTGATAAATTAATTTCATCAATGATAATGATCACTTTTTCCCGATTTTGATATGTACGCACTCAAAAAAATCCACTTTTAATTAATAAATAAAAAAAAAACACCCTGTATTTTGATTTCACATTACTGATGAAGCGCAGGGACTGCATTGCATGCTTCTAGGATAAACAATATACCTACTAGGTAAACAAAATCGTATTAATACATTACAGCCAGTACTGCATGTTAATTCATTTAAATCAAAATCTCTCAGCACAACTTCTTTCTAAACATAATGTATACTTACATACGTACATTATATGGATTTGACATTCATCCAAAAGTCTACAAAGTATTGTATTTGTAACCGTATATATATATGCACCTATATTTACCCACCACACTGTCAATTTAGTGTTCAAATAAACGGAGAAGTATATACATATCCACATACATGTATTACAAATGTTTCAAATAACGAGTGTGTAGGTATTACGTACCTACGATAGGAACTCGCAAAAAATAAATATTAGATATAAATGTATGGACATTTTGTTACACATTTCCTACCGCCCGTCAAAAGCAAAGTAAATCATTGGAAGGTGTCATTTGCGGATTTGTTTTACATTTATCTAAATTTGCAAGTGAATAAAATGGTTTGGAGATCATTATATAATCAATTTATAGGTAACTTAGAGATGTCACAATAATGTTAAAAATGAGCACAAGAGAAGAATAGGTGATTTCATCTGTTATATGACATTTACACAATTGTGGGGAAATAAGGTCAGTGAACCATTTATTTTTTTATATTTTCGAATAATGTCAATATGAATTGTACCCCGCCCATGTTAGTTACTATATTTTTACTTAGAAATAATCACAACACCTCGTTTCCTCAAAGTTACTTAATTTATCAACGGAATTCGATGAATTTTTAAAATGTAATATTAGAAGAGCTTACGTTCGCTGCGATAGAGTGTTGCAAACTGCACATGCGAACTTTAGAAGAATACTACTGGGAACTGGCAGTATTCCGTTCAAGATGAAAACAAAATACTTCGCTGGCAATCAAAGTTCGTTTGCAGATCGTGTAATTTTACACATTTTGTTAGCTTTAATAGAAATGCGCTTGGTTAATTGCAATTTGCAATGACATGCATATATGTAGGTACAGTGTGACTAAGATCTATGAAAAAAAGCGCATTTAGCTAAAATGAACAATAACAATGTTCGGTAAAAAAATAAAAACCTACATTAAAATTTAGGCGCATAATCCAAAAATATTTGCAAGCCGTCTCGAAGTTGAAAAAAAACATTATTTTAATATTACTTTCCTTTTGTTTTTAAATTTTCTTATATTATTTTCTTTCATTCTTTTCATTTATTGTTTTTTATTTTATTTTAATTAAAACCCAATTCGTTTTTATGAAAGTATGAAATTCAATGGAATATGTATAAAAAAACGTTTATCTTTCTGGGATTCGAACTCGTGTTCTCTCGCACGGTAGTCCAACACGCTATCCATTAGGCTAGTACTCTGGAACATGAAAAGCCAGTAAGTACAACGAAGTACTTGAATCGTGTTGACTCATTCTCATATAGGTTCCCGATCTTTTTACCTTTTCCCGATATTTTTAACTTTTTCCCTATCTTTTAATCTTAGCTATTTTCAGCCTTCATGAGCAAGCTCTATGCATGCTACGCTTTGGATTAACTTCGTGCCAAGTTCTACCGAAGCACTTAACGTATAGTACATGTAAACGCATCTCCGGTAGCTTAATAACAAGCTTACAGAGGTTATACCATCATTACTTTAGTTATGCTTGTGATTTTTCCTGTAAAATATTTTAAACGGGCTTCTACCCAAACAATCGACTGCAAAAATGCTCAACCTTCGCGCACAAGTATTATATAAGGACTACAGAAGTAATTGCTTTTGGTAATTAAATTGTATGACCTTATAGAGAAATAATTGCTAGTTTGCACTTTGCAGGAAAACGTATTTTTTGTCACTCCCACTTTTTAAGGGCGTTTTAAAGAAAAAGAAAGTGTTCGGTAATAAGTATGTTAAGTCAATTCGAAAAAAAAACATTCGATGGAAATTCTTTGATGAAAGGTATTGATACCAACATCAAATCTATAGACGGATATTGGAGATTTATGAACATTTTGTATCTGCTTTATGAATTAAGCAATAGATATGGTAACTCTACCGTCCTACAGCAAGTTAGCATGGAAAAAGACAAAAAACGGAAGAAAGGGGTGCTGGATTACTCAGAGTCATGTGGATCAAACTTAATGAACAGCATTTGTTTCTCAAGGCCCGTTTTAGTGACAATCGATTTAGATCTCACACTTTGTATAAAAACATAAAAAAAAATACTGAAACGAAGCTTATACTGATGAGTATTACTCGCATCAGTTGGATCAGTTTGTCGGATTTGTGAGTGTATGTGCAATTAGTAAAAAGTGGTAAGTTCTAAATGTCGGCATTCCATTACCCGCAATTGCAATTTAAATGTCAAATCCAGCATTTACTTTCATCACAACGAGTGGTATTAGGGTTGCAAATCATAGCTCTCGTGTAGCGGTACACTGCACATATGTATAAATGCGCCGAGCGAGTACTACACGCAGGTATAACCCTCGGTGACAGTATAATCTTGTGGTGACAAGCTTTTACTTTTCTTTTTTGGAGTATCATTTGATTCCAAAACGCAAAATGCATTCGGAGCAAAAATGACAATGACATATGATATTGGAGTTGTTTTTAATTGGCTGCTGCTGCCGGCGCTATTTATTTGTTATACACCATACAAAACAAACCCGTTGATGCGGATGTCTAGTAAAACTTTGTGCTTAAGCATTTTGTTTATTTCTTTAAAAGAGCTTTTTTAAACTTTACAACGTGGCACTGCCAGATATCTAAAAAAAACCATTAAATACATTTCTATTAAAATTTGAAAATAACGTTGTAAATTAATTAATTATTGTGCTTTACAATTTGTATCTTAAATTGATGTATAAACGAAATACATATGATATTATTTACGAAGTATTTTCAGAGAATTATACCGCCAGCAGTTAAAGTAAAACCTGCAACACCACTTGAAAACCATGTCACTAACTAATTTAGTTTTGAGTACCGTATGGATCCAAAAGAATGAACTCGCTGACACTACTGCAAATCTCGCGCATAATGCCCCTGTTTACTTGCTTGGCACATACTCTAAATTGGACCTTCTCAAAATGGCTAACCGCAAGCTCAAAGCAAAGGAATTTCTCGACTGCAGCACCTACCATTACCATTACTACACACCACACTACATCAAAAGGGATGAACACAGTTTTCGTAATATTACATCTGGGACATACGGCTGTTACACACCAGCATCTTCTAAAGGGTGAAAGAATTACCCTGTGCCAATTATGCACCGCCAACATCGACATCAACCATGTTTTAGGAATAGCCGAATGCCCTTCCTTCACAAACCTTCTTTTACCTGCAAACACATCAGCCTACGAAATGCTAAGTTCACGATAACATTACTCGAATGTAATACAACCAGTTTGAAAATATAAATATAAACAAATCTACAACTAAATCATAGAGCCGAAAGCCCTCGCAGCTAGTGCTCACTAAATATGTTAGCATATCTTTTTAAAATTGTATGTTAATAAATTATAATAATATAGTTTTGAGTATGTTTTCCATTTTACACTATAGCATTCTGCATTTATCATATATCTCGTTACTTTCAGTGTACTTCTGCGGGGAAACGAGATTTCAATAGTGATTTCATGCCAGCAGTTAGAACCCACCACTTAGTAAGATATCTCATTGGTCAAATTTGACCAATGAAAACGATTTTAGACCCGCTTAGGGCCAGTAACTTAGATTAAGATGAATTGTTTATTATAAGTTAGGCTTAAGCATTTTTGTCTAGTTTTAACTTAATGTTTAAAGATATAAATAAAAATTAATTTAAAAGTAAAAATAAAACGATTTCGGATTGATTTGTTTTTGTCTTTTGATTGTTGGAATTTCATGTTCTTGGGAGTATCAGTGTAGCTGTCAAATTTTCAGTCATACGGTGTTTATTTTTATATTTAATATATTTCACTTAGTACCTACTGTTGTAATTTTAATAATAATAGTTTTTCACAACCGAAATATGTAATAATAAATCAAAACGAGAATCACCCATTTCAAACTAACGTCTATCAATTGTATTGGACTTAGGGCAAACAAATGTATAGGCAGAGATTAACTCAGTTTACTTCCTTTATCTCTTTATCATTTATCTCCTAAACGCATTAATTTGACAAACCTTTTCTGGTGTCCTCTTGGTGAAATTCCGAGTTACGTCAGGTTTATTATGCATCAACTTAACCAAGCGTTTGTATTGTTTGGTGCTTGTTTTTTATATCAATTTTGCATAAAACAACAATTTTCCACAAAAACTAAACGAACATTTTTTTATTGTTTACATTTTGCTTACTTAAAAATATTTCCGCGACGAACAGATGTCGGACTCAACCATCGGATACAAATAAAAAATACATATGTAATACGTTTGGCTGTCAAAAACAGATGGAAAGAAATGCAACCCATTGCAATGAAACATAGATTGCCGATGTGCGTTGCGTTGCGCTTTCTCAAAGAAATGTTCCGCACAACTGACTGGAACGACTACCATTCCCATTAAAAAAAATTTTTCTGATTCGTACAAAATCGGAGAATTTTTATTTCAGAAAGGATACCATAACAGGGCCGCTGAGATCATCAGGACGTGCCAGTCATTCTGACATGGCTTTTTATAGTCTGTTATTCGGATTGTTATCAACACTCGCACTTCAAATTCGGTGGGATTTAAATATCGATTTCCTCACTTCACTTAAGTCGGGGTGGTTGGTAGTTTTCGCTGTCGTCACCAATATTGAATGGTTCGTTCAGCCTGATAGCGGAATGTTGTTTGTCGTCGCCGTTTAACAGTCTGTAGAAGTTGTTCTTCCATATCCTCAGCATTGACTGTATCTCAACTAAGATTTTCCTTGTATTCTTTGCTTTAACATTTACCTACACTTTGGTAAAGCTTGCGAGCATCATTCCTGGACTGGGATTCTCTTTATCCTCGATCGCGCACTTTTCCTTTCTTCTTTCTGAAAAGCCGGTGTAATTCCCTTCTTCTTTGTTAATACTCGTCTTCATCTACAGCTTGTACGCCTCGTTGACTGCGAGCATCTTTCGGCATTCCTAATCAAACCTCCTGGTGATCGCGAGGAACCTTGGAATATGCGGACATCCAAAATACTGGATCAATTCCAATTTATAAGATATCCCTATTACACGGGATTAAGCGCTGCCGTTACCCCAATAAGGGTTGTTGGACCACTCCTCTATCCCACAAATAAACGACACAGTAGTTACCACGTTTGCTGACGATACAGCATTTGGCACAACAATAGAGGAAACAAATATGAAATTGCAAAACGCTCTTAACGAGGATAATGAATGGACAAAATCCTGGCGGATTGCACTTAACGAGAGCAAATCCATTCATGTAGATTTTTCGTATAAACGGACGAACAATTTACATGTTATTCTCAATACGGTTCGAGTCATTTTTGCAAAATTAAAATGAAAGTCACATGTAAAAAGAAATGCGAAGAACTTATAAAACAAATACAGAGAACTGTAACAGTTACTCGAAAAATTTTCAAGGCTTAACCTTGATAACAAGCTGCTATTATACGAGCAAGTGCTAAAGCCGGTCTGGACATATGCGCCGTGGTATATAAGGAATGAAGATCTACGCAAAGATCTGGGTATTCCCGCCGTTAAAGATGAAACAATAAAAGACGTTTATTGGGACACGTTAACGCAACAGTCCTCCATATTCTTGACGAAGCAAATTTATTGCGGCGTCTTCAAAGAACTACGTCCTTAGATTTGGCCCGATAATAACAATCCGCGCTATAAATTGCGGAAAAAGCTGGAACTCTCCAAGGAAAGTTACCTGCCAAACATTCATTACTCCTGATAAAAAAAATTGCTTTTTAAGTCGCATACTTAGTTGCAATACAAATACAAAAAGGGTAGTGATTTTAGTGGGATAAGATCTCACACCACTCACCAGCCCTCGGAAAAAAAAGTGCTGCCGTTTCGCTGGTCTTTCGGTTCATCCGAAACCATCTCTATTCAAGGAGATTTGAGAGATTTTTAAATGATCTGTTGTCCGAACAGGTCGAAGTAGCACATCTAGGTTTACCTGGGGAAAGCAGTCCGGATATTCCGTGATAAGCATTAATGCACAAATGCTTTAAGATTCTGAACTTACCTATGTTCTCATTATTTTGATCTTTCTTTTAAGACGCCAGCTATCCCCCCTCGTGTCCAACAAATATCATAAAACGTGAAATGCTGGCAACTCCAACATAGTCCACATTTCTTAAATCAAATTCAATATCGAACTTAATTTTTCTGCTTAATGAACAAAAATGTTCTCCTTCTACACGACCTTTTATTTACACCTTGTTTCACAAGGGTCCATAAAAAATCATTTTTTGCGTCACAAAACAAACGAGTTTGAAGGATAGATAAAATAAATGTGTACAACGAAAAAAAAAAATAATGTAAGGAAAATAAAAACAAATCAAATTTAATAAAATGTTCTTTACTCTTGCATAATTCATATAACAAAAATAAAAACAAAATAAAATAAAAATATGACAAACATTAAATTAACACAAACTATTACATAAATATTTGCACGATATTAATAAAAAAAGAAATAACATAGAAAAGCAAACAAATTCTAGCAAAAATACAAAAGATAACAATTTTCTAAACGAAGCATTGTGAGATGTGTATAAAATCAATTATGAACATCTTAAGTATAAAAAAAAACTATTGGTAAGAATAAAAAAAAACCATAACAATATAACAACGAATAAACAAAATGCGAGTTTACTTCTCAGGATATAAAGAATAAATAAAATAGAATATGTACGTTATTCTTCACACAGTAAAATGTAATTCATTAAGTCTTTTATAGTAGACAATTTTTATTAAAAACATTAAACTACAAGAAGGTTATAATAATTGTATGAGATAAGCCAACTTAAACAGTTGCAACGTTTTTTTTGTTAATTTTATTTTAATAATTAACACTAGTAATGTTTTCTTGTTTATAAAAAACCAGAAAAAAAAAACTATTTTATTTTGTTTTAACCGAACAAGTCTTGACATACATATGTAAATGTTTCATATTTTTAACTTTGCAAAAATCATTAATAAAATACGAATTGACAATTCATGTTATATTACAGTTTCTAATTTCAAAATTCCCTAAACGAGTTTCGTTATTACAATATGTATCTGTAAACGAATGCAAAAACCACACTCTCATTTAACATTTAAATTTCATAAAAAGAATAGTTTTTTTTTTGTTGTTTTATATTTATGTAATTTCATACTTTTTTAATATAAAGAAATCAAAATGGAATCTTTGATGGTGAAAAACCATACGAAAATGTTGGTTAAAATTATTATTATTCTGTTTTAATATTATTTTATGTTTGATAATGATATTATCTTCATATTTTAAATAGATAATTGTATTTTCTCTTTAACTAAGAACAGAGTTAAAATAACAAACGGGCTTTCTTTTTGCTTAGTAATAAACTAAAAAATATATAGATATACATACATATATATATAATCATTGGAATTATATATATGTATATAAATAATAAAATGGCTTAATCGCTAAGACAGATAAAAAATTCAATTTATTAAAAACGAAACATGATTGTTACAACTAAATGCATATTATTATAAAGTCAGTCAGTCGTAAAAAATATTACTTTTATCCATAGTAAGATCGGAGAGTGTATCGTGTTTTCTTTTTTATTTAATAAACATTTAATAACACCGTGGATTTTTTTTTAATTTGAGAAAATCCTTAAGAGTTCCCTATCTTTTAGTCTAGTATTGATTATGCATTCAACATTTTTTTTATTATAATTAAAATTTGTTGATTTATCTTACTTAATTTTTTTTATGTATCAAAATATTGAAATATATCAAAAATATAATTTAAATATTAACACTACATTAAACAGCTTATCGTAACACTTTTGAGTATACAACAGTAAAACAGCTTAGTAATATAAAGTTGCAATGGTTTAAGGAAAAGGTCCTTAATAGATACAAAATGTACATATTTTGCATAGTTCACAAGCGAATATTTTAATCCTACATATTTAAAAAAAAAGGAGACTAGTCTTAATTCTGCTAGAGCACTATTAATTGTGTGTTCCATATATACCACTTTTGATAACAAACAAATAATAAAATATATACCATAATACTCTTTTAGTTCGAGTCAATAAGAATTTAAAGTTCTCGAACAAAAACTTAAATTGTGTTAAAGATGCCGTCGTTTGGAGAGAGAGATAGTGGTAATAATGAAAAGTAGCATATAATATAGATATTAAAAAAATAATAATAATAATATTTCTTATAAACGTTGTATTTGTAAGTACACATATTTTACTGCTATATAATGTATTATGGAATGTCTGTCATGTTCATGCTTTTTCAATTCAATTAATTTCTGTGGAGATCTTAAACAAAATGTGACGTCATAATAGCTTATATTCTAATAAAACTTAAATTAAAAAGTATTATTTTCATATAAATATTCAATCATGTAAAAAAGTAGTTTGCTAATACCTACTTATACCATGTGTCAGCAATACTTTTTCGTTTTTTTTTTTTTTTTAATAATATAAAAATAGTTTAGTTTGTAATAGAATGTAGACTCTAGTTTTATATAAAAATATATACGTAGAAGTAAGATTAAGCTTTATCAAACACTGATTTATTTTATATATATATAAATGTATTATCAAAAAGGAAAGTATGTATTCGCATTATATTATATACATACATTCATAATACTAAAGTAATACGCTCTGAAATCATTTTGTTTGTGGTAATTGTGCAAAGGTTGTGCAAATAAGGTTTAAATAAGAAATGTTTTGTATTAATACAATTTGTTCCCATTTACATTATAAACATTCAAGTTTTTTTTATTTGAATGCTATAGTTTACAACACATTAATTTTGTTTAATATATTCCTTAGTTTTGTTTTCTTTTGTGTGGTAAAAAAAAAATCAACAAATTCATTAACATCTACTTAGTATATTTTAATGTAAAGAGGAATATGTACGTTTAATCAGTTTATCATTTTATGTAAGTCCACAATAAGTCTTCGCTGATTGCCAAATATTTAAAAACTATATTTTTAACTTCTTGTGTTCTTCTTTATAACACTATCGTTTATTACTTTATAAATAAATAACAAAAAGTATTACGGCGTTGCGTTTTGCAAAATACTTAAAATGTTTCTTTTTTATATAAAAATATATTATAAATGCATTTGTCTTTTAAATATCTACATTAACATAACGAAAAAAAATTATAATAAAAATATAAACAATAAATACATAAAAAAAAACGAAAAAAAAGAACAATCATACAAATAAAAAATAATAAAACACAAAAAATATATATAAATATAAATAAAAATTAAATAGGTAATAAATAATTATTATACATGCACCACATACATTTACATTACAAGCCTGCTGGTGGTACGAGAACATAACGATAAATGTACAAGCGATAATCCTTACTAGCTAAGACCACACTGCCATCGTCCATGAGGGCAACATCGAAGCATTGAGCATGCTTTACTTTCGACTCTAGAGCTGACACCAATTGACCTTCCTGTGTAAATATGGTCAAATTGAAGTTATTATGATTATCGGCAATCAAAATCTCGCCATTGGAATTAATTCCAACACCAATGGGATAATTCGTGACACCTTCTCCTCCGATTTGTCGCAAATATTGGCCTTCGTAATTGAAAACCTTTACGCAGTGAGCCCTGTTGTCGCTAATAAAGATTTCCTGCTTATCATTCACGATGACACCGTTGGGAAACTCCAAATGTTTGCTACATCCGAACTTTTGAATAACATTGCCATTCTGATCGAATATGATAACACGCATGACTTTACACTCAACTACAATGATACGACCATTGTTATCCACTGTTACGCCACGCGGATGTTGTAAAATGTTGGCGCCAAACTTTCGAACAAACTGGCCATATTGGTTGTATATTTGTATTTGATGGGTTGGAGATCGTTCTGTTACAATTATATCTCCCGACGTTCGGACAACTGCTACACGATTTGGATACAAAAGTTGACCATCGCGTTTACCGCATTCGCCGAATTGGAATTTGAAACGTCCCTCCTTGTCGAATATTTGTATACGATGGTTATTTGTATCAGCGACAATAATATCATTTTGAGCATTGACTGCAACGCCACTTGGTTCGGTAAATTGTCCTTCAGTTACTCCAAACTCTCCAAATTTACAGTGGTAAATCATTTTTTGACGCTTGATTTGCGACTTTGGAGGATACATCGTATTGGACATAAGTTTTGTTGTCAAATCCATGATGTTATCGGATCCGGAACTACCAATACTGCTGCCGCCAACAGTTAAAACGTTGTTGTTGCCCAAGTTATTGCATGCTGTTTTGCCTAGTGTTGTTATATATTGCTCGGAGAGACCAGTGAATATTGTATCCGAGCTTCCGTTGCTCCACTTTTCGTACGGATTCAGTTGCATATTAAGATCAGATGCGAACGTCTGAAAATTGTTATTAAATCGTTTTGCTGAAATATTGGAGTCAAAGTTATTCGCAGAATGAGTTAAAGTATTTTGTGTTGATACGCTGTTATTCGCAAATGAAATATCCAAAATATTTGAATTCAAATTCATATTTCCGCAAAGTGCGTTGTTGTTAGAGTTGTTCATATTTGATAATGCCAATGCTGGATTCGTATTGCTTGGTGTTGGTCTTGCAATTGGTGGCTGCTTAGTTGTTGACGACTCATTTGTTGCGCGTATGTATCCAAATGTATTGCGCACACCAGCTTGAATTGACTGATAATTTGAGACGAATTCCAACTCAAATGGAAGCTGTAGGTCCTGAAGTGTGGATTGATATTGGTAGTCCATAGTTTTTCTCAAGGTTAAAACATCTTTAACACTGTTGGACTTTACAGCCGATCTGTCGATATTATCACATGATTGCAAGACTTTTTCGATAAGCTCTTTGGAGCGGTTCAGACCTGAATTATTTGATAACATCTTTGAGTTGTACAGACTTTCGAGTTCTTTTAAAAGTTCTTGTTTTCGTTCATCCAACATCGAGCAGAAGAACTGGTACGTTTCATTAATTTCGCTGTGAGCTTTCTGATACTGTGTTTTGATCTGATTCATGTTTATCTCCGAGTTGTTGACCATGGTTACAATTTCACCAACTTTTCCTCGAAGCTCAGCGACAATTCCTTGGATAACACATTCGGGCTGCTTATGCAAAAACTCTTGTGAGTGTTCAACTTCATGCAATGCTGATGAATGGTCATTTGTAACACATTCCTTACAAACTAGGGCACTACAAGTGCGACAGAAATAGTTAAGAAGTTCACTCTTATGCTGATTACACAAATATTGACTAGATTTGTTATTGGTGGAGGGTATCAACTGTGATGCATGTATATTAACATCGTCGCGATTCGATAAACTATTGTTAACAGACATTTTTGACAAAAGTTCGTCTTTGCAATTGAAGCAATGATTTTGAGAGGCTCCAGTATTTTCAAATACGCCGTTGATCATTTTCGACAATGAAGAAGTTGTTCGATGGCTTTGCGATTGGAGAATATTTGATAGTTGGTTGCCAAATTTGAACTCATTGAGAGCTGTTAGTCCGACGTTGCTGTTTGATGTATTTGACATCGGATTATCAATTAGACAAACATTGTGCCCGTTAAAACAATGCATAAACTCATGTGCAGTTACGCAGTTCGAACAAAGGAAATTAGCACATTCGAAACACTTTGCCACTGCATCTGATTGTTTACTCTTACATGCAGTACACCGTGGCACAGTTGAACCGTTGGCGAAACTAATGCTCACGAGATTTCTTGAGATTATACCATTGCATTGTAAATGATTGTCCTTATCAGAGCTATTTTCGTCAATGCTATGAATAGTTGTAAGCCCGGGAACGACTCCACAACTTAAACCACTGCTGGATGATGTCGATGAAGCGGACGACGAGACACATGATGTTTGATGTTGAGAATCGATACTACTTGTTGCTCCACTGCAGCTGTAATCATCGCAAATTGCGGAGTCACTCACTGGCGGAGATGAACCACTTAATGTTAGTGGAGAATCGGACAAATAACCATTATGATCACCATACGATTCAATTGAATTTGTTCCCCTTATAGAATCAAGAGACGGCGTGGGAGAAGTGGCCATATCCAATATTTCAAAGCAACACAAGTAAGTTTTAGAGATTGTTATAAAACTGAGATTCAATTCTTCTTTGTTCTGAAGGATGCTTCGCAAATAGTCATGTTCCTGGCAACTTATATTATCACTTTTATTTATTTTTTTGTTGTTTTTGTTAACTGAAACGAAACAAAAAAAAGTTAATTAAATGTTTGCATAAATTGTTTAACCTAGATAAAATAAATTAGAATATTTTAGATAAATTATGACTGTTGAATGAAAATTTGTAATTTATTATAAAAGGAAATGTTTAAATAACACAATAAAAAGGGTTATAAATCAAGAGTTACTTTTGCACATGCGAAATCCGAAAATTCAAATATATCGTAAAATCTTTATTATTAATCGAAAGAACCATTCTTGACATTCACTTTTGAAAGACAATCAATCCCTTTCAAATGTTAGCCGCAACTGCTTTGCAGCTCTTTCATGCGGACGTTCCAATTTTTGATGACGCATTCGAATATATTTTATTTTGCAATTTTGCTTGTTGACGTATCCATTGAGCTAGAAATGAACCTAATTGCTGAACCAAATGTTGGTCGAAAACAGTGGATCTTCAGCAAGTCTCTCGAGAGCCCATTCACTGGATGTGAAGAATATCAACGCAGCGCTATATCAGAACATTAATCTAAGAGCTGTCAAGGCAATCATCGACCATCACTATGTTGACGATTACGTCGATAGCTTCGACAGTGGAGCTGAAGCCGCTGAAACCAACACAATCATTTCAATCCACAAGGAAGGTGGTTTTTAGTTGCGAAACTTTTCTTCGATTCTCCGATGAAAAACTGTTGCGATATTCTAACGAAAATGGAAACGATCCCAAAATTGTGAGTAAATAATAAATAAGATTATTTTGCGTATTTCTACAAAATCGTGCCCAATAAAAAAATCGACAAGAAATATTTGTTTGAACATTTTTTTTTACTCACTTTTTACATTTATAAAATTACACAGCTGACGGATTGTCAAATGTACGCGAATGTGTGCATTTTTTTTTGTTCCGCAACTGATACCTCGATAGTAAACTGAGTGCCGATCGGAACGGACTTTCCTTTTCGGAAAGACCGATGATTATGTACCTTGAAGCAACAATTACATAAAAATAACTATGTACTCATTCCGTAACTTTAAAAACGATAATCGTATACGATAGTGAAGGAGACTTTCTGGGTTTATAAACAAAATATACAAAATGTACGTACGTAGCAAGTTTACTATCGTAAACGACTATCCTTTTGAGAGTAACAAAAAGAGTACCTACCATGTATTTTTTTTACTAGAATTCAAAGAAGAATTTCCACTTGCATACCTGCATTTTTATTTATTCCCGGAATATTTTATTAATGTGAAAATGTTATTACTGTCCTTAATTGCTTATTTTCAGACTAGTTAGTCCACAGATCATCAATCGAATGATGATATAATGCCATCATATAAAATAACATTAAAAAGTCTGTATAATTATTAGCGACATCAATACACATTGAAATTCACAGCAAGGTTATGCTACAATCACAACAGTAGATTCGGGGGACTATACATTTAGCTCAAAAGCAAGATTCCATTTAACCTTTAGTTTTGGTAACGATAATTATTTTGATGTGCTGTGTAAAATATTTGAAGTGATAATCATAAGGATATGATGGATCGACAGATATTTTACTAGAAACATAAAGCAGTATTTGAACATCGACATGATGAACAATGAACAGATACAACACGGAAGTAATGTTTGCATGTACATTTTCAGAATCAATACAGGACTGTGTCAAGGAACATTACTTGTGAAAGGAGGTTTTCGAAAACACGAAATTCAGAATTTGTTTTATTATTTGAGGGGTGTCTGTGTTCGATTCCTAGCAGTAGCAACACCTAAATGATTTTTCACTGGCCCTCCTCTCGTGATGATATTACAAATCAGTTGTCAAGAAAAGCTTATCTCAAATTCGCGTTCGGAGTCGGAATAAACAAGGAGCTCCGACCATCGTGCAAGAACGCTCGGCCCTGGGAACTAACGAGCCTGTTGCGCCAAAAAAAATTATTTATTGGGTGTCAAGGGATCAGGATCACTTAAAACTTAAAATTAAATTACAAATTAATTTAGAGGTATAGAACTTCTAATGGGGGTAACTGCCAAACTAGGTGCCATACTAATAAAGTTTGTTTGACTGTTTTCTTCCATGAAGATTTTCCACTCCATGGACATATTTAAGGTCCAATCCAACTTATAGAGCATTTCGTGAAGTTTACGGTGCGCATGATCGTCCAGTCCATCTGAGCGTTGAGGCTCATTTCTGACTTGACGGGTATGTAAACAAGTAGAATTGTCGTTTTTGGAGTGAACACACAATGCCATTACTGGCAAACGCTACAGCCAATGATTCGTAATTGTTTTATTCTTTATATCATTAGAAATCATTTGGAGTTGAAATGGTCCCAATCAGACGGTGAATCATGTTAAATAGATACATACAAATTTTATTTTTCATCAAAATGGGTTGAAAAATGCAGTTTTTCGGAGTTGTCTCGCACCATTGCGTGCGATGTAAGCAAGTGTACAGTATGGTTACTGCACAACGAAGTTTAAAACAAAGTTGTGTCATTTGGTGTGCGGTATTCCTTATGGACAATGATAAAGCAAACAAACGCTAAAACCAAAGGCTTCTTGGCACTGCTAAACTTCATCTATGGTTTTAATTATCACAATTTTGATTAATTAACAATTTCAGCAATACAAAAAATTGCAATAATATTTGAGGTTTTTAAGTGACAGAGTATAACGATTATTCTGTATATCTCTGGCTCTATTACATTAAACGAAACAAGCGGCAAGTAAACGATAGTCACGAAAAAATGCATATGTGTAAAACGAAAAAGGCTTTAAAAAAATGGTGCCAAATTCACACAATTCTTGACTATGGGGCTGAATTGATGTCCCTGGACTATCAACAATACTTTTGCCAACTGCTTCAACGTTTTCTCTTTAACAACTTGTGACAGGACACCCAGAGTGTCTAAGATCAGTAATTGATCCAGTCTCCCTGAATTTTTCAATTATTCTCTTCACAGGTAAACAACGAAAATGCGCACTTCTTTCGTGTAGCGATCTATTTTTACTACCCCCGAACTGACAGTTGTCGCATTGTAATTTTTTTTCGTTGTTAAATGGCGTAAAATTAAAATTTTGCTTGAATTAAGAGACACCATTAAATAAATAAAAAGCGACCAATATGTAATATATCGCTTTCGCACAATTTCTTTTCGTTTCTTTTTTTTTACAGAATATGGCCTCTGTTTTGATTACCAATAATTATTAATTTAAAAAAAAAGTACTCCCAAGACCTTAATATTGGGTGGGGCGAGGGTTAAAAAAAATGTTCAGAAAAGATTAACAATAGAATACACATAATGTGCTACTTTGAAACTCAATTTTTTTTTTAATTTAACATTTACAAAAAAATGGTTTATTCTAAAACACTTGGTATAATCATTAAACAGAGGATTTCTTTTGGTTTTTAATTTTTGAAAAATGTTCAAAATGTTAAAATGTTAAATGGCAAAAAATCTTGGGAAAAATAATTCCTGATAACCCCAATTTTATTAAAATTTTCAGAAAATAATATTAATAATAATAATATTTTTTCAATTTGAAAAACTTGAATTGTTTTGCAAACATGGCCAAAACACCAAAATCATCGAAGAGTAAGGTAGAACTCAAGATATAAAAACAAAATTTCATCATATTTCTTGCTTATATGTATTAGAAAAAATTGAGAAAACGAGATAGCTTTCTGCTTTTTTGACGTTTGTTTTATCCCTACTTTTCTTCCATTGATTTTTTAGTTTTCTTAGCAGAAAAGCGAAAAAATTCTCGAGTAATTTCTATTCATGATTGGCTCAGGAATAACTCGAGTTAATTCGAAAAATTAGTTTTTAATGAATTTTAATCCATAATTAACTTTGATTCACTCCCCCAAGTTGGGTGAGTTAACCCTGGGATTAAAAGATCAGATGTGAAAAAACAAGAAAAAAATTATTTTTAGTTCAATTTGTAGACATTTTTTTAAATTAAAAAAAAACTAAATAAGTGTACAATATATTCAGATTCAGATCTCAGAAAAACATACTTGTAAGATCGCGACAAAACCATTTGTTCGTTCATTTCTTTGGGGGAAAAGGAAACCAAACAGATGATTCTAAACCATTTCTGAAATCATTATTGTTACCATATTGATTACCAATCTAGGCTTTGTGCCAATTGCGTTAAAATGTTTCCTGCGGCAAATTTGGTATACCTACTGAGGAATTAGAGAGATGGAAAGCACACTCGTTGATTTATCGTAACTACCAGTGTTCACATGTGGGTAAATAACACATCATTCAGATTACAATACAACGGGTGATTTTTTAAGAATTAACGTTTTGAGGTTGGCAGCACTGGTGAGTAATGGCGTCGAAACGTCATCAATCAAAGTGAAAAGTTTTCAGCACACCATTTTATCATGGAAAGGCTTACAAACGAGCAACAATTGCACAAGTTATTGAAATTTACTATCAAAATTCGTGATCTGCGAAAACTGTGCACGTACGACCATATTATGGCGACCAGCGATAAGGCTTATTTCTGGCTCAACGGATACGTGATGAACAGCCACATCCCATACAACAATTACCATAGGCTGGTGGCATTATCGGTCTATTTTTCTTCAAAGACGAGTGTGAAAAAAACGTTACCGTCAACGGCGAACGATATCGATATTCTTTGTTGCCCCAGTTGGCTGAGTTAAACTTGGTTGACATGTGGTTTCATCAAGACAGTGCCACATGCGCATGCCACACAGCTCGTGAAAGAATAAAAATGTTGAAGTATGAATTTGGTGAGCAGCTTATTTTTCGAAATGGCCCTGTGAGTTGGCCGTCAAAATCATGCGATTTAACGCCTCTCGATTATTTCTTGTGGAGTCATGTAAAGTCGTTAGTCTATGTGGACAAGCCGAACACGATTGATGTATTACATGATAACATAACACGCGTAATTCGTGGAATACAAGCCGAAATGCTCAAAAAGTGCACAAAATTAGACCTTCTGAATGGACCCATTTGAAACGGAGCCGAGGTTACATTTACATAAAGTTGTCTTAAAAACGTAAATGGCAAAGGCCTACTTATCGATTACAATACTTTTTTTTTTTTTTAAATATTTGATGCAAATTTGAGTGTTTTATTTGATTTTCAAAAAAAAACTACGCTTGAAAAATCGCCTGTCAAACTTAAAAGCAACGAACATTCATTTTTTACCAAGAAATGTTTTTAACGTTTTAAATAAACTGAAACTGGGTTTTTGAAAATTAATTCGTTTCGCTTTGTTTTGTATGTGAAATATACTTAACTTGAAAAAAGTAGGATGGATATACTTAATCACTAACACAAATCATATAAAATTTCTGTTACTCAGAACATTAAATAATTAATTTTAATGATCTCTCTAAAATTAATTCCGTTTTTTTTAATACCTATACCAGAAAATGAAATTTTGTTTCAATTCTTTTGGAAATTATTAAAATAAAATCCCATTTAACCCAATTTAAGTATCAAAATTGATTTAACATTAAAAAAAACTGCTTCATAATGAGAACTCTAAACTAAATTTAATGAAGGGGTTGTTAACTCAGACTAAACACCAGTTATTCTGGTGTTAGATGAGGAAAGGGAAAACTTTTTTAGTCAAAACAGAAAACAAAGAAAAAAATAATTTCCTCATAGAATAAACTATTTTAAGTAAACAAAAAAATAATTTTACGTGCAAAGAAGATTTTTATATTGGAAACAAATAACTGGTACGGAACGTAGATAGTTTGTAAGAAACTTCCTATCGTTAGCTCATTTCTACATGATTTTGTAAATCCAAGTTGATGAATATCTCTCAATATATCGCAATCTAGGTATTCAACCAGTAATAATACAAAACATATAGTGGTTAGAAATACAAACAACTGTTTGCCAATCTCATTTAAATAAAGGATATTTGTATGATATTTGACAATTTCCTCCTATGATTTAGTAAAAAGTTGAAAAAAAAATTAACTAGAAATTATAAAAATATATATATAAATTTAATTCATGAATAGTTTAGTTCAAAGGGATAAAATATAAAATTGGTTGGTTTGAGCTCCTATTAAAAACACGTGACATGTACGAACAGATCTAATTCTAACCTCTAGAGACAGACCATGGTTTCATTATATTGAAATTTCCCGCCTCAACAAGTTGGAAATGCTGTTTGCTCTTCAATTAATTATTTAGCTTGGTGATAATTATAAATTTTGTTTAAACAGAATAGGTACTTTTTGGCGTACTAAACCAACAATTCGGAGACTTGTTTTGGTGAATACCTAGGTACCTTAAATCGGAATATTTAAAGATTAAGTTTGTTTTTATTAATTAAGTCCATACTAAAATGTGGTGTTATTGTTAATGTGTGTATAACTATATATATATATATATATATGTGTTCTTTGGTAAACAGAGTATTTCGGGAAAATCAATAATCAAAAATTGCTTATTTTATTTTATTTTTGTAATAATAAAACAAATTAAAAACAAAATTATACAATAAAAGCTAGTATTTATTATTGTCTCGTTATAGGTAGGTACAATAGTCAACAAAGATCATGCTGTGATCATACATTCAAATTAGTTTTAGGATTCTGGCAATGGATGCAGAGGTTGAAAATAACTATGTAGGTACCAACTTAAAAAAAAAAAACTTTAATATTTCCACCGAATTTAAAACAAATACCTAGTAACAAAATTAAAAATCTAAAAGGTGTATTTCAATTGTATGTGCTCATAGTTCATTAGCCCATACGTGCTTTGCACAAACAGCTCTTATATACCTCCACATACATATACACTCAATTTACACATGAAGAAATATCAAAGAGTTTCAATAATTGCCATTAAACTCCGTGAAACAAAGTACATTTTGATAATTGTTCACACAAAACCTTGGACAGCAATAGACACGATTTTCAAGAGCAGGTCAAAATATTGAATTCAACTTAAGGTAAAAAGCCTTCAACTCTTAAACCAAGGTCATTATTATTTATTCAAAACGTGTTTAATTCTTGTAATCGGCGACTTTTTTTCCATTTGGGAAACGAATGTATACGCCGTCCGACGCCAAACAAGAAACACAAAAAAAGCTCTACAACCAACCAAAAGCATGTTTTCATACATTTAAACTAATCGCGGAAGTTGAAATAGATTCGTTGTGGCAGGCATCAGCTAGGCGACTTTTTTTTTGTTATTATTTTAAAAGCATAGTTTTTTGTTTGCATAGCTATTTGTTAATCAAAACGTATATGAACTTAGCGTTGGTACAGGTAATATATACCTTTGCTATACGTATATATATATATATATATACATGGATACATATAAGCGAAGGGATCTCATATATATATATATATATATATAGGTATATGTTATACATAATATTATAAAAACTTATTCATAAACCTACATCTGTATTTAATTTTTTTTGTTTAAATATACACCTTAATGAATGTAAATTATATGTACATAATATTTACCAGTTTAAATGTTGAATTCGCAACGCATTTATTTCCGACGCTTAATGAACCCAAAAACATAGAACATTGACCCTCAGATGAAAAAAAATCTTGTTTGTTATAAAACCCACACATTAACTCTGACAAACTAATACATTTATATTGTGCAAATTAAAATTTAATTATACTTTTTGTTAGTTTCTTTCTTACATTTATACGTTATAATAAGCTGCGACAACACAGCAGTCAGTCAAACCAATCCTTGATTTTTTACTGTCTGCACTAAACCAAGGGATAAATAGTTCTTTGTTAGAGGGGAAACGGAATGGAAACGGAATATGCCGCAAAATGGCAGATTTTATGTATCCAACATTTTTTTAAGAACGAAATATTTTGTCTAAGCGTTGTTCACCAAGCAAACAGTGAAACAATAAAAAAAAAAACAAAATAACAAACCTTTTCCTTGGGGAATTAAGATGATTCGTATTCCTTGGCAATTCGTTCAAATGAATTAAATGCATATATATTGTTTAAAAATTATTCACCATGTCCAAGAATTTTTTTTATTTAAAATGCATTGTAAATATCCAGACTTACAAAAACACGAAATGTATATTTTTTCTTTTTTTTTTTCAAAATGAAGTAACGCTGTTTAAGTAGTGCTTCCTTCTTTTATTTGTTACAAACGCGATACACCAACCGGACAGTTCTCTACCACGCAACCCTATGGGACTGCCAAACAAAACTAATCACAAATAGAATATGCCGTTGATACACAAGCGCAATCATCGGCGGAACCGGAGCCAAACAAAAAAACAGACAAATACATTGAATGACGGCATGTATAGATGGCACCACGGCAAGCATAAATCATTGTGCGTAGAATGTTTCTGCGTGTGTATTAGGAAATCGTGTACAGAACACACCCTCGTTTTCAGTAGGTAGCGACGTCTGCGACTCTGCGTTTGTAAAACGTGCAAAATGGAACATCTGTTCATATTTCATTTTCTTTCATTGCCTGCCTACCAACAATTTGGGAATGAAATTTCGATAAGTCAACACCGAACTGTACTGTAGCAGACGCCATCGACAACAAAAAACACATTTCGTTGGGGTTTCGAATTTGTTTTGTAGAAAAATTGAACTGAAGAATCATACAATAATATGTACATGCATACTTGTGTTTGTATCATTCATGGCTAAAGTAAAGAGTTTCGGTTGTGTTTGTGTTGTGTGAAGCGAATGCAGCATACATTCATAGATATGAGAAATAAAGCGTCGTTGTGCGTTTTGACTTCTGCCTGAATCCTAGCGCTCACATTATCCTTTCACACTTGAAGCAAGGTTAACAAACTTAATCCTAGCCTCATAGGTTGTAATCGTTAAAATAAAATACATTTGATACGAGCTCACGTTCATTAAATACTTATCATCTGAATGCATACGATATAACTACGAACTTAAAATAATTCATTTCATCATCATTAGCGATACGGCATTTAAAGAACTTTGTTTACTTGTTAGGTATATAACATACTCTGTGACTATTATTGCTTGGTTGCGTTAACAAAAATTAGCATGCGTATCAATAAACGTGTCTCCTTAGGCAATAAATGAGGCCGTTTACATTGGACTCAAATAGGTAAAAGTTAACACATTGACATAAAAATAATCAAACTTTTAGCAATTGCTCTAACTTACTATCTAGATATACATACTGCTGTTAATGACTATGGGGATATGTATTCATATATAAGGTCCGTTCGGGTACTTTTGTGTGAAGAAAAATAATTATTGTCAGGACAATGTCAGTGTCAAGTGACAAACTGACATCGTCTGTATGAAAACATACTTTGACACAAACTTTTGCACAGAATCCTTTTTTCTTTTCTCATTGAAATTGCATTTATATTCACACTTTGCAATGATACTGGTCATGAATTCCACTCCTTTTATATCAATTTAATGATTTAACACGCTCACTTTATATTTTTACAAGTTAATAATTTGTGTTTCACAGGAATCAACTTATATTTTTTATGTTTTTAATGCAATAACGGGCTCAGTGGCGCGATGGTTAGTGCGATGAACTGCCGTGCAGAAGGTCTGGGTTCGATTCCCAGCCGTAGCAACACCTAAATGATTTTTCACTGGCCCTCCTTTCGTGATGATCTGACAAATCATCCGAGTAGTATCAATTGTCATGAAAAGCTTATCTCAACTTAGCCGTTCGGATTCGGCATAAAACAGGAGGTCCCGCCATCGTGCTAAGAAGTACACACGCACACATGAATGGTTGTGCGAAAAAAGCTAGGCCCTGGGTACTTACGAGCCTGTTGCGCCATAATTTTTTTTTTAACCCCATATCACATTGTTTTCCTCCAAGTGATTTTGACGTTTTAATGAAAGAGACAGCGCACGTGTGAGGGAGAAGTCTAATGAAACATAAAATATATATAATTGTTTTCCTTCAAAAAGAGATAACGCACTTGTGAAGGAGATAGTTTTATGAAAAACTCTATATCAAGGCAGAATTCTCGCAAAGAAAAATGAAAAACGTAAAATGTTTAATGGAGTTTTCATAGAGTACTTCGCGTCAAATTTCAAGTGTGTCATTATTTGGCAGTGCTCATTTTCTCACCAGCCGAAATGTCGAGTGACAAAAATAAACGAAACTAATGGCGTTTTGCATTGGTTAAAAAAAATATCTAGATCTGCCAAAATACCGACTTTGACAGTTGTTGTGTTCCAATAGGCAAAAAATTGACTAATTTTTTGAACTCAGATCTGGATTTTTTGGCAGATATACCTCTGCTAATACATACAAATATAAGCTGTCAGTTTGACTAGAGTGATTTTCGTTATGATTCACTAATATTTCGGCTGTGTTAAAAGTTATTTTAATAATTATTATTCATTAAAACTGTAGCAGTCCTATGTGAAATATAAATTAAATCCAAAACAAACAACCTGTGTGACTGGAAACTTGACAGTTACACGGGAAACAAACTTCACAGACACGAAATTTCAATTTCAACAACACAGTAGTAACGAAAAATTTCGTATTTCTGATCAAAATCTAGATTTATCAATGGAAAATACATCAATTATTAGTCCGAACGATCTCTATCCTTGGTTTATACTGAGCGGTATGAAACATATAATTACTGTCATAAAGTTAATTTTTTTGGGTGTAGATGCAATTTAAAGTGTAGGTGGGTTCTAACAACTGACATACATTTATCTGTCATTATAACTCAAATGTCATGCCACGTCGGTAGTTCACTGAAAAATTACTTTTCTACTATCTACTACTTTTCCAAATCACTGTAACCAGATATAATCTGAGTTCCGGAATGCGACCATTAACCCAGATGGGCGGTATGCAAATTTATATTTCTTTACTGGCATTCGTTTTTAAGGGATTATGTGCAACTTTCAAGCGGTGTTGGGTTCTAACCACTGGCATGAAATTATCTGTCATTACAATTCAAACGCCATACCTTTGGTGAGAATTAACCTGAAAGTGACAGACATATGATAATCGCGGAATGCGAATACCAAAGAGCGACCATAGAAAGCGAGATACTAGTAAAAAGAGGTTGCCAAACACAACGAACAAAAAAGAGTTTCATTTGAATCGCAACAATTTGACTTCTATTTTCTACCCGTTAAACGTGTGACTTGACAGTTTGTTTTTTTTTTATCGCTGTCATTTTTTTCCTCTTATGGGAGAGGAGCATTGTTTGGGAGATGTGGCAGAGGGAAGAGGGAACCCACAACATTAATGACAGCTGACAGGTTATAGAAGTCACCTGGTGACAGCCATTCGCAAGGGATAAAACACAGCGAAACGTCAAACAGCCAGGAAGCTTCGGGACACAGATGATGGGTTTGGACACAGATGATAGAAGCAGCCCGACAGTAGGATTCCTCAGCAGGCAAGGAGACACACAAGGAGGCACGAGCATCTGGTCACAATTGTCTGCCGCTGGCATAACCGAGCAGCGTCCAATCATCGATGCCGTACTAGATCTAGAAAAATATGACTACATTAGGATTGAAGTATTGTTTCGCCGATAGCCAACAGAATGTTGGTTCCACCAGACGTTTGGTAATAAGGCAGCGACTTGCCGGCTACATTGCGAACTCTGCACCAGTAACTTCAAGACAATAAGGCAGCACGATAGCGACCCTTAGCTCTCATCAACCGAGTGTGCGTACTCCAAAAACAACAAATATGACTTTTTTCATCGACACTGGGGCCAATTCTCCTGTATTCCGTAATTTCCGGAGCTCGAAAACCATCGCCCAAAATCGTTGCATCTATTCGCTGTCAACGGTTCTATCATACAAAATTTAAGGTTCTTGACCTCGGTCTCCACCACCCATTTGTTTGTAACTTTATCGTGGTCGACGCCGATACCTCCCGTTATTGGAGCAGACGTCTTTCAACATTACGATTTAATGGAGTACATGGAAAAGTCTCGTTTTCTCGAAAAAATGTTATATCAAAATAATCTCCAGACACGTACCTTCACCTCAACTATTCGACCCTTCATTCGTTGACATCAATTTTAAGCAAACTTCCCCAAGAATCTTAACTCCATGATGTTCGTAAATAAGCATCAGATAGCCACTGCTACGTGGATAATGACGTAGACAGTTCTGACAGTAAGGGAAAAGCATTAGCTACTACAAACAATGTCAACGCAATCCACAAAAGCAAGGGATTTTTGCCAGAGTTCGTACCAGCATATTAACGGTACGAATGACACTGGTAGGCCACATACCTTCCTTTCTCAACAATTCCTGACCTATTAACCAATCTGACGAGATGCTGAACTTTAATTTGCTACTTGACCTCGAAGCATCATGAACAGGGTTCTCATGGGTTGTCACCAATCTACTAATAGTTAAATTCGACTAATTCACTACGCCGATTGTGTCAATAAAGAGACCAGAATATCAGTGCTGCTATGCAGGCAAAACAGGTTGTGCTCTCATACTGTTGATTACTGCCACAGGCGTTTCGAGGACCTTTGCGATGCCAGCGCTACAAGAAAGTCCGCCAGTTTCAGTAATACGGCGAAAATTTAAAAAAAAAACCTAGTCGCTTAGTAAATTGATAAAAAGAAGCAGCACGTGCAAGTTTGTAAGTGTATTTTTATATGTTGATTCTTGAGTCACGACTTTTGTCCAAATTCTCTTTGCTAACTTTCTTTCGTGAATCTCGCGCTTTTACACTGCGACTTTTAGTCTTTTCTTCTTTTATTCTGCTTGACACACTGCGACTTTTAATATCAAAGATCTACGTATAAACGCAGTAGTAGCGAAGCCGACTCTCCAAGCAACGAACATTTATGAAGGAAAAAAAGAAGGAAGAGAAAAGAAAATGTCAAAATCTACATTATGAAAGCGCTTACGGCTTGTCTTGTTTTTAACTTTTGACCCAGCTTCAAGCGTCAGCTACAGATACGCATTCTGATAGGCCCTTAAGAGCTCCCATGACAGTATTACAGTTTGATCTTTTTTGTTACTATTGGATCACGATTTTAAATTAATAATAGTTTTTCACAACCAAAATAATCTTAAATCAGAACAAAATTCACTCTAGTCAAACTGACAGTTATCATTTGTATTAGTGTAAGTGCAATGAGTGTTAAATCTACCAAAAATCCAGATCTGCAAAATTATCTGAGATAAAAAAAAATCAATTTTGTTGCCCAATTGAACACAACAACTGTCAAAATCGGCCTTTTCAAAGATCTAGATAAAAAGAGAAGATTTTTTTACCAATCGAAAATGTTATTCTACTAAAATTGCACATAGTCTGCTTTTACACGTTGACTCTTGAGTGACGACTTTTTTCGAAATTCTCTTTGTTAATTTTGTTTTGTAACGATAAAAAGATGAAAGAGAAAAGAAAACGTGGAAAAGAGTCGCTGAAAAATTTAGCCACGACTTATGACTCACAGGACAATATATTATTTTTCCTCTCAACTCTTCGAACATTCTTTCTCATTTGCACTCATGAGAGTCTAGGCTCATGAGTCTATGTGTAAAAGCAGACTTACAAAAATATTACCATATTAATTTTCGTACACGTCAATCTAAATTTTTTTGAAATATACATAGGAACGGTGCAGTGTTTGATGTCAACTTCTACTATTCCCTGTATGTTTGTGACCACATAGGGAACACTGAATGTACTAGTGGCACTCTCTCTATGTCTATAGTGTTTTATCATGGTGTTTTATCACGCGAAAGGTTTTTTTCGTACTCGTGAAGTTCGGATTGATTTGGATAATGTTTTATCGTTGCTTATCAATAGTTTGATTGTATTTTTATATCTAAAATAATTCTTAATTTTGTGATATGTAAAATCGATTTGTCATTTAAACGGCAAATATTTTTCAAATAAAAATGGAGCACTCTTAAAAAAACACACAAATATAACAATAGCAATGGGTTGTATAAACAGTAAAAAGGAACTAAAAGGAATACGCACAAATTCAAACCGAATCCCAAATGTTTACCGGGTATATGCATGCCGAATTTTACCTGATGCTGGAACCGTTGAAAGTGGATATCTGGAACTTTCTCCCAAGGAACTAACCTTTTTACCCGAGATGGGACAGACAATAAAGTGGGCTTTGCAACATTTACGACGATATGGCTGTACGGGTGATGTTTTCAGTTTTGAAGCTGGAAGGCGTTGTATGACTGGGCCAGGCATTTATACTTTTCGATGTCACAACGCTGAGAATATGCACCACTTATTTCAGAGTTACATTAACAATACTGTTGCTAGAAACGATGAGACTGCGCCCATGATATGTACTGATTTTCCAAACTCTCTAGACTCGACAACATCCAATTCACATGATACATATTTAGAGCCAACATTGGGAACTTCTAGTGTTTTATATAATAGATCCAACCTTATTCGTCGAGATTCAGCACAGAGTAGTCCTCTGAGTTCCAATTTAAACTCACCTATTTCGCTACAAGGTGTAAATTTCACGAACGAAGTTATTCATATCAACGCACACCCGAGTAAACATATTAATCCAAACAGCAATGTTTACCAAGAATTTCCAATTAAGACAAATGAATTCAACAATAATATACCTAATAAGATAAAATCACAGGATGTACCACCACAAGAGTTAGCGCCGAATGTACAAAATCTTGAAATTGATATTTTGCATCCTCGAAAATATCTAGCAATTACTGATGAACAGCATATGTATGAAAATGTAAATAGTCTTGAAAAGTCTTCAAGCTCAGAAAGATGCTACGAAAACTTTAGTAGCATTGATCTACCTATTCTACAAGCTGATAAAACTAAAACGCCGGGCAACGAAAATAGTACAGTGGTCAATTATATAACGCTAGACCTAGTGCAATCACCTACATCCACTGACTCCTTTTCAATGAAATTAAAACAAAATGCTGAAACATCTACAGCTTGTAATAACAGTAGGAACGACATAAACAACGAAATTGTAAGACCTTACAAGTCTCAAGAGTATACTGGAAATTATAATTCGTATACAAAGACATCTGCAGAAATAGCTAAAAGCTCAATAAATACTTTGAGTGATAACCAATCATCGTCTATGGGATATTCTACAATTGACTTTATAAAGACGTGTGCATTGATAAAGTCTGTGCCTCCCTGTAATGCTGATTGTCAGGAGTCCCGAATAACGCGCCATAGTACATGTGTATTAAAAAACAGCTCACTAAGTGAATAAGGTAATGCTATCCTTAAAATGCATATTTTTATATTTTCATATTTAAAATATTTAGTTTTAGAAATCAGAATATATAAATTAAGTGTCTTCCACTTATCAATCTGCCGGGGATCTCTAAAAACCCGTAAATGAAACCTTGGGAACCGGAGATTGTTTTTTGATTTGTCGGAATTTTCAGCATTCATATACAACAAAAATACCTCATCTGTATTTAGAATTCTTTCCAAAGAGATGGAACACAAAATTTATCAAACCCGTGCCTTAAAATAGTATCGAGCAATGCAAACTCTGATAAATTGTCAGCTCACTAAACAGCTTACAAAGAAATGCGAGTCTGTGCATCGGTGCTGCACATCGTACAACACCATCAGCAGCCTTCTACGCCTTGCTATCTTTGGCAGGCAAATGGCAACTTAATCAGCCTTCCGACCAGTCACACAACAATTATGAATGAATATACAAATTTTTCCTGAAAACAACCCTAGACAACCCAACCTCTTGAGAAGCCTCCTCTGTATCATTAATAGCTCAAATTGGTTTTCATACAGGTAACAAGGAGAATAGACAAGATCGACTTGGTATCACAATGGACCAACAACTGGCCTAGCTGTGCTGGCGAATCGCCAGCAGCCACGATAACCTCCTAATACAATCCATCCCTTGGCTGATGATTCACCTTTTCGTGTGTTAAATGTTTAGGTTTCCGTAATCTACTTACTTAACCTTACTTAACGTTCTCCTGTCCCTTTGAAGGGTCTCTGTTTGAGATACGGCAGCCTCTTCGATCATGGGCACGTTGTTTCTAGTTATTCATTCCAAGCGTTGTGTGATCCGCGATCGCTTTAACCGGAGGTTCGGTCTTTCATGTCTGACTTTCGGGTCAAGTGTTTTGATCCCGTTTGTTTTGCTAAGCCGAAATAGCATCGGTTTTCTACGGTCAGTCTTCTTCTTGTGGAATTCACGGGATTCTTGTTGACTTCGAAATAGTTGTCATTTTGCCCAACATTGTTCTATCGATTCACATTATGTGTTGATAGCATATACTTATTCTTATCTTATCCTCGTTAATCTTTTTCTTTAATGATTATACAACAGAAACATAGGAGCGCCCAATGATGTCGACTTCGCCTGCGTAGTAGAAAGTTGTTTCCAAAATGAACGTTGCATCGCCTATCCTTTAGAGCTAGGCGACACAGGTACCAGTGTTGATGATATCACTTTATAAAGCTCTAGGTAATGGACGCTATCGATGAAAAGATGATGTGTCTCGGCTTGAATATTTGAACAGCTCAGTTTTTTGGTGGCTGCAATATTCAGTACTAGAAAGGAGCGTTACCCCTTCGTTGACTTCCGAGGTGTATTCATTTCTTAACCTCTAAAAGTAGTTTTTATCAACCGCGACGTTTTATTCAGAGTTGTGGGTTGACAATGCTCAGTTTTTTATAATTAATACTTGGTCTTGTTCTTAAGAGTTAAGACCAACATGTCCATAAAGATAAAGATTTCGATATTCTCTGCATATTTCAGTAACTGACAGTGTTAAAGGTAGTGTCTTGTTATGTTCATAACTGAATCTTCTCCTCCATAACCCGTCAACGCAAACGGGAACGCTTTCTTCATATACATTTGTGGTCCATGCTTTAATGCTATTGAGCAAGACTGGGATGTTCGGGGTCTTAAAAAGGATCTCTTTAGAAGCTACAGTGATGGATGTATTACTAGCTCAAAAAACAGAGGTTGCTATGATTAATCCATCGTTTGATTTTTGACAATTTGTTGTTGTCTTAATAAAAAAAAATTTTCTACTACCTCAACGTTATTGCTGTGTGTGAATCGAACGTTCTGACTGATTTTTCGATTTTGTGTGGCCTTCTTCATAGCAAAAGAGGCAGTGACATCACGTTGATTGCGACCAACGACGTCAATTTCGTCGGTGTTACCTTGTAATACCACAGTTTCACGGAAGGCTGCGCTCCGGTTGTCGCTCCGGTTGGGAGTTTTGGCTAAATCCTTTTATGTAGAATCTAGAATTTTCCATCGTATTCCTGCAAATACGGATGTGTTTGTACATAAACTCAACATGGCTCTGTATATATTTTTTCTATAAATGCTGCCATAAGCGGCTTTGAAATCGATGAAAAGGATTGGATTTAAACTATTTGGTTTTTTTTTCAAAATCTGCCAAAGTATAATTATTTGATTTTTCACATTTAGCGGATAGCCATAATGCGGGTGGAATCTTATCACCGTTTGCCTGAAAAAGGCGCTTTAGAAAAAAAAAATGGTCTTCCAAAATTTTTCTCCGGTGAAGTAAAATCAAAGGCTGTCGATTTCGCTGACCGCAACTTTGCGTCTTGAAGCTGCACTGCTCTGAAGCAAATGGAATCTGACCCTAATTTCATCAGCTTTAGCGAGGAGGACGATTTGAGTGTCAACAAATAAAAATGTCGAAGATGGAACGATAGCAATCCACAAGAAAATCAAGACCCGGAAAGGGCACTGTTTGAAGTGGATTTTGGGGTAGGGCGTGATCGATCCATATTTCTTTGAGGCCAGGCCATTACCGTCAACGGCGAGCGCTGTAGGAAGATGATTACCAACTTATTTTGGCCTGAGTTGGATGATATGGTTACCAACTACATGTCGTTTCCACAGAACGTGCCACACAGCTCACAACCGATTCGAAGGCATGGTTATCCAACGTCGAGGTTATATAAACTGGCTATCGAGATCGTGTAATTTACTCCGTTAGAATTTTCTTATGTGTTTTCTGAAGTCACAGGCCTTTGGCAATCAGCCACAAATTCTGTTTTTTTTTTGTTTTTGCCATAGCAACGAGTGCTAGTAATGTAAATATATCCAGAAATATTGAAATATATATGTATATGACTATATCTGGTATTCTATGCACCTGATTTTAAATTCTGATGTTTTGTTTAGGACCAGGAATTTTTCATGAATTATATTTTGTAGGCGTTAAGAGAGGTGCTAATCTTTCAATGATCTGATAATTCACCTGAGTGGCTTAAATTCTTAATATGATTCGACATAAAACTGTGTTTGTTTATAAGCTACGACGATTGAAAAAACAATAAATAAATATACATATATGCTCTGAATTTCAAAAAATGCGAGCGATTTATTAAGTAAATAAATTATCAAGCTTACTACTATTTTTTCATTAACTTTTGATACTTCTTATTTACTGAATTACAGATGATGTTATATTCTCCAGAGCTTTTGGTTGTATTTACCGGACACAAAGGTTACATTATATTATGTGTATTGTTTATAGAATAAAATACTTCTCTTAATTATTAAGGAATAATGCTTTATAATATTCTAAGAAGAATACAAAATAAGTAATTGATGTCAAGTACCAAAGAAAGTGCAGTGCCACGATTGAATGTATATAAATATATATATAATTAAATTTGTGTTAAATATAATATATTTATTACACTATTTAGTAAAATGTGACTTTCTTTTTAAACTATTGGTTGCTTAAAAAAGTGAAGGCACACCAAACTTAAGAACCAGTGATAGCAGAGTAGATGCAAGAAGCATTTTATTTATTGATTATTAATAAAATAAAACGAAACTTCTGGTTGAGATTTGGTAAACTCGCTTGTTACGATTGTCAGATATCAATAATTGTTAACGATAACGATGAATTAATGAATTGCAGAAGTTCATATCAGTGATTTTTTTAAACGTTTGTAAGGTATGTTGAAAAAGAAGCGTTGAAAAACTGTTTTCATTTACTTAAAAAAAAATGGAACCGAGAAATTGCAGGGAGGCTTAATAAAAGTAAGACTTCTTGCAAAAAAACAAAAACGACGCAAGGCAAAAGCTTGCCTCAAATTCTACTCTACCAGCAACTAAAATAAGGGCCAACAGCGGCCCTGTCCAAAGGATAATACGGAGAAGAAAACTTAAAAGGAAATCTGTTTGAAGCAAGTACACAAGGAGCATCGAATTTATTTTGCAGGACAACATCAGGCTTGGAGCAGTGAATGGAAACGCGTTGTCTTTTTGGATGAAAAAAGTGTAATCTTTAAGGCCTCGATGAATACAACTATGGTTTATGAAAGGAACAGCTTATTTTGACACTTAATATGGCACAATCGAGTTGCAGTTTTGTCCACAACTATGAAGAGAAACACAAACAACTGATTCAATCAGAAGACGGTGAACTCCATTTTCGTCCTACCTACTTACCGGACCGGACAGGACGAACTTAATCGAAAATCTTTAGACTAGTCACACATTGGACGCGTTATCTTACGAATTTGACCTGTGCGAACACGCACTAATAAGCCCGAATTTCCAAAATTATGTGAGTGCGCACACTGTTTGCGAGTTAGTCGTACGGATATGTGCGTGTAAAAAATTCGTCGGGAAAAACAGAGGAGGCGATTTTCATATGTTGTCGACCCTGACATTATAACAGAATACTCCGAGGAGGTTCTGAAGCAAATTATGTCCTATAAATTGTTGTATAGATAGCAGACTCGAAATTAAAAACATTTTTGGGAGAAAGTTGCCAATGCTTACATTTTAACAATAGCTCCTCCTTTTTTTGTTATGAATTCCAAATTTGAAATTTTAGCTTTTCCATTCCAATGAAAAAAGGTTTGTTCGTTTGTTTGACCTCTTATTTTTTCATATTAGAAACCACATTTTTCCACATATGTGATAATATTACGGAAATTTTATTTTGTATGGGAAATTTAATCGCATGCAAAATTTATGCCAAAATGAGCTTTTTTTTTCTCTGTGAGAACTTAATATAATGTACTTTCGGTGGTGAAAAACTATAATTAACCATTAAAACATTAGCAGTTCCATAAGAAACATAAATTAAATCAAAAACATACAACCGGTAACACTTAACAACTACTTTCATTTGAAAATACGTATTCTTTTAACCTGTTAAACAAGTTAATGGTAAAGTTTGAAATTTACCTTATCATTCAGTAAGATTTTGCGTTTCAAATCACCTTCCCTAATTCTCATATGTAATCTTAAATTCGAAAAACCAATATTTTATGTCGATAATGTAGAGCTATATTCGCCATTTGCCTCTCTGAATGCTGCTATTAAGTTTTGACAACTATAAATTTAATTTACTGAATTCTTTTTGTGATGACGTTTCATATAAAGTTTAGTAATTTTGCCTTGAATAAAATCATTATAATTCTAAATACGATTTTTTTGTATTAGTACAAATATTTATTTTGTTGCTCGTGTTTAATTAACGTTCGTTTATTATGTAAAACTCTAGTTCCAATATGCAAAATTCGTTTTCCAAAACCGGAGAAATGTTTATTATACGTGCGCTAGAAAAAATTTTATCTGATAAGGATATAAAACGATCTCATCATTCGCAGCTGAAAAAGTCGTGTGACTCTGCGCTAGAGCAAATTAAAGCTGAATTAATTAATGCTGGACAAATTGCAGAAGGCAACGAGTTACCATCAGCTGCCCTGCCTTTGCCCAAAAATGCGTCGAGTATAATAAATGCCGAAACATACTTCTTGCCCTTTGAATTAGCATGTCAAAGCAAAACTGCAAGGATTGTTATCACAGCACTAGATTGTTTGCAAAAACTAATTGCATATGGACATTTAACAGGAAATATTCAAGATTCTGCAAATCCAGGAAAACTATTAATTGATCGAATAGTAAATACTATATGTAGCTGTTTTAATGGACCAGCAACTGATGAAGGAGTGCAATTGCAAATTATCAAAGCTTTGCTCACCGTAGTCACATCTCAACATGTTGAAGTACATGAAGGTACGGTGCTACAAGCTGTTAGAACATGCTATGACATCTATTTATCTAGCAAAAATCTGGTCAATCAAACAACTGCAAGAGCGACCTTGACTCAAATGTTGAACGTAATATTTACGCGAATGGAAAATCAAACCTATGAAGAATACATAGAGTCACCAAAATCAAATTCAGAAAACTGCGATGATACTGAAACAATTGTTGGTGAAATAATAGACGAAATTATTACAGGTAATCTAATTTAATTTTATTTCTGCAGAAGTTCATTAAAATAACAGTAGGTCGTGTAAATGTGCAGTAATTCTATCCAATTCCTATGGCTTGTCGTTACAGACTTTTTCAATAAATATATTTAGTTTGTAAACGTATGTAATTGTAATCACTTGTTCGCCTACTTATAATGTTTGTTGGACTCTAGATTTTGTTCTAATTTTTTATTTAGTAAATTTGATGTTAACACTTGTGTAAAATCTACTGAATTTTGCTATTAGTCTCGTCTGAATAGTGCTATGACCATCAACATTGATAACGCAAATACTCTTTAAATACTTTGACTTTTTTTTTTGGTGCAACCGCTAAATAACCCATCGTTGCATCATATTGATACATTTCAAACAGTTCATTCCTCTTTCACTATTGCTAATCAGCACTCTTAGGACTTCGTACGTCTAACGGATTAAATAGGTTCTTTACACATTTGGCCTGCAATGGCGGGTACAACAACTGTTTACTGCTCTTAATAAAGATAAATTTTAATTTTTATCAACATTTGGATAATTCATCACTTCATTGGCGATTAGGTTTTATGTTTTCTTATCTTATCTGACAAATTATGTTACGAATGATTAACAATAGCGTGTGTTAATTTATTATCGGCGTATCTCTTTAAATCTTCATTTTTCTGTATAAATTGATAGTGGCGCTACAGTCCGGAATGAACGTGGGACTCTTATTCCGCTCCTTAGCAAACTGTCTTCAATTGCACACTCCAAGTTGGTTTAGGTCGGATTCTACTTGTATGCGCCACTTAATTTGAGGTCTTCCTATACTGCGTTCGACGTCTGGCTAGGAATCAAAGCTTCTGCGAGCCGGAGTATTGCTGTCCATTCGTGGTACATGTCCTATCTTAAACGTCCGATGCGGAGTTTTTTTTTGACTAGGGGCATGTCGCTTTACGGCTTGTATAGGTCTTGGTCAACGCAAACGGGACCGAAGATTTTTTAAAGAACTTTTCTCTCAAAATTTACCAAGGATTTCTTCATCAACTTTTGATACGGTCCATGATTCAGGGTGATCAGGGCCTTACATAGGATCTCCTTAGTAAAGGGTGATCCATTTCGAGGTTCCCAACTTTTTTAAAGAAAAAAATTCAGAAAATTCAAATTTAATGGAGAATGTTTATTATCATTTGAAAGAACATTCTTTGGTATTTATTTTGTGAAGATTATTTCTATCAAATATTGGCCGTTGCTACGTCGCAGATGGTCCATCCGTTGAGTCCAATTTTCGATCACTCGTTCGAGCATTTCGACTGGTAACTGGCGAATGACACGCGTGATGTTTTCCTCCAAGGCCTGAGTCGAAGCGGGTTTGACGGCATAAGCTTTTGACTTTACATATCACACCGTTAGACTTTTTCCTGTGGGGATATGTAAAGTCAAAAGCTTATGCCGACAAACCCGCTTCGATTCAGGCCTTGGAGAAAAACATCACGCGTGATATGGCAATCCTCACTTCACTTAGCAAGGGTGGTTGAACGTTTTCGCTGTGGTCGCCAATATTGAATAGTTCGTTCTGCCTGAAAGCGGGGAATTGTTTGTCATTGCTGTTTAACAGTCTGCACAAGTAGCTCCTTCATACCCCAGCATCGACTGTGTCTCAACAACGATATTTCCATAATTCTGTTCAAGCCAGGAATCCCTGGCTTTGTAGTTTTACACTTAAAAACTTTTGAAAATTGTTGCTGTATCGGGACCTCTTCATATCCTAGACGGTCCTTCGCTATATATTTTTCCTCCGTCGGGGAGCAGGCGCATAGAATGCTTATGTTGTTACAATGTGTTGGCTAATTTCTTGAAAACAATAGACTTCTTGCCTAAGTCTAGCACTTATAAAAAATCCACATCCGAATACGGTTTTCGCTAGTTGTTCGTCTGCACCTCTCCTGTTCTCACATTCCAGGTGCAGATACGAACTTCGTTGTTCGTTTTTCATTTAGAAAAGGTCGTCAACAATACAATCAGTCCTTTCCGAGGGTCTTGGTTGCTTCTTTAGTTTAGTGCTGAAAGGTTAACCCAACCCCAACCTACAACCTGGACGGCCAGCTCCAATTTATTGGATACTTCTAGGACACGGGCCATCTGTATCCACTAAAGCCTTGGATATTGATTGCTGACTTTGTCCTTTCGGGTCATCCGGAACCACATCTTTTCAAGGGACCCGACTTACCCTTAAAATTCCTAGATGAACTGTTATCAAAGTATGTCGAAGCAGGCATTTAGGTTATTCCATTATAATTGGGACTGTAGACGACACCGTTGACTACGTGTTGGGTGTTCTTTCACTGCCGCCTGAAAATGGAATATGTGCACCGGTGTGAGTACACGTCTTCCCTCCGCTCTCATCATGTTACAACAGCAATAAAACCAAAATCACTTGACACGATTGCCATATATCGAGTCGAATGTCAATTGACAGGTTGACCGATCACTGCATAGTGCGCAGCCCCAATTCTTTAACTTCCGTTACAAATAACTTGTTGTAACACCCTTTCTATATAATTTAAACGTTTTGCTCCGTCATAGACATTTTTAAAACTCAACATTTTTGTCTTTTTGCAGCTGCGGTTGAACAGGCAACGAACATTACATCGCAAGACAAGGAAAAGGAAGTTGAAAATTTTGATAACGATGAATCAAAATCCGTAGAGGAGGGAATAGAAACCCAAAGCGAGAATGATGCAATCATAACTGCAAAGTTTACACATATTTTACAAAAAGATGCATTTTTAGTATTTCGGGCATTATGCAAACTATCAATGAAACCACTTCAAGATGGCCATCCGGATCCAAAATCACATGAGTTGCGATCTAAAGTCCTCTCTCTGCACTTACTTTTGTCTATATTGCAAAATGCGGGTCCTATCTTTCGTTCCAATGAAATGTTCGTCATGGCAATTAAACAGTACCTCTGTGTTGCCTTGTCTAAAAACGGTGTAAGTCTAGTACCAGACGTGTTTGAACTTTCTCTTTCGATTTTTGTGGCACTTTTGTCTAATTTCAAAATCCACCTAAAAAAACAAATTGAAGTATTTTTCAAAGAAATTTTTCTAAACATATTAGAAGCCTCGTCAAGTTCCTTTGAACAAAAATGGATGGTAATACACGCACTTACAAGAATCTGTGCTGATGCTCAATCAGTTGTGGATATATATGTAAACTACGATTGTGATTTCTCATCTGCTAACCTATTCGAAAGGTTAGTCAATGATCTCTCGAAAATCGCTCAAGGCCGACAAGCGTTAGAACTTGGAGCGAATCCTTTACAAGAGAAATCAATGAGAATACGAGGGCTGGAATGCTTAGTGTCTATCCTTAAATGCATGGTAGAATGGAGTAAAGATTTATATGTGAATCCAAATACACAATCCACATTGTCTGATCATACTATAAAACCGCAATCGAATTCGTATGCTTCCGAAGACAACATAGAATATTTAAAAACAAGATCTATACACGGAGGATCTAATTATAGTCTCAACTCATATGAAAGTAATAAGAATCGTGAAATGTCCGATCTACCCGAAGCTCTCGAGGAACAAAAAATGAGAAAAGAAGTAATGGAAGCTGGAATAGATCTTTTCAATAGAAAACCCAAAATGGGTATTGCTTTTCTGCAAGAAAAAGATTTATTGGGAAAATCAACCAAAGATGTAGCCAAATGGCTGCACGACGAAGAGCGTTTAGATAAAACATTTATAGGCCATTATTTGGGAGAAAACGACGAAAATTCAAAGGAAGTGATGTGCGCATACATTGATGCAATGCATTTTCAGAACATGGAAGTTGTGTCATCATTGAGATATCTCTTGGAAGGTTTTCGATTGCCAGGAGAAGCACAGAAAATCGACAGATTAATGGAGAAATTTGCAAGTCGTTACTGTGAATGCAATCCAAATAATACGCTATTCCAAAGCGCCGATACTGTCTACGTTCTGGCATTCTCAATTATTATGCTAACTACGGACTTACATTCCCCGCAAGTAAAAAATAAAATGACTAAGGATCAATATATAAAAATGAACCGTGGCATTAGTGACAGCAAAGACTTACCTGAAGAATACTTGTCTACAATATACGACGAAATTGCTGATAATGAGATCAAAATGAAAAACACTGTTGTAAATAAGCCTGGTAAACAAATTATTACTAACGAAAGGCGAAGAAAACTTTTGTGGAATTTGGAAATGGAAACAATATCACAAACAGCCAAAAGCCTGATGGAGTCAGTATCACATGTAAAGGCATCATTTACATCTGCAAAGCATTTGGAACATGTTCGTCCAATGTTTAAAATGGCTTGGACACCATTTTTAGCGGCTTTTTCTGTTGGTCTTCAAGACTGTGATGATATGGAAATAGCAAGCTTATGTTTGGATGGTATTCGTTGTGCAATTCGTATTGCGTGTATTTTTCACATGGACTTGGAAAGAGACGCCTATGTTCAAGCTTTAGCCCGCTTTACTCTACTAACAGCAAATTCGCCTATAAATGAAATGAAAGCAAAGAACATTGATACAATAAAAACATTAATAACGGTTGCGCATACTGATGGAAATTATTTGGGATCCAGTTGGCTCGACATTGTAAAATGCATTAGCCAATTAGAATTAGCTCAACTTATTGGTACAGGTGTTAGACCTCAATATTTAAATGGGCCAACAACGTTAAAGGATGCCCTTAATCCCAGTGTCAAGGAGCATATTGGCGAAACGAGTAGTCAGAGCGTCGTAGTTGCTGTTGATCGAATATTTACTGGTTCCATTCGCTTAGATGGAGATGCAATAGTTGACTTTGTAAAAGCCCTATGTCAGGTGAGTATTTTAATGTTAAATTTAAATATATGGTTCCAATTTAAAAAGAATTCGCATTTGACAAATTTAGAGTGTATGGTCAAAATTATAATTCGTAATTTTTTATACGCTTTTTGCATTTGTTTTGAGGTAAAAAAACATAAAGGGTCTTTTTCATTAGCGACTTGACAACTTCAAACTTTCAATGTGAACGCTTCCTTAAAACATAAAGGGTCTTTTTCATTAGCGACTTGACAACTTCAATCTTTCAATGTGAACGCTTCCTTAAATAACGTCAAAATATTTATTAAATCAACATTTTCATCAAGGTTAAGTACTAAACGGAACAACGTTTAGAAATAATAAAAATTTCCGACTCGGTGGTTAAGAGCGTTTACGCCAATTTACGGCCGTAATACTCGTCCAAGTAGACGAGCAAGCAGTGAAGAAAATGGGTCAGCATATTTGCTGCTTGCTTTTACCTTAACAGTTTTCCCAAAGTGTGGAGAATATTGCTGCGGTAGAGGCGTCTGACGCAAACGAGCCAAATCAGTCAATTTTAAGGCGTTCTCAAGAATTGGTTCTCTTCAAGACCACGTTATGGCGATCTTGGCCTACACCCTTACAAGATCATATGAAGCGACGTACATTCTCGAAATGGGCTTATGTTACGTTTGGCCTAATTTCAAAGTAGTTACATACGAAATACAAAACAAGGGTTATCGGCAATTCTTCTTCTTTTTCCCAGGGAATTTTGTAAATTGGTTGCTGAATGGGAAAAATTCCATTTATTGCCAATGACCCTAAATGAGGGAAAAAAATAAATTTGTCCGAAACTGATGCTGGTCCGCCTTAATATCATTTTCCTACTCCATTGGATGAGAAGGTGAGTGAGTTGCTGGACTTAAATCAAGCTACCGATGGGATGCATGATTCTTTAAATTTATGTATGCACGACATCAACTGCAACACCAAACAACTTGCATACAACTTGCGTACGAAAACGATGCTATAGGTATGTACGAGGATGTGGTTGCTGACACAGAAACAAAAACCAGTATGAACAATGTTCTGAGTACTGAAAAAGAAAATGTCCCACAGCAGCGAACAACAACCAAATCATGCCGGTGGAGTCATTGGGCCGTTTCTTTCCATCGATGAAAATTACCGTAATGTTAAGAAAAATGGTACTCGTTACGGAGACATGTTGGAACGTCAGTAATTGCATGAATTTAACATTAGTGATATATGGTTCTAACAAGGGTGGCACAGGCCCCCCAGCGAGTGCAAAATCGAGTCAATGAACTCTCAGTTCGGTGAACGTGTAATCTCGAGAAATGGACCCGTTGATTGGCCGCCGAGATCGTGTGACTTGTTTTCATACGTCTTTATTAAATCATTGGTGTATCTCAACAAAAGCTATGACGTTAGACCAGCTCAGAGCCAATAATATTGAACCAAGAACACCGACCGTGCCGGTCGAAATGTGAGGCCGAGTGTTCAAAAACTGGGTTCAACGCATCGACCGCTGCATACGTTCCCATGGTAGACATATAAACGAAGTCTAATTCCATATATAAACGTTTTGATAGTTTTTTTTATATATCTCAAGTAGTTTGCATTTTATTTAAAAAGGAGTTGTCGAGTCTTTAAAAGACCCTTTAGGTTGCAGTGGCTTAGACCATAAAGGTAGGTTGTGGTACCAAGTGAATCAGTCGACTTCCCTTTATTCGTTCGCCTAATTGAACCATTTCGAGCTGACTATATAGGAGGTTTCTGACATTTATATTACCCAGCTCACCTTGATTTCCCAGATGGAGTTTTATTTTGCCTGAGAGAGCTGGACATAGAAGTAATACTTTCCTCCTCTTCTTCGTCCAAGCAGCTTCTATAGAAGTCATTTTGGGTGTCGGTTTATAGGACAGTGTCCCGTAAAAGACACCAATTATGCTGCTGATGTTTGATCAGTTCTGCATTGCCAAGCAGATGGAGCGCTTCTGATTATAGTTAGGCCAGTGGTGCCTGGATATTTGACACGTTGTGCCGTTTATCCATCTGCGGTTTGCTTTCTTGATCGCAATTCAGTTTGATTTGTAATTTAAATGTAGTGAGGGGAATACCTGACATATATAACGGCGATAGGACATCAAGGGTAGTGCCCTGCCTGGCAAGTTCATTCGCCTTGCAGCCCCCTGGTTTGTTGCAGTGGTCCGGCATCCAGAAGAGTTGAATGGTGAAATGCTCTGCCACATCATTTAGAGATAGTCGGCATTCGTGGGCTGATCTCGATTGGAAAGATATGGATTCTGTTTTTGACCCATCCGTATAGATGTGAATCGAGTTATTGCTTCCGACTCCCATTCAACGCGACTTGGAATGTTATTCTCAAAACTGTGTTGGTTAATGGCTTGGTCAGTGTTTTCTGTAATGTTGATGTATTTCAGAATCTTTGTGTGTTTACCTTGAGTGGGTGCACAAGCTGCTGTCTTTTTCCCGTTAATATCTAGGAGTACTAGATGTAGTTGTGCTTAAAGCTCCGCTAATACATATGCATGCTGTTCTTTGAACTTTACCTAATACGTTGGGTTGGAGGGTATTTTGTAAATCCGTCCACCAGACTAGAACACCATACAGAAGTATGGGTCTTACGCGTAAAGCCAAAAGATATTTGTGGTTGCATACCCCTTTCTTTCCGATTGCCTTTGACAAGAGAATACTGCTGCGGTGGCTTTCTTAACGAGTTTTTGGGATGGTGGCTTTCCAGTTCATTATTTCATCCAAATCCAGTCCCAAGTAGTTGGCTGATTCTGCGAACTTGAGAGTGACGCCATTAGGTATGGGAGGGTCAATGTGCGAGATAAGATGTTACCACAGAAGGTACGCAAGGATGCTTTATTTTTCCTTCCACAATACGCTTTTGTATGTTTTGAGGCACGACTAATATTGGTCCCAAACTAGTGTCTCTTTGGAGCTCTTGGCTTTGTTAAAAAGTGAAAAGTCTTAAGTTTAATGTTAACAATAGATTATAGTACATCATTAAAATCCAAATAACATATAACATATTCTTTACTTTATATAGGTATCACTCGATGAGTTGCATAATCCTCAACCGAGGATGTTTTCCTTGCAAAAAATCGTGGAAATATCGTATTACAATATGGAACGTATTCGTTTACAATGGTCGCGTATATGGCAAGTTCTTGGAGAACATTTCAACACAGTTGGATGCAATGCCAATGAGGAAATATCATTTTTCGCCTTAGATTCATTGCGACAGTTATCTATGAAATTTATGGAAAAAGGAGAGTTTTCAAACTTCAGGTTTCAAAAAGATTTCCTACGACCATTTGAACACATCATGAAGAAAAATCACTCGTCAGCCATAAGGGACATGATAGTAAGGTGTATAGCACAAATGGTTAACTCGCAAGCTCATAATATCAAATCAGGATGGAAAAACATATTTTCGGTATTTCATTTAGCTGCTGGTGACAACGATGAGGCAATTGTTGAACTTGCATTTCAAACCACTGCGAAAATAATAAACGAATTATATAAAAAGCAATTCGCAATAATGGTCGATTCATTTCAAGATGCCGTCAAATGTCTTTCGGAGTTCGCATGTAATGCAAAATTTCCAGATACCAGTATGGAAGCTATACGATTAGTCCGAACATGTGCACTTTGTGTTCATAATGCACATCAATTGTTTACAGAACATGCTGGAATGGAAAATGATGTTGCAGTTGCTGAAGACGACCGAGTTTGGGTTAGAGGATGGTTTCCAATGATATTTTCATTATCGTGTGTAATAAATAGGTGCAAGTTGGATGTTAGAACACGAGGGCTGACAGTTCTATTCGAAATAATAAAAACATACGGCGATACATACAAGGCGAACTGGTGGAAAGACTTATTCAACATAATATTCCGAATATTTGACAACATGAAATTACCTGAACATATAGCAGAAAAAGCTGAATGGATGACTACAACCTGCAATCATGCCTTATATGCCATAGTTGATGTCTTTACACAGTATTTTGATATCCTCGGGAAGTTGCTTTTAAAAGATCTATTTGCACAGCTACACTGGTGTGTACAGCAAAATAATGAGCAATTGGCAAGATCTGGGACGAATTGCTTAGAAAATCTTGTAATATCGAATGGTATTAAATTCACCCCAGAAATCTGGGACGATACTTGCAAATGCATGTTTGAAATCTTCAAAACAACATTACAAAATGAATTACTTAACCATTACCAAACCAATTTTCATCATACTAACAAAGCTGTAAGTACTGCAATGAAATATGAAAGCGAGCACCATTTATCGACGAACAATGGCTCCGATCATGTGCAAAATGAGAGTATGAGTGCCGATGTGGGTTGTAGCATTAAAATTATAGACAATCTGTTAATCAAATGTGTAGTGCAGTTAGAATTAATTCAGACAATTGATAATATTGTCTTTTTTCCAGCTACGTCTCGAAAAGAAGATGCTGAAACTCTTGCACTAGCTGCAGCAGATTTGTCTGGGAATCATTCCAATGCCTTAATAGAATGTCAACGAGAAGAACAAGGAATGTACGGTTACCTTAACACAAAAAACTTAGTTCAATTAACCGATTGTTTAATGCAGTCTCACAGATTTGCCAAACAGTTTAACTTGAATCCAGAGCAAAGAAATATTTTAGGTCGCCCTGGATTTAAAGAACAAGTGAAGCCAAACATATTAAAGCAAGAAACATCATCGTTGGCATGTGTATTGCGCATTTTATTTAAAATTTATGGAGATGAAAATCGCAGCGAAGACTGGCCAGACATCGAAGCTAAATTAATTCTGGTCTGCATTGAAGCATTGACATATTTCTTAAAATTGCAAACTGAATCGCATCGGGATGCCTGGACGTCATTGCTGTTACTTATCTTAACGCGATTGTTGAAAATGACTGATTCCAGAGTGAGTATATAGATACAAAATGTTTTATTTTAAAAATATGGTAATTGAATAGTAAGATTACTTTTAATGAGATTGCTTATTAACTTGGTACTGTTATTAACTCTCTAAGGTTGGTTTTTGTCCATTCACTGACCTCGTTAGGAGCATATTGGAATTTTATATTCGTTTCCTCTATTGTGCAAACTGCTAGAATAGAATTATCGTTAGCAAAAGTGGAAACTATTGTGTTGTTTATTTGTGTTATATCACGTGCAAAGAGCAGACCCAAGATTGATCCAAGGACGGTTCCTTGAGGTACAGCAGTCATTATTTGTTTGAACTCGAAGTATTCGTTTCCCTGTTTCACCCAAAAGAGTCTTTTTTTATATAATTTGCGCCCACAAAAGGCGTTATGAATACCATTGATGTGTTTTAGCATAGTGCCCGCATGTTGATAAAATTGTGGGTTAGAAGAAAGAAGGTACCGAAGTACATCTAGTTAAATAAATTAGAATATGCTTGCTAAAACAACTTGAATTGAACGTTTCAAATGATAATATCTATCCAAATACATGGGCTTGATATCAAACCCTGTAAAATGCCTTTGAAATATAAAGTGCTACAATCTTGCTTTCTCTACCATGTTGGATTGATTGGTTCCATTTTTCGGTGAGATGTGTCATACAATCACCAATGGACCTGTTGCTGTCAAACCCAAACCATATCATCTCACAATTTATCGGCGTTTCTATGACCTTGGGAAGAATTGACGTAATTGATCGGTTAATGGAGAGGGAAGAAGATTCTCCTTTTCTGGTACAGACTGGAGAAATGCAGATTTCCATCAACTCGGAAAGAGCCCTGCTGAGCAGGAAAGATTGAAAAGCTTACGCAGTGGTTTTCTTTCTCCGGTTTTGATACTGTCAATCCTGTCAGCACCGTGACTATCTCTTTTGTAGTTGAGTGAAGGCTTTACCACTAAATTGCCTTCTTAGCCCGAAGGAAAAGCGATTGGCAACATTAACAAAAAACCGGTATTCTTTCCTTCTTCTTTGCCTATAAAGCTCAATGGCAGTTTCAAACTCTCACTTAATGCTTGTATATTTCGTACGTTAAGTCATCATTCTTAGTATTTCAACTTACATAGAAAGAGAAAGAAAGAGAAAGAGAAGGTTTGTATGACAAAAGATTATAAAGTCATACAGATGACGCATTGAGAACAAAAAAAAATCTCTAAAGAGACTTTTAATTATCTCAGTGGACCTTGAGTTAAGTGAGATATCGTTTCAGATTTGTATTATTTTAAAAAAGTGGAGTAGATCTACTCCGATGGAAGGAAAGTTTTTCTTACGTTTTTGTAGAACTCCAATATATCTTTATGTAACCTTGGGATCAAAGAGGCAGCATCTAAGCAAGGCTCCTTTTTCACACCAGCCTAGCTTCAACATCTCTATTAAGCTCAAGGACGACTACAAGTTGTTAAGATATGAAAACATAAATTGAAGACCTATCCAATGAAAACCAATTTATATGGTAACCTTCGGTAGTTGTGGGCTCTTAGACTATGAGAGACTAGTTAGATATTATACGGAAGATAAAGAAAATAAGCAATTTGGCCACATTCTGCATACTCTTTGTAGAAGTAAGACATTTATGACTTGTTCGTCTTTAAAGTGTGCTATAGTGGAGCTACCTTTCAGCGTACCTGCTACAGTAATAGCTCTACTGTTAATAATTTGATGTACAACTCCTTAAGAGCGTTTATTAATATATAGGTGTTCATATTTTTAAAAACTCGTTCATTGGAAATCCGCTAGAGCGAGTTTATTGTTACCAAACAAAAAATGCATATATCGCTATCTGAAATCAATTAAGAAACATTTAAAGTGATTGATTTAAACAAATACTCCTAAATAATCCAAACATGACATTTAGCACATTTAAATGAATAAATTCGTTTTATTTTTTTTTTTCATTTCAGTTTTCCATTCACGTATCCAGTTATTATCCCCTATTATGTGAGATTATGTGCTTTGGATTGAAACCCGAATTAAGAAGTGTACTTAGAAGAGTTTTCCTACGGATTGGACCGGTGTACAACATCACGTGCATCAAATAATCGTGTGTTGTTGTATCTTTTTATAATTGTAAATAAACATTTTCGAATACGAAAACGTCACTTATCTCTTATATGATGGTTTGTTTAAAGTTGTCATATTATGTTAACTACCTACATGGCTTTGTATAATTAATGAAATGTTAATTTTATTTATCGTAATAATAAAACATATTTTATTTGAAAAGGTTAGAATCAGCCAATAAGCCTTGTTAATACAAAATCTGTTTCCGCTTTTGAACTAATGACTCCTACTCCAACCTCGCACGCAACCCAAATCGAACAGCTATCCGAAGCTGGGGGTTGCAGAGGGGCAGCATGACCCCCGCACACGTATTCAATGTTTGCATGCAATTAAAATTTTAGGAACCCAGCGATTTATCTTTTTTTTTTTCTTTTTCATTTATTTAGCTTGCTGATGCTTTATTGGTCATTTAAATGATTAACCCGCTAATTCACTAAAAAGTAACAGATATATGATAATCGCAGAATCCACTAGTCGAAAAGAGAAAACATTGCAGTAGTAAACCTACGTCGTCTGAATTCTTCTAACATATCGAGTTGTTCTCTTCCACATAAGTGCGTGGTCTCTTTCATTAAAACGTCAAAAGGTCTTTGAGGAAACAAATGAGATATTTTATATGACGGGGGTACTAATTGGATTAATTGCTCCGAAATGTGAGAAAATAAGTTCTTCAAAGTGAAAGTGAAACACGAATTTTAAACACATAACAATACAAAGAGAGTGTGTAAAATGTTAAAATAGAAATAAAAACAGTGAAATTGATAATCAGTGCCAAACGAAGTTGATAAGTTTTCGTGTAGTAAAAATTATTTTGTTCTTGTTTTTACAAACAACAAAAACTCAGATCATTTTATTTGTTTTATAATTTTTTCTGTTCTTATTTTGCACTTTTACACAATTTTCAAATGTTAAAAAAACAACCCCCGCCAATAAATTTGCATTCATACAAATGTCTATGTCAGATTGCGTTTGTCTTCAGTCTTCATTTGGCAATTGGCATTAACGTTGTCCTGAAGAACTCTATATCTCTGTTGCAAAATAGAAGTGAAAGGTGTATTTTATAATGGTATATAACAACAAAATTAAAAAAAAAAACATTATTTAGAAGCAAGCTGACACGGGTAAAGTATTATTTAGAAGCATTGGCCGTGTTCGGCATTTTAGTTTGCAACTTAAAATTGAGGTGATGTAACATGGAATGCAAAATCTTACTAAGTTGAAATGTATATGTCAAATTATTCTAACCCTAATTTTGAAATTAAATTTTTCCATATTTATAGATTTCTATTTACTTTTATCTATTCAGAATAATTATTCTTTATTAGAAAAGTAAATAATAACTTAAACAAACCTATATAATCCGGTAATTTTAGTGAAATCAAAAACATCTTCATGACAAGTCGAAGAAAAATCAACTGAAGTGTACATTTTCAACTCGTTTCATCAGTAATTTCCCCTTAAATGCCACGTGTTTAAAATGATCGATTGACCAACTAGAGCAGTGCCCCGGCAAAGTTATCTTGGTAAAATTGAAATCCGGAACGCACCCACTAAACTTAACTTTTATGGTATATATATATATGTTAGTGTGCTGTAAAAGAAATCTCGTATTCTGCTTTTTCACGTTGACTCTTGAGTCATGACTTTTTTCGAAGTTCTCTTTTGTTATTTCCTTTCGTGAGTCTTGCGCTTTTAGTCTACTTTTACACGTTTACTCTGGAGTTATGACTTTTTTCGAAGTTCTCTTTTGTTATTTTCTTTCGTGAGTCTCGCGCTTTTACATCTGCAACTTTTTGCCTTGATTCAAATTTGACAGTCCTCTTTTATTCTGCTTCACACACTGCGACTTTTTTCTCAAGAGTCTATGTGCAAAAGCAGACGTAGCGAAACCGACTCTCCAAGCAACGAAATTATATGAAGCAACATACCGGTAAAAAGAAGGAAGAAAAAGAAAACGTCAACAAGAGTCACGGAAAAATTTACCCACGACTCAAAGGGCAAAATATTTTCCTTCTCAACTTTTCGAACTTTCTTTCTCTTTTGCACCCATGTGAGTCGTGACTCAACAGTCAACGTGTAAAAGCAGACATACTAGTAGGCTGATTGTTCGAAACACTTTGCTTACGAGTAGGTCGTGTGAATTTGACATTTGGCATATGTTCTATTTTACACTAGTGCATTCTGCGATTATCGTATATCTGTCAGTTTTCCGCCAGGTATGTATGAAATAGAAATCCCGGGTGATTGTTTTTACATACATACATACAATTATAAAAATTTCCTTCCTCGCTTTTTTAAAAACTACCGATCTCTTTGTTTGTGCCATTATTAATAAAAATAATCATATCTAACAATGGCCGCGTTCCGGGTTTTGTTTTACCATGTTAACTTTGCCATTGCACTATGTTCTCATCGGTCCATTGCCCCTTTTTTGTTACCTGACATTTGAGGGGAAATGTCTGACGAACCAAGGTAAAAATTTACACATGGGTCTTCAGATATGAGGTAAACAGCTGATTTTCAATAAAAGTATCCGCTAATACACCTTGGTTCATTAAAATTATTTTTTACTGTCTGATAAATAATAATTATTCTGAATAAATAAAAGTAAATATAAATCTATTAATATGGAAAAATGAGACTAAAAAATAAGGGTTGGAATAGTTTGACATTTACATTTTAAGCTCAGTAATATTTTGCGTTCCACATTATACATTATACCTCAATTCACAGTTGTAATTTGAAATCCGGAACACGGACAATAACAAAGTTAACCCACAGAAAGAGTTTGACAGAGATGAACTGGAAAACTAATTGAAATCATAATTTTATATATTATTATTCAAAATCCACAGAGTTTTTATTCAGCATTGTTTCTAGTCCAATATTTAAGTAGATTATAGTACGTTTCCACCGATCCGAAACTCGTCATTTCAGCGAAATTCGTGACTTCAGCCGAAATGCTATACATTTCGCCATACAATTTCCCATCCAGAATGCTGAGTTTGGCTGAAACGCAATTTACAGTCGACTCAAAATTACTATTTTCCCGGATAAAGAAGACTGCCTATCATTTATAAACAAATTTTGTTCATTAGGTAACTAGGTTACAATTATCTAGTCACAAACAAAATGCAAAAAAAACAATAAAATTTGATTTTTTGACAGTTGGAATGCGATTTTTTAGGTAAGAACACTATTTTCAAATGTTGAATTTCGGTAATGAAATGGCGCATTTCGGTTCGGTGGAAACCTTCTATTAGGCCGTGCGTCAATTGCGTTAAAAAGCGGGTTATCCACTATTAAATTTTTAACTTTTCTGCACTATAATAATGGCAAAAATTATCCACTGGCTAACATTTTAACGCAATTAACACACGGCTTTAGAATCATATGGATTAACAATACTTCTTGACTGTCACTTGTTTTTTTATACATTTGGCTCTGACGATCTCGCAAAGTACTATAAATAACGCCCAGAATGCATATCTATAAATAAATCTTCAATCATAATCAGAAGTTAAAAACAAGGCAATCCGTAAGCGCTTACACAATGTTTATCTTCCTTGCAAATTCATGCAAGAAATGTATCTCTCTTTTGACAGCGAAACAAGACACCAGCTACAGATACGCATTCTGGGCGATCCTTATCGCTATTTGCTTTTCAACATGTTAATGGACTGGTAATTGTGAACTATTTCTTTTTGAAGCTGGCAACGCTGGTAAAAATGTCAAATGCGTGGAATTTTTATATTGGAAATAAAAATGGAAAATATTTCATTCCCTTGGCTAAATATTATTCAGAAATCAAATATACATATGTTTATTGAGTTGTAGATGGTTGGTAATGTATTTAATTTAAAGTTTGCGAGTTTAATTTTTTTTTGTTATTGGTAATGATAAGTAAGGCATATTAACCAATTATTGTGTAGCAAAACATTTTTGAAGGACGGAGATAGGATTTTTGATTTGCGCATTCTAGTAAGATTTTTATGGACTTCTTTTCCTACGTTTAGTTACAGTGTTGTATGTTTTAGTCTACTATGCCCCCACCCAGGCCCAGAGGATTCGGTAACAGTTCGGGCATATCTGGTGGCAGACCAAGTCCGAGTACTCCAATGTCAGAACGGCAGCAAATGGCACTTTTGATGCAGATGACGTCCTCCGCATCCCCGTCATGTAGTCCTGGTAAAAAAAACGAATTCTTTGTTTGCCTATAATTCTTAAGTGACTGCGATATTTCAGATGTTAGTCAATCTATTAATAATATTAACCACTTGGCTTCACGGTCACGAGATCGCAACGAGCGCGGCGAAACAAGTTTACATGTGGCGGCTATTAAAGGAGATCAGGAGAGCGTAAAAAAACTGTTAGATTCAGGTGTTGGTCCAAATGTACTGGATTTTGCTGGTAAATATAAAATTTTATTTTTTATCTATTTTATTAAAATTATTCATAGTATAGTTGTAATCTTAATATTTGCGATATGACTAATTTCTGTGGGTCGTAGTATTGGTGTTAATTTGCTTAACATTAGTTGAGTCCAATGCGTAGATCTTTGGACAGGTAGAACACGTAATATGTCAGGCTAAATATTCATCTCCATAGCCCGACACAAGGTACTCAAGTTTATCTTTTAGCAGGGTAGTTATAAACTGTTTAGCGCGTGTCAAAATTTAGGTTTGGTGTCAAAATGTAACTTCACGCACACATATTTGTTCATATATATGTTCAATGTACGTGTACAACGCGCCTATAAAAACTTGGCTTCCTAAACATAATATACTAACTTAATTCAGTGTCGCAAGAAGCTGGATGTCAACCAACATGCCTCTCCAATTAGCCAGGTCCTTAGCTAACTGAATCCAGTTGCGCACTCCGAGTTTGTCGACATCGCTTTCTACTTTTACACGCTCTTTTACTGCGTCCGACGTCTGGGAATCCAAGACTGCCAGCCAGAGTATTGGTGTCCAATCGCTCTGCAAGTCCTAGCAATCTATAATGTCTAATGCGGGTTTTTATACTAGGGGTATATCGCTGTACATCTCGTATGGTTCGTGGTTCATTCTTTCACACTATCTTCAAATTTTTATATTTATTGGGTACTGCAATTCTGCTATTTACTGGTACTTGAAAGCTTATAGGCCTGGTCTACTAGACATGTAATTATGACCATGTGAGAATATCAAAACATCTCCCAATTAAATTAAATCGGAAATTTTATCTCGCTTTGTTAACTAGGTTGGTCCCCCCTTCACGAAGCTTGCAGTCGCGGACACTACAACATTGCATTTGCACTTATAAAAGCTGGAGCAAATGTAAATGCAAAGGGTTTGGATGATGACACACCACTTCATGATGCTGCCCTCATAGGAAATTTAAAGTTAGCCAAACTGCTTATTGAAAAAGGCGCAGACATTCACGCTAAAAATAGAAAGGGTAAAAATCCTGCCGATGTAGCTGCTCCAAGTATATCCTCGTATATGTGTTCAATAAGAGGTAACTTTGAAGGATGGTGCAAAAAATAAATATTTACTAAAACACTTTTCTTTTAGATGCAAGCAGCAAAACATCTCAGTCATCAAAGAGATCCGTATTGCCGGATCAAAGATGTGAAGAACTTGATGAAGCCACTATCGCCGATTGTGAGGGTAATGAGGAAGGAACTGCCTATGCAATGAAAAAACATTATAAGGATTCTTTAAATACAGAAGACGATAAAACAGAACAACGCAGCAAATCAGAAAAACCAATATCATCAGCTCACTTAGACGAGGAATATTCCTTAGACGATTCTGTGTCCGGTTCGAAATTGGCAAATGTGAGTTCAAACACCCAATTAAAAAGACCGCATTCGGATGCGGAAATGGATGACACAACCGATGTGGAGGAATTGAAACGGAAAAAAAGGAAGGAGTCGGAAAATGTCAAAGATAATTCCAAAGGTACGTTAAATACGAAAGTGCTTACAAAACACGATAAAATTTTAAAACAAACAGTTGTTTTATCGAAAACAAATACAGCGGCATTGAAGTTAAATTCCGAGCGAAAAAGCCCATGTGTTAGTCCAAAGCTTACATTACCGAAATCCAATGATAGCGATTTAGAGACAGATGATGCAAAAGTAATAGACAACACTGCCGGCGGTGGACCAAAAGTCCCACCATTGAAAATTGTTATTCCGCAGCAAAATTGTGCTAACGATCTGGAATGCGGATCCCGCAATGGTAAAACCAACTCTACAAGAAGTCATCCCGCATTGCCGTACGTTGTATCATCATCAAATAGTAACGATTCAATATCAGCAGAGAAGGACGCGAATACATCTAGGTGCAGCAGTCCGGCAGAAGCACCACACAAGAATAACACGACAACAACTTCTCTAATTTCACAAGAAGAAAAAAACTCCAAACTAACCAATGAAGAGAAGGGTCAACAAAGAATTTTACGAAGCTCACATCGTTCAGGTGGGCATAATATAGACCGAAGTTCGAATAACTCTTCTCCACAGCTACAAAGTAATTCACCATCACCAGCTACAGTAAGTGATACAAATTTGAATATTGTCAGCAATGCATGCACAGTTAGTCCACAGTCGCAATCACTCGTCTCAGAAACAGAACCAAGTGGCAACGCTCCGAGCCCTTCAGCATCCTCAACCTCTTCAATAAAAGAAACGCAAACAAATTCGGTTGAATTGCATCCACGAAAAAGAAAAATCCGTGCAAAGCAAGAGGAGAGTTTTGTAAAAACCTCATCAACAACAGCTGGCTCTGAAACAAGCAATACCTTGAGTGATATTCACCCGCATGATCACCCATTTACGAATTGTTATCATATGTATTTGAATATAAGAAAGCAAATCGAAAAGAAACATAGAAGTTTGTATGCGATTCAACCGCGTCCACCTCAAGGATTTAGCGATTACTTAATGAACAGACGCTCATATTTACTGGCAAACAGAAATGCACCTGAGTTTTATGTCAATATACCACCACAAATGCCTTCGCAAATGATTGATTTATTTACTTCACAAGAGGGAGAGCGCTTCAAACTTAAAATTAGACATATTGTCGAGAAAGAAAAACTTGGTTTATCTGTTGAACAGGAAATTCTAAGAGTACATGGAAAAGCAGCGCGAAGTCTAGCATGTCAATCTGTACCATTCTCTGCTTGTACGTTATTGAAAGATGAGGAAGTATATAACCTAATTACACCAGAGCAAGAAGAAAAAGATAGAAACGCACGCTCTCGGTATAATGGTCGCTTGTTTCTCAGTTGGTTGCAAGATGTAGACGACAAATGGGAAAAAATAAAGGTATGTACAATCAATAACAATAAATATCTATGTTGCTATGTTATTGTTTTGTCACAGAAGCAAGAGTTTATATCTATATCTATGTGAGATCTTAGTTGATCTTGTGATTTTCTAGTCAATGGTTACAATTATAATAAAACAAATTACGCAGGTGATTAACAAACAGGTGCTCTAATCCTTTTGTTAAGCATGCTAACGAAGCATAAAGTTTTTATTTAAAGCTGTTAGCATGTGTGTTAGCATATTGTAATGTAGGAACCTTGTCTCCCTATATAGCCACAATGATCGCAGAGCTAAGATAAAGTCTTCGATATCAGTAGAACTAATCTATAGGCCAGTAACTCCCACAGTCTTATCACAAAAGACAAGGTACATTGGGCAGTACCAAAGATTATAATATCATACAGATGAAGCATTAAGAACAAAAAACAGAAACTATTGCTAACCAGGTTCATGGTGCGGGTGGGCGGTTTTCACGTGTATACATGAGATGCGAGATCCAAACATATGGCGGGCTGTGCCAGTACAATTTTTCTTGTATGCAGTGCGTCATCTGTATGATTTTATAATCCTTGGCAGTACACAGTTTCAAACCCTTTTAAACCGCTGGACCAGACGGCATTGTACTAGCCGAGCTGCAATACAGCTTGGGTCTCATCCTACCATGGGTCGAAGATATCCTTAAAATTGTATCGAACTGATTTACATTCCCAAGGTTTGGGGGAAGTGAAAGTAGTAGTATGCATACCCAAATTGGTAAGATTTCTCACATCAATCCGAAAGACTTTAGATTTATCAGCTTGTCATCATTTCTTCTGAAAACCTTGGAAAGATTGATTGATATCCATCTCCGCAGTAGCGTTGATGTAAATAGCTGCATGATGTGTACCTACTGCAAGGGCAAATATGTAGAAACAGCCCATTAAGGCGTTAACATGTCTGAAAGTCGATCTTTCACTTGGAATGTTGTTTACTATTAAACAACCGGATTATTAACACAAATCTGGGTGGTGCTTCGGCCAGAAGACATGTCAGTACGGGGGACCCCACAATCCTATATAATCTTCTCTAGAGCTTAGTGGTAAGCTTTTACTCATATTGGAAGCAGGGGGATGCTACGTGATTGCCTACGTGGGAAAAGTTGCTATCGCAGTCTCAGAAAAGCACTTGAATATACTCAAGGAACTTATCCAGAATGCACTCAACAATAGTAGCTCACAGTGAGAGGCAATAATTAATTGAAAGTCTAGGTAGAAAATTCACACATCATCTATATTTTTTTATATATATATTTTTTCAAATATCTTAATACCTATAAATCCGACTTACCTTGGTTCTTGGTATGCCTGTGGATTCTTTTTTTTAACAGGAAGCTATGGTTTTACGTCACCACAATGAAGCAGAAAGTTTGCACGCCATTCAACGAATGGACTGGGAAGAAGTGCTAAAGGAACATGACTTAAACGATGATAAATCACAACCATTTATTCAGGAAGAACACGTTCCAATCGTGCATGTCAGTGATGACTTTGACTTGCTTCCTGTGTAGATGTTTTGTTTATTCTCAGAAATTAACTATACACTTTCTAATAATGATTTATATTAAAAATATGAAGTTTGACAATATAAGGATACATTATCTTCTCAAAAATTCTTAAATTATAATTTTTATGTGGTTGCTGGCTAGTTTTCTTGCTTTTAGTCAACACTTAGTACGTGAGCTGCTTAAAAAAGTTGCATTGTGTTTTATAAATATGAAATTCCGACGAGTGTGCTAAATTAATACATGTAAGTGTTAATAACAAAATGAAAATGAGTTACACCATAAAAAAAACTGAGTTGAATGAGTGAAACGAAATGTTCACCTTGCTGTCCTTAGGTGAACACTTAGACTTTGTGTTGAATGTCCTCTCATGGAAAAAATCGAAGCAAATAAGAGCCTCGGGAAGGACTGATTTCGTTGTTGACAACCATGCTATACGAAAGAAGGACAACGACGGTTGTGTCTGCACCTGCAGCGGAACAACTACCAACCAGAAATTACTACCATCCGGAAAATATGATGGTCGTGGGCCGAAAGGAGGTTAATAACTGCGACATCTAATACGGTCCGTGTTATTTGGATGTGGATTTCTTATAAGCGCCAGACTTAGAGAAGATAGATTAACAGTCTTATGAAGACATAAGCAAGCGCTCTCGCTCCAACGGAGAAAAAAATTGCATTGCGAATGATTGTTTTTAAGAGCTCCTGGACAAAACTTATGAACGGCTATCAAAGTACGATCATATTTGCAGATTTTAACGGATATAATCATAACTTGTGTCGAATTTTCAAAAAATTGTTTCAATTCTGGTGGAGAAAAAAAAGTAGATCCTTAAATGTCAACTCAACTTCGAGAAATTTGAATAGAGCAAAAGAAGTAAATAAATACAAAATAACCACCAATTAAGATTAAAAATTAAAAACAATTTAGTTGGTATGAAGGATCTTTATTTGACTTAGGTGTTGGTAAAATGCCATCTACTTTCCATCCATGAGGAATTTACGGTCGTTAAATATTCTTTGAATAAACGCAATATCTATAAAGGTTGGGAAGCTTAAGGCATGGCATACGAATGCAATCAAAACCAGGGACCTCCTTTCGCAAAGTGATTATTGTTTAACGGTGTCGTCTCGACGGTAGTCTTGCATCACTCGACATCAATAATCGTTTTTACTTTCGGCCATATCGCTTTAGTTGTTTCACGTATAACAATAATCGTCAAATCGCGGACGATTATTGAGCGATTGCTATTGTGGTCTCGTCATGCATCAATTTGGATGTTGTTAAGACAACTAAAGCATATTTCATGATTTTTAAAGCTCACATTAGCCGTTTTATATGCTTTTAATTGTTACAGAACATTTTTACAATCAAATTATTTAATCATCATTTAATATTGATTTTGCCTTCTCACAATAATATGCTTCAAACGGTTGAACGTCATGTTTGGATGTTGGATGGCTGAGGAAAGAGTACATTTTGAGAACCACTGAGTAGCAACTTTTCATCCAAAATTAAGTGGTTGAAGAGGTGTAATCTAACACCACATGCATGAGTTTCTGACAATTGTGATTTATAAAAAAAGACAGTGGCTAATTTTTTTTTATGTCAATCGATTTAAAAATAACATTTGTGTTTGTAAATTTCCTAAATTGTTAATGATGGCTTCTCTAATTACTCTACTCATCCAATTTGCTTTTATTCGTATTATTATTACATATTATATTTATACAGCATGCTTTGATAATAAAATTCACAATCACCATTTTTAATTCCACACCTCTACCTATCTTCCTAAAACGACATTTAGGATGGCCAAAAACATTTTCAACAACACGGCGACATTTCGAAACTTGCCTTTTCAACATTCTTTTCTCATGAAACGCCCATTATAAAATAACCATCATGACAAATTTTATTTAGATTAAAACGCTGAATCACCAATTTAAAGAATTGGCACATGAAGGGCTTAGCTAGCATTGAAAACCCTGATTGGAATTTTTTTTACACTTATCATTTGGCTTTTTTAATTAATTCAATCTTGGCGAGTGTCAAAACGAAGCTTCCCAACAAGATTATTCAAAAATATTTTTATTGTTTTTAAGGTTTTTGCTGCAATTCGCTTTTTGCTTTTCAATGATAAAGATTTAGTTTTTAATTAAGGTTTTCAAAGAAAAGAACTTTTTGCTATTCAATGATCAAGATTAGGGCCAAGTTATAGCTTTTATTGAAAACCGTCATTTGAAAATTTCTTTTACTTCTTGTGGTTTTTTTATAAACTCAATCTTTGGCGAGTTGGTGCCAAAACAAAGCTTACGAGTTTTAGAACATTATTATCCAAAAAATATTTAAGTTTCTATTTATAGTTTTCGCAGAAAATCAATTCTTAGTTTTCACTGATTACGATTTATTTTAGGGAAGTAATGATTGCCATTCCACCGAACTGAAACAGAATTTTTCAATAATTCCTAATTCCTATAAGAAGCTATAGTAGTGACATTTCATTCCATCATGTGCTGTTTTCCAATTAAGTTGTTCAATGATAGCTATAACTGGGCCCTAATGATTGCCATTCCATCGAACACCGAAATGGTACATCCGTGTACTATAGTTAATACCACTAGCGTGTCAGAGGTATAAAATGGCGTTTTCGGACCTTAGGGGTATTCATGCAACGTCGGAAAGTCATCATAAACGTGATAAAACTACGACGTGATAAATCAACTGTCAAAATTTGTATGGGAAATCTTTTCCAACAATATTGGAATTTTTTCACAGGAATTGGGTGTATAAACTGAGATTGTAAACGTTGTAAACTTTGATAATGCTGTTTTGACATTTAATCAGTCACTTTCACCCATTAAACGTATGCACTAAACTGAAGAAAATTATGGAGAATGGAAAGACAATAATAGGAACAAATTTTTTTTTTATAATTTGCACGCACTCAAGGGGTTATGAATACCCTTTATATGTTACCATAGTACGAGCGTTAGAGAAGAGGAAGAAAGAGAGGATAGGAAAGATTTTGAATGTAGTGGAGACTATCAATAAATAAATAACTAAATTGAGATTCAATTCAGTGGGTTATCGCATTATTTAGTGGTACAATTTCAGGGTCGCTCATGAAACGTCGTCGTAAAATTATAATCTTTCGCACGTTATAAAATTACAACGTTGCATGAATACCATTAATATTATTCCTCATATAAACACATCTAAATAAGTAAGTAGAACTGGTAACACTGCTATGTCCTCATGTTCCAATTTACATTCCACAAATTTATTATAGTAATTACTGAACACACCTCTTACTCTATTTTGACATTGACATTTGAAAATTCAATCAATAATTTCAAGTAATTCCTGAGTACACTAAAGAATAACAAATTTTCGTTAATAATGGCGGCGTTTTATGTCAACTATAAGTAAATTAAATGATTAGTACAATAACAGGAATTGTATGTAGCTATTTACAAAGAAATTAAAGATAATATAAAAACAATAGTTTATATCAAAAAGCTACAGAATGCAATCGCTGAATATATATTATTCGCCCTTAGTGTTTCAAAATGTTTTAATAAATATATAAGGGTATCGTTTCATTATCAAAAATAATTAAGTATGTTTTCGCATCAACTTAATGTTGACTCAGAGGAGTACGATTTCTCCAAAAATGAAAGCATTCCTCGATGGAGAGGATTATTTAGCCCAGCATTGAAAAAAGTATGTTTTTCTTAAACTACATACACAAAACATTTTTGCAAATGGTATATTTGTTTTTTTTTTTCCTTCTCGTATTAGGTTTTGGAGCAAGTGCATCCGCGCTTACCGGCTAAAGAGGATGCATTACTATTTGTTGAAAAACTATGTTTGCGTATATTGATAATGCTATGCGGAAAACCGTCTCCCCATACCATTCAGGTTTGTTAACCACATAATATTCTGTTGCTTCCATATATCAAATAAATTATCTATATATATATATCAGTTTGGTTGGTAAAAACAAAAGTTATGAAAAATTAACTTTATAGCTAAATTGTATTGCACTTTGTTTATAAAACAATTTCATGAAAATATTGCGTTGTTTCGATTAAAAACATAAGTGTACCTAAAGCATTCTGAAATAAAAAAAACATAGTTTTGGACAGTAGTGGCTAAGTGCGAAGATAACTTTATCTGGGTTGATTATGGCAAACAGGGCCATGATCATGTTATGACTAAGGTATAAATCACTAAAGGACAAAAATATTCTGAAACTAGTTATTTATACTCGGTCACTCCTGTAAGCCAAACTTACGACACATTAATATGATATACATTGATCATATTTAAAACAAAAATAATTTGAATTCTATTTACTTGCAGGATGTAGAAGAAAAAGTTAAGAAGACCTTTCCCGCACCAATTGATTGCTGGGCATTAAATGAAGCCAAAGAAAGTTTAAAGAAAAAGAGAAAATGCGTTCTTCCTGTTGATCGAGTACATGCATTACTTCAAAAAGTAAGTGTTAAACAAAATACAAATTAATTTATTTTCTACATTTGCATAAAATGTTGTAATAAAATATAATGTAATCAATCAACGTTTGTCCAGGGTTTTTATCAGAGACATTGAGTTTCTAAACCATGAATCAAGAACAATCATGTCCCAAGAAAAGTAAAATGTTTCAAACATTGTCCATATGGACTTAAATTCGGTTGCTAATTGAAATGCGTAATAACTTGTTTAATTAGTGGAAGTATTATAAATTTAATACCTTGCATGAACCTTATCGCTTATTGCGCAATAAGGTGATCGGCAAAATAAGGGTTGCAAAGAAGGTTTTTTACAGCAAAAAAAAATCAGTACTTCATTAAAGGGTAAAAAGCTTTAAACAAAACTGATCAGTCGAGTAAGCCATGTCTGTCTGTCTGTCTGTCTATCTGTCCGTCCGTCTGTATGTCACCGATTTTTAGGCCTTAAATTTGAGCTATGAGAATGAATTTTGATATGTAGGAACCTTGTGCTTTACAACTGAACACTTTTTAGAAAAACTTTTTTGGGTAAACGGTATGCATTTTGAAAAAGTGTCTGAACTGTTGTTTAGATAATCCCAATACGGCGGACGCTCAGAATTTAGAACCACTTTGTTCCTGGGGTAATTCTAATTTCCGGACGTGTTTTTAATTCACTTAAAAAATAATAAAAACAGTAAAACTACCTCCAAAATTTATTGTTTTTATTAATCAACAATTAATCTTTTTTTAACATATGATCTGTAATGTTTGTTTGTTGGTATTTTTTTTTTTTTGATTAAACTTCATACAACGATATCGTTACGGAGGGCCTACAGATTGGTCATGTGCATAGTGGAAAACAACTCACTCTCTTTCCACCATCTGAAGAAATTATTGACGCTTTCAATGGCTGTAGAATGAGAAATATCCGGTATGACATCGGCAAAATCATCTTCATCGTATCAGTATCGATGAAGCCTCATCATCGATACTGACTTCATCTTCAGATGCGTTTTCAAAAATGTCTTGATTCCATTCTTCGATTTCCTCTATACATATAGAATTGTTGGGATCAATTTCTGCTAAAAGATTTTGATTTTTTTCGAAGAACTTCATTGCAGTCACGATTTGTTGCACCAATTGTGCTAGTAGAAAATCATCATCGCTGTCGTAGTGATCCGAGTCCCAATTTAACGAGTTGGACCAAGAATTCTTTAGCACGCTTTGTGGCACCACGTCCCAAGTTTGTTTCAGTAATATTGTTCCATTGCGGATTGAATGGAGTTTCAAAAATTATTCAGCTCACCACCTTCAGAAATTAATTGAGCAAGTAGCTTGCTTCTGTAGATCAATTTTGTTAACTTTATGGGATTTTGATCCATTATTTGCACAGCTGCTGTCACATTTGGTGGAAATAAATATGCAACTATGTTTCCATCGTCAATTTGAAGTTTATCAATAGTTGCATGAGCAGAGCAGTTTTCAATGAGCAAGAGGGCCTTTGGAGGCAAATTATTTTCTTCTGAAAAACGATGATTTGTTACATGAAAAATATTTTAAAAATTATTAAACAAAGAACTATTATTATTCTTCCTCACTTATTTGATAAATACCTTCTGAAACCACTCATGAGATCCGCGACGCCATCCATGCATTTTTGAAAAGTCGTAATGAAGTGGATTATTAAATCCTTTAAAGAAACGTGTTTTTTTTGCTTTTCCGAAATCGAACGGCTTTAATTTGTGTGAACCATTACACAATGTCGCTTTCGTCGACATATAAATTTGTGTCTCCATTAGCCCCATCTCAGCGACTTTTGCACGAAATCTGTGCATAAACGGAGTAACAGCATCAACATGACTAGAAAGTATCTCGCCATCAATTTTTAAGTAGCGTATACCTTGTCGATTTTTAAATTTGGTAAACCATGCATCACTTGCATGGAAAGCATTTTCATCTTCATCAAGATATACTTCACCAAAAGTTGACTTAGCTTTCGCCTTTAATATTGGTCCAGTCATAGCGCATTTCTTTTCACGTTGAGTTAAAAACTATTCAAAAAGAAGACTTTCCATTTCCAGATATTCAGCGCTGTGTAAAATTAAATTGTTTCTAGAAAAAATCGATCAGAAATTAGAACCTCAAGTTCTAATTTTAGAGCATCCAATGCACTAAAACTCAGGTTCGAATTTCTGGAAGATTCGAATTTCCGAAAGTTCTAATTTGTGAGCATCCTATCCTATTAAATATGTCTATAAAAGTTTTTGTCAAAAAGTTCCAAAAAAAAATCAATTTTCAGTCAAATTTGAAAGTATCCGAAATCATTGGTGATATTTCGTCCATAGATCATTTAAGCCCACGTCCACTTTCTTGAAGTGTTTTCTTAACAAAACGATTTGTATGCCCTACTCCATAGCATATGAAATAGAAAAATTTCTGTTAAGGGATTGCATCCATAATTGTTTAAAATCAGAAATAGCTACATTAAGCCAGCGTGAACAAAACGTGGACTTAATCTATGACGCTATTCGTATTCGTCCAAACCTGACCTACAATATAAGAAACGTGTTTTTGATGGAAATATATGTTTTCATGCTGAAATGTGAGATGTGTATATAAGTTTTGACATGAAGTTTGTAACATAGAGAAAATATTTTCAATAGATTTATCTCAAAATATATGGATCGACTAAGAATCGAGTAATGAATCAATCTAGTCTGTATGGCTGTGTGTCACCGATTTTTGGGCCTTAAATTTGAGTGAGTAGAATTTTGGTATATAGACTCTCCGTCCGGCAAAGCAGAACAATTGTAAAAAGTTTTGCAATCCGCCCACTGCCCCTTTTTAGAAAAATATTTTTGTTGGCCAATGGTAGGGAAATTTGAAAAAAAAAAACAAAAAATGTCATCTGCAGACAATTCTAATATATATCTATATTTTGTCCATATAAAGTTTTTTGTCACGCCCAAATTTTGGTGGCGTTATTTGTAAAATACGGTGTTTGTCAAAATTTTAAAAAAAATCGAAAAATTGTTGATGCAAATACCGCCATAATGGCAATATGTATAAACATTTTGTTCATAGATCATTTTCACCAACTCCCATTTTTTGGACGCGTTTTCCTACAAAAACAATTTGTATACCCTACCCCAAGGCATTTGCAATAGAAATACGATGTTTGTTTTTATTTTGTAGAACCATAACAAATGATCAAAATCATTTGTTATGTCTTAACAATGTGTTGTGACAAATTTATTTTCTATATATCATCGCCATAAAGCCCACATCATGGGGATATTAATTAAAGGACGGGATGGGATGGTATTAAACAATCCGCACTGCGGACGGTAGCCTTCTCATTTTTTATGCTGTTTTTATTTGATAGTTGAAAGAGTGTTCTTAAATATTTTGTTTCGGAATATGGAATAGAATTTGAAAACCGCAGTTACGTCAAATTTATGTAAATTCATATACTGAGCGGCGATTGCCGTGGTTAAACGTATAAAACTTAATAGGTTCATCAATGCGAAAATTCTAGCTTTTCTCTTTTAAAGTTGCCAGTCTAAAATAAATACAAATTTTTAGCGCAACATTCTCGTTAGTACCCAGGGCCGAGCTTTCTTACATCCATTCATGTGTGCGTGTGTACTTCTTGCACTAATACTAATACTACTACTACTCCGATGATTTGTCAGATCATCAGGAGAGGAGGGCCAGTGGAAAATCATTAAGGTGTTGCATATGCTGGGAATCGAACCCAGACCTTCTGCGAGACTGTTCATCGCACTTACCATCGCGCCATTGAGCTCGTGGCACCCGTTCCCATTCCGGTTCGCGTTTACTTCAAACAAAAATTCGACTGCCTATGACTTGATCAGCTGATGAACGGTCGACGTTCACCCAAGTGCCGCTCTGGGTGATACACTTCAAGTACGAAGCTTTGCAGTGTATCATGTGATGCGTCTGGACCTCAAATTGCTAAACCAAAAACTATTTCGGGAAGTAGGCCGCACTCAAAAAAAACAGGAGTTACCTCTTACATGTTGAACATTTTCATTGGTTTACCAGGTAAACCCTTTTTGTACTCTCGAGGGCTTGGACAAGTCCTTTTCATAAGCTTGTCAGTGCAAAACTCCTCATAAAATTGATTATCCTTCTCTAGCAATTGACATGGTGCACATAATCCGCGTAGAGTTAGGGATTTTGTTAAAAGAGGTGCTGAGTCTATTTTAACAATTTTAATATAATTTAGCGTATTGGGCGGGAGGCGACAGAATGATATGAGGTACAATCATAGCAGTTTCCCGACAGTTTCATACTTTTTACAAACCCTTCTTTTTTGTTTGTTTATTTATTTAAGTCTACCTTTATTTTACAGCAACAACAAGAACATAGTGGACTCAGACACCACCTCAGAAACTCTATATTTAGCACTATGGGCGATATACTTATTATTAAAGCATCTGCTCCAAGCTTAATTGATATCTGTTTTGATTTCAGTTGTTTTTTCTCGATATGTGTAATCGTACTAAAATTTTTGGCATTAAGTAACAAGTCCCCTAGGTATTTATATTTATTCGCAATTTCAGTTGCTTCGTTTCTATACTACAATTTTTCATTCGCACTGCCAACTTCTTTTTTGAATACCATCACCTTGGACTAATCTAACTTGACGATCAAATTCCATAACTTGCAGCAATTTATGGCGTTTAATCATAAGCTGTAAAGCTTTTGGCTAAAAGTCCAATAGCACTATGTCTGTCATCTGCAAATAGGGGCGTCTTGATCAGCACTTCTGTTCCTTTTGGGAAAAGTAAATAATATCTATGAAGAGTGCGAAAAGACATGGACTTAAAGAGCAGCAGCCGTGTATTACTCTAGAGCACGACTCAAACCATTCCGATAGCAAGTTCCCATTCCAAACAGCTGTTTTAGTACCACTATACGAGGTTCTGTACAACACGTCCATATTTCCATGTCATGCCCATATTGTAGATTATTTAAAACAAGAAGATGCGGTCTATCTTGTCAAAGAATGTCTTAAAATGCACAGAGAATGCTTAGAGTTGTTTTTACCCTGCTGGCAAAAGGATTAAAACGATTCCGGATTTAAAACGATCATGTGATCAATCGTAGAATATGCTGACCTAAACCTGGCCTGGAAATCCTTCAGCAACTTGTATTCTCCTATCTGATGACTAAGCTGGCTTTTCGTTATTGCTGTAAATTTTTTTATGCAGCATTTAGAAAATAAATACCCGTATAGTTTGCTGGGTGTGTGGTCGACCCCTTTATGTGGATAGGGAAAATAAGAGATGACTTAAATCGTTTCGGGGCTACTCCTGACTCTAATTTGTTGTCAAACAAGTTTATAAACCCAAGGTGCAGACCATTCGTACCATGGTTGACGGTATACGGTCCAAACCAGCAGCTTCACCATACGTTAAAATGTGTAGAACGTGAATAATTTAATGAAGAGAGAGAAATATTTATACAATATATACAAATATATCACATACAACTAAATGCTTAGTTAACAACAATATTTTGTTTAATTAATTTGTAGGACATTTTGCAGTATAAAGTAGATAGCTGCGTTACTTTATTCCTGGTTGCTGTTCTAGAATATATATCAGCTGATATTTTAAAACTAGCTGGAAACTATGTGCAAAAAATAAAACACCTTGAAATAACGCGTGAAGATATAGAGGTTGCCATGTGTGCGGATAAGGCAAGTAGTAAAAATTTGTTTTTTTAAAAAAATGAATATCTAAATAATTTTTTTTTTTATAATAATCATTAATTTGTATTAAAGGTGTTAATGGATATGTTTTATCAATCTGACATGAACAATAAAATCATTCCCAGTCCACTACCACCGGCTCCAAGAGCTAGTCTAACTTATGAAGAAGTTGTTAAAGAACTCATTCATGACGAAAAGCAATATCAACGAGATTTGCATATGATAATTCGTGTCTTTCGCGAAGAATTGGTTAAGGTAGTGTCTGATACTAGGGAAATTGATCCAATATTTTCCAACATAATGGATATATATGAAGTAACCGTGACATTATTGAGCTCTTTGGAAGATGTAATCGAAATGTCACAAGAGCAGAGTCCCCCCTGCGTGGGTAATTGCTTTGAGGAGTTGGCCGAAGCAGAAGAATTCGATGTATATACAAAGTATGCTCAAGAAGTAACTTCAAAACAGTCCAGGGATGCACTGTCAGCTTTACTTTCAAAACCTGACGTATGTAATTAAATTTTCATTCAATCGGTTTAATTTAATTGCAATCTTCAATAGGCAATGTCGTTAATGTCCGCTGGCCATGGATTTCGGGAAGCAGTTAAATATTATTTACCAAAATTGCTTTTAGTTCCCATTTGGCACGCATTTTTATATTTCGATTACATCAAATCTTTAATGCAATTGAGTCCATCACAAGAGGATAGAGAAAGCTTCGAGCAAGTCCAGGGATTATTAAGACCGTTGCGTTGTGATCTAGAGAACATAGTGTCCAATTTACCCAAGTAGGACTTAATAATTTGGTGATATTACAGTTTTAAGATTTATATTTGATATCGTAGAGAATCAGCAGCTCCAATGCACAGTCGTGCTCGTCGACATCTGGCTATTGAGAAGACCAGAGACTTACAAAATACTGTAGAACACTGGGACAAAGATGTCGGACAAAGCTGTAATGAATTTATTCGAGGTAAGTTTCATTAGTAAATAATAAGTAAAAATGAAAAAAAAAAAGTTTCATAAAGTCAATACCTTTTAATAGGGTTAATAATTGTTTAATCTTACTAGGTAGCTTCTACAAATTAAGGTATTCGGTTACTTAAAACGATTTTACTCAGGGTGGGCCAGATATAAAAAAAAGAGACCGTAGTGTGCTACTTTATGCATCGTCGTTTCTTAAATAAGGCAACATCAAAAGAACTGTCGACTTTTTCGCTTTATTTTCATTAATTTTTCGTATTTGTAAATTCAAGAAATGATAATATGGGTTTCTGTTTGTGTATGATAGAAAACTCGTGATAGTAATTTACTTTAATGCCTTGAAAAAATTACATCTATTGTGTTGCCTGATGTGGAAATTGAATCTTTAGGACAATTGTTCATTTTTAAATGCAATTTAGTATCTAAAAATTGTACAAGTGGCTGTCTTTATTGGCATATTGTGCAAATCTTCCCCAAGTGCTGCTGCACCCTCTGAAGTGTATGCCAATGATGCACGATGTATACATTTTTATTATAAAGGGTGGTTAAATTTTAAGGGTCGATGTTCATTTTGAATAAAACACAAATAATTTAGAAAATTATTGTCATTTCTTTTTATTACGATAATATTGGTATGGTTCAATTATGTATGGACCAAAATATCGGCCAAATGGCCGCCGTGACCTTGGCGGCACATCTCCATCCGATGGTCCAAATTTTCGATGACGCTGAGGCATAATTAAGGTTCTATGGCGTTAATGTGCCGAATTATCTCATCCTTTAGCTCTTGAATTGTTGCTGGCTTATCGACGTACACCTTTTCTTTTAAATAACTCCAAAGAAAGAAGTCCAACGGTGTCAAATCACATGATCTTGGCGGCCAATTGACATCGCCACCACGTGACATAACACGGCCATTGAATTTGTCGCGCAAACGAGCCATTGTTTCGTTAGCTGTGTGGCAAGTGGCACCGTCCTGTTGAAACCACATATCGTCCACATCCATATCTTCCAATGCGGGCCATAAAAAGTTCGTTATCATCTCACGATTACGATTCATAGTAATTGCCTGACCAGCCTCATTTTGAAAAAAATACGGCCCGATTATGGCGCCAGCCCAAAAACCGCACCAAACAATCACTCTTTGTGGGTGCATTAGTTTTTCGACAATCACTCTTTGATTATCATTCGCCCAAATGCGGCAATTCTGCTTATTGACGAATCCACTGAGGGGAAAACGTGCTTCATCACTGAAGATGATTTTCTTCGAAAATTGATCATCCAGTGTTGCCATTTCTTGCCATCATTCTGACCATTGACGTCGCTTGAAATGTTCAAGAGGCTTTAGTTCCTGAGTCAATTGCACCTTGTAAGCGTGTAAATGCTAGTCTTTATGCATAATTTTCATCAACGACAAGCGTGAGAGGTGCAATTGTTGGGCACGATGTTGAGGTGGACGGCTCTTCAGCCACACCATCACCAATAAATTTTCTACAGACTCGGTTTGCTCAAATTTTTGCACGATTTTTCCGATTGGATTGTACGCACATTTGGAAGACTAAACTCAACGCCCATTTTCATAATAAGCCTGAATAACCTTAACGCGTTGCTCGTTTGTGTATCTTTCCATGGTTCAGATTGAAGTTGAGAAATGTCAATTGAAACTTGACATTTTTAAGTGTGGTTCATATTCAACACCAGCCCTTCAAATTTAGCCACCCGTTATCTTATGTTTATGTGTAACCCCCGCATTAATAATCGCTGGTTATCTAACCAATGACTAACTTGCAGTTTTTTCCATAAGAAATACCTACTCGCGCAAATGTCAAAAATTAGTAACTGATTAGCTAGTTAGGGCTAATTTATAAGGGGGTAAGTGTAAAAAAATCCATCAAAACGAACTGAGCGCAAAAAAGATAAATAGAGTACAAAAACACACCAGCATGCTTTGGGCGTAAAATCCGTGCATTTACTACAGAAAATTCTCTCATGCTTACGCTCTGGCTCTTATTCTAAGAAAAGTTTTCGCATGTTGTTGTTCGTCGAACATTTATTCTATCCGCCTACCCATTCCATTTTCATTTACATTTTACATTTGTTCTGTTTGCGTTTGCCCTCTACGCATTCAATTTTCTGATGTGCATGCTTTGGATTCACTGCAGATTGCTCTCGCTCTCTTTTGCCGAAACAAATTTTTCCTTGTTGTTGTCGTTTGCCCGCCGTTCATTCACCCCGACGAACCCAAAGAAGTTTCACTTCAAAGATGCAATAAAATGAACAAAATTATTTGTTTCCATTATTACTAAGAGCAAACATTACCATTAACTATGGAACACAATGTTGTACAGGGGGCTGCCTCGGCTGGCTTCACAGTTGCGCCTTCTGTCACTTTAACTTTCCAAAACCTTGTTGATGGTTCCGGGCCGTTGCTCACGGATAGCTTGAATGATATTGGCCTTAAGTGCTTGAATCGTTTCTGGCAAAACATAACATCGGTCCATCGCGGTTCCCCACAAAAAAATCGTCAAATCGCAGCTTCGAGCCGGTCAATTCACATCGCCTGATAACACGATTTGGGAATTTGATGCTTAAAAGATCGACTATGGGAATGCGCGCCGTTCTGCTTGAACCAGAGGTTGTCCAAATTCATGTCTTCAATTTCAGTAAAAAAAAATCATTTAACATCGTTGTTCCCAGCCGGTTTTTCAAAGAAAAATGGTTCAATGTTGCCACCACTGCACAATCCGCACAAAACTGTCACTCTCTGATTCTTTGGCTTCTCGACAATAATGTGCGGGATTTACGAGCCCCTGATGCAACAATTTTGTTTGTTAACGTAGCCGCCGATATGAAAATGCGCATCTTCAGAAAAGCAGATTTTTCGTCCAAAATCGTTGTCCAATTCAAGCTGTTCTAAGGCTCAAACTGCGAAGCGATAACGAAGCGTATGACCGTGCGCCTTTAATTGTTGAGTCAATTGGACCTTGTAAGCGAATAATTCGAAATCTTTGGGTAGAATTCTCCTTAGTACTTACTTCCGTAAATGAACCTGGGCCTAAACCAACATGCCTCTCCAAATTAGCCCGGTCCTTAGCTAACTGCCTCCACTTGCGCACTCCAAGTTTGTTGAGGTCGGTTTCAACTTGTGCGCGCCACTTAAGGCGACGTCTTCCCCTACTGCGTCCGACGTCTGGCTAGGAATCGAAGACTCTGCAGGACGGAGTACTGATGTCCATTCGTTCGACATGTCCTAGTCATCCAATGCGGGTTTTTTTTTGACCAGAACTCTCCTTAGGCTAGTGCGTAAAATGTTAAGCTGTTAAAGTCGATGGCGAGTTGATGATCGAGGTGATGATCGAGTTGAGTCTCACACTCTCGACTACATCCGCCACATCTTCGTCTGTGCGCACCCTACGACGACGGGGACCATGAGTGTTGTCCACTGACATACCAGTCTCAGTCTTTTGTACTGTTACGGCTACACAGCACTCCCTTTGGATATAAGTTTTCCATAATTCTAAACAGTATTCAAGCATAAAGCTGTTTATTTCGTTTCTCGAAAGTATGATATTGAATTTCAGTCAAGATTTCCAGCGGGAAACAGCTGTGCGTGTCAAAATAACCTATGATTTAATAAAAAAAACAACTAGATGAACATATATATAATACTAGTAACAGAAAAATAACAATGGTCGCCTGTGAAGTCTGCATTTTGTCAACCGAGAAAACTCCCAAGGAGAGTTGATGAGAACACAACTTAAATATGTTGTTCTGCAGTTTAGATACCATAAGTCCGTGTTATTCCAATGTTAAGAAGAATTTTTACATTCACATTTAAAGTTTGATTTCATTTCATTTGAAAATGTTATCCATGTTAATTTTGAAGAAAATATAACGACAAGTAAGGCGGTATTGGTGTCATCCAAATAAGATTAGATTTGCCGACTAATGTCGTGCAATAACTACAAGATTTCGTTGGTTTCACAGTTAAGAAACGAGGGTACGATACAACTTCCTTTTAAACTCAAACTCCAGCAATTTTAAATCACTTTTTAGAACATTGGACCTTTTGATAATGATAGGCTTATCCTGTTGTAGTATCAATTTTTAACACTTATACGTCTTATTTATTTTTTCAGAGGATACACTTGGAAAACTTGGTTCTGGAAAACGAGTAACTGAACGAAAAGTTTATTTATTTGATGGACTTATGGTTCTATGTAAATCGATTGCCAAAAAACAAACTGTTTCTACAGGCGCCTCAAACTACGATTTTCGATTAAAAGAAAAATTTTTCATGCGGAGAGTTGAAATTATTGATCGAAGCGATACCGAAGATCTCAAGCATGCTTTTGAAATCTCTCCAAGAGTGCAGCCAGCTGTAATTTTAATCGGTAATGCCATTTATTATGTGCCTTTCCGTTCAATGATATCATTTTCTGTCTATTTTTTTTTTAGCGAAAAACCCACAACATAAAAGTGATTGGATGGCTGATTTAATAATGGTGAATACAAAATCAATGTTAGATCGAATTTTGGATAGCATTTTGCTTGATATGGAGAAGAAGCATCCGCTTCGCTTACCAAGTCCTGATATTTATAAGTTTGCTGTTCCTGATAATGCAGATAATATTGTCTTAGAAGAGCGGGAAAGCGCTGGTGTCCCCCTTATAAAGGCAATCACATTTCTTACCGTTTTTTGTTTATTTGTTTTACAAATATATTCCTTTTATCTAGGGTGCAACATTGTGTAAATTAATAGAACGTCTAACGTATCATATTTACGCCGACCCAATGTTTGTACGAACATTTTTGACAACGTATCGCTACTTCTGTTCACCGCAATGTCTTCTTCAACTTTTGATCGAACGATTTAATATACCGGATCCAAGTTTGGTTTACCATGAAGCACAATCAAATGAAAGAGATTCCAATTCGGATACAGAAAAATTGCATAAAAATTCTCAACGAGAAGACTGGAAAAGATATCGCAAGGAATATGTCCAACCTGTGCAGTTTCGAGTGCTTAATGTTCTTCGACACTGGGTCGATCATCATTTTTATGATTTTGAAAAAGATCCTATTCTTCTGGAGACTTTGCTGCATTTTTTGGAAAATGTCAATGGGAAATCTATGAAAAAATGGGTAGATTCTGTAATGAAAATAGTTCAAAGAAAGGTAAGTTGTTGAGTGTTTAATTGTTTTTATTAGTTCAGTAATTATTTGTTATATTTACTTCACACATTTTATTTATTGATACAACATTAAGTATGGTATATAGCTTCAAGGAACCATTGTCTCTTTTTAGATTAGATCACACAATTTTGAAATTTGGTGATGATATTTTAAACGTAAAATAGGTCTGTGTTCTGTTATAGGAACTGTGAACATTCAAATAGAAAAGTAACTGGTAGTGGTTGTAGTGAAGACGAATTATATTTAATTTTGCATGTATCATTCAATGCCTAGTAAGCACATATGTTCAAAAAATTTCTTTATCATTACCAATATTGATTTTCTTTTTGCGCCACTTTGAGTGTTTAAACTATGAAAGTCGGCCATACAATTTTTTATGACAACTAATATAAAATAATTTTGTAGCTCCCACAACAGGTTCTCTTGTTGTTACCTAGTCCGAAGGTCGCAGTCGGACGCACTCCTGCTAAACCGCAGGCACTCTCCTCCGCCTAGTGCGATGACGTCTCGGTAGTAAAGAAGCTTATTCACAGGTCTTTGGAAGATGTGGTAGATTAGCGGAGCCGCGAATGAATTTTACCACAAAATGGTTTATTCTGTTTATGTTGGCCCCTTTGTAAAGAACCTCGTTGGAATATTATTTTCTGTAGTCAGATACTCGTGTTCTGTGTAGTTCTGCAGTTTCTTAGATACTGCCTCCCAAACACACTAATCTTCTCCATTTGAGATTGGACAACGTTGAACCACACCGGACACCAGTAGGCAATCATCGGCAATAGGACATGTAGAACGAAGGGAAACCAATACTCGGGCCTGCAGAGTCTTCGATTCCCAGCCAAACGTCGGACGCAGTAGAGGAAGACCTCGCCTTAAGTGGCGTGCGCAAGTAGAAACCGACCTCAACCAAATTGGAGCGTACAGCTCGTATAATTCTTGGTTGAATCTTCATCTCCATAGCCCGTCAGCGCAAACCGAAGATTTTTCGAAGAATTTTCCTCTCGAATCGACCAAGGATTTATTCATCCGCTTTTGAGACGGTCCATGCTGCAGCGACGCAGAGCAACACTGTGATGATCAGGGTCTTATATAGGATCTCCTTATTACTACTGAATTGCCTTTTTAGCTCGAAGAAACAGTGGTTGGCAAGAGATGTTGTTTTCAGAGTTAATAGCGGATCCGAGATTGACTAAATTCCGTATTACCTCAAAGTTATATCTGTCAATGGTGATGTTCTGACCAATTCGTCGATGTTGTGCGTCCTTTCGTGTTGACAGCATATACTTCGTCTTGTCCTCATTCTACTATTAAACCCATTTTTGCCGCTTCCTTCGTTGAGTCCTACCAATGATGTCAATATCGTCGGCGTATGCTAGTAGTTCTACCGATTTTTGGAAAATTGTGCCTCTGGTATTGGCTCGTGAGTTTTGCACAATCCTCTCAAGAATCAAATTGAAGAAGTCACATGACAGCGCATCGCCTTGCCTAAATCCTTTTTTGGTATCGAATGTGTCGGTGAGGTCGTTTCGGACCCTGATGGAGCAGCGAGAATTCTCCATCGTCATCCTACACAAACGGACGAGCTTGGGCGGTATACCAAAACTAGACATGGCTCTGTATAGTTCGTCGTTATAAATGCTGTCGTATGCGGCTTTGAAATCGATGAATAGGTGGTGGGTATCGATTTGGACTTCTTATGTTTTTTTCGAGGATCTGCGAAGTGTGAAAATGTTATCGGTTGCGGATTTTCCTGGCCTAAAACCATACTGATAAGGGCCGATCAGGTTGTTTGTAAACGGTTTCAGGCGTTCACATATTACGGCAGATGGGATTTTATAGGCGATGTTGAGGAGACTTATGCCTCTGTAGGTGGCGCCGTTTAGGGGGTCTCCTTTTTTTGTGGATCGGGTAAACGATGCTGGGGTTCCATTCTTCAGTCATTCTTCCTTCCGACCAGATTTGGCCTTTGAGTTGGTGAATGTAATTTACCATGTCATCTCCGCCGGCTTTATAAAGCTCAGCAGGAAGTCCGTCATTTCCGCCAGCCTTATTAAGCTTGAGTTTACATGTTGCTACTCTTACTTCAATCAGGTCGGGTGGTTAACAGTTTTCGCTGTCATTCCCAATATTAAATGGTTCGTTCTGCCTGACAGCGGAATATTGATTGTCATCGTCGCTTAACAGTCTGCAGAAGTGGTTCTTCCATATCCTCAGCATCGACTTTGTCTCAACTACGGTATTTCCTTGTTCATCTCGACAGGATTTTGTTCGAGCCTTGTATCTTTGGCTTTGACGTTTTACACTTTGGTAAAACGTGCGAACATCGTTCCTGGAGTGGCACCTCTCTATATCCTCGATCGCGCGCTTTTCTTCCTCTTTTTTCTTCTTTCTGAAATCCCGGCGTTCTTCCCTTCTTCTCTGCCTATTGAGCTCAACGGCAGCTCTCGTCTTCACCTGCAGCTTAGCCTTGTAGGCCTCGTTCTTGGCTGCGAGCATCTGTCGGCACTCCTCATCAAAGCAGGAGTCTCTTGCTGATGGGCGTGAGAAACCTAGCACATCAGTTGCGGCTGATCCGTTTGTTATATTAATAGAAAATTTGCTGCCCTTCCGTGTGTATTGTTAAATATTTCCTTTACAAATTCAGCTTTCCATTAACTACATTTCTATACAATGAATTTCCCATTATTGATTTCACCGCTTTTTTTTATTTCGCTTATTTTGCCAACTCTTAATGAGTATATAAACAAAATGTATATATTTTCTTTACAAAAGGGGTTCCATTTGTGGCCAATCAAAATGGATAGGATGAAAAACGTTTGTTTTATCTAAATAAAAAGAATCAACATCAATTTTGGACTGTTTTTTCTATGAATTATTTAAGTATTTTATTTAAATAATTACTAAATTAACACTGCTGCCACAGACTAGGAAGACATACTTAGTTAATTGCACTCAGTTTTACATAGCACTATTGTTTTAAATTGCTTTTATGTACCCTTCAATTTAATTTAAAATATTTTACTTAAATATAAGTAAAATTTAAGATAAGACCCTTCTTACAACAAAATTTTTGTAATTCATACCAACAAATTTGTTGTTTGATGGTTAAATAGAGTACTCGCATTCTATATTATAACATATTTCGTTACAAGTTAAGTTAATTTTTGTTGTGCTATCCTATTAATATATTAATTGTTTTTTTTTCATTTATTTATTTTAAGAAAAATGAACAAGAAAAAAGTCAAAAACAAATCACATTTGCTTATGGCCATAGCCCCCCACCTATTGAACATCATTTACAAGTTCCCGATGCGGAAATAAACTTGTTAACATTGCATCCATTAGAATTGGCAAGGCAACTTACTATTCTTGAGTTTGAATTATATAAGAATGTGAAACCTTCTGAACTTGTGGGATCGCCATGGACAAAAAAAGAAAAAGAAACTAAAAGTCCGAACCTATTAAAGATAATGAAATACACAACAAATGTAACAAGGTGGTTTGAAAAATCAATAATTGATGCTGAAAACTACGAAGAAAGAGTGGCAATGGTAGCTCGAGCAATCGAAGTTATGATGGTTATGTTAGAACTAAACAACTTTAATGGAATATTATCGATTATTGCTGCAATGGGCAGTGCTTCTGTTTTTAGGCTAAAACTAACATTTCAAGGATTACCAGCAAGATATGAAAAATTTCTCGAAGAATGTCGGGAACTAAATGACGACGGACATTTAAAGAAATATCAAGAAAAATTGCGCTCAATAAACCCTCCATGTGTACCATTTTTCGGAAGATACCTGACAAATATATTACATCTTGAAGAAGGGAATCCTGACTTTTTACCTAATTCCGAACTTATAAACTTTTCAAAACGAAGAAAAGTGGCAGAAATTATCGGAGAGATACAGCAATATCAAAATCAGCCATATTGTTTGATGGTTGATCCAAAGATAAGAGTAAGTAAAGAAAAATAAATATCTTGGTATAAAATATATAAACTTTCTGAAAACTATTCAAATTAAAACACTTTATCCTTTCATATATAAATAACGAAACAGTATGTATAAAATCGTAGGCGTCAAAACTCTACTTAATGGTTTTGATCACTATTGGAATACCTTTGAATTGTTGAGACTCCAAAAATGTGTTATTGTATTTAAATTACAACAATACAATAACATCAAGCAAGCTCCGTCGCACTTGAATTACTGCAATCCAGCAGTTTATTCTATCATTATACTGCTCATATAAAGGGTGATCAATCAATTTTTTAAAATGCGAAATAAAACAAAATAAATCAAATATACCGTGAAATCTTTATAACTACTCTAAAGAAACATTCCTGGCATTCACTTTTTAAAGTAAATCCCTTTCAACGTACGACGCGTTCAAGAATTTGTCGGTATCTCTTGAATAACACGGGTAATGTTGGCCTCCAATGCTTCCACAATCACCTTAGGCTTATCCACAATCACCTTAGACTTTACGTAACTCCAAAGAAAAAAGTCTAGCTGTCTGATATTGCATGTTCACTGATTCGAAGTGGGAAATTAATTGATCAAAGAAACGGTCTCTTAATATGGGCTTTGTTTCACGTGCTGTTTGGCAAGTAGCGCCTTCTTGATGGAGCCAAACGTTGTTGAGATTTTGGGCTCCAATTTCCGGTCCGGTAACTGACCCCATTCACAGTAATCTTGACGAAAGCCTTTTTTTTAAGAAATTCGGACCGATGATTCCACGAGCCTTTAAGCCAGCTTACATCGATTAAGGAAACCTAAACATTTCGCTGCGTTTTTACCGACTGGGAGCATGTGGTGAGTTGCAGACTTAATACCGTCCAAAACAACTTGAAAAAAGAAGAAGTTTTCCATAGAATGCATGCATTTTCGACAAATGGGATTGATGATAAACCCTGTCAAGTGCAATTGATATATCAAGTGCAATAATCTTGCTTACTCCATTACGGTGGATTGATTGTTTCCACTTTTCGGTGAGATATGTCATCACATCTCCAGTTGATAATACACTGTTTTTTGAGTGGATGTAACAGCTCTTGAATCTCTTCCGGTTGTTCTTTAGCTTATTGACGTATCCTTTGAGCCAGAAATGGGTCTTATCGCTGAACAAAATGTCGGTCGAAAACAGTGGATCTTCAGCAAGTCTCTCGAGAGCCCATTCACTGAAACAATGACGCAACGAAAGATTTTAGATGAAATGTCAATGAATACTGAATAAAAATATATCTATAAGGTGGTAGACAGATGTAGAATACAAGTAAACAAGCCATGGAGCGATACACGAATCGAAGTGAACGATTTTTCGACCAAAACCATAATGAGCGTTGAGGCTCATTTCCACCTCACCGGGTACGTAAACAAGCAAAACTATCGCTTCTGGGGCACCGAAAATAAACTAGTAATGCACATGGTGCTGCATGGTGGGCTGTTCTCGATGGAGGAGTCATCGGACCATTTTTTTTGAGAACGCTGCTGGTAAAACGACAACAGTGGACGGTGCGCGCTATAGGACCATGTTAACCGATTTTTTTCCGCAATTGGATGAATTAGGACTGGAGGACATGTGTTTCCAACAGGACGGTGCAACGGCACATACTGCGTGAGCCACAACCGATATTCTGAAGGCCAAACAACATCGGATGACTTCTTTTGGCCCACCTTGTACATGTCTCTCGAATCTGTCGAAAATACCCTTTTGAAAAAAATACCTTTTGATTGATCACCCGTTATGTATTTAAGAAGTTCTAAGGCTAATAATACACTCCATGAAAATAATTTCGGTCATTTTATATATAACACGTAAAATTTTTATTTATAGTCATTTTTGGAAAATTTGGATCCATTTAAAGGCATGTCGGATACTGACATATCAAATCACTTATATCATGAAAGCTTACGCATTGAACCGCGAGGTTGCAAGCAGCCACCCAAATTTGTAAGTGTATTTTGTTTCTCAACAAACTTATATGTTATCTAACTACAACTGTATTTTTGTTTGCTCCACAAGGCTCGAAAATGGGCGTCAATTACACTGAAGTCTCCTGGGATTAAACCACGTCGTCAAACAACCAGCAATATTAATAATAGTAACAATAGCAATACTAGTCTACCAATTTTATCAAATTTAAGCTTTGGGTCAAAACTGCACAATAGTGTGCAATATGAAGGAGATCAGAGTCCAACTGGAATGAAACAAACATCATCTGTAAATGTTCAATCATATTCCGTTTTTGCGAATGTTAATATACCTGAAAAGAATGGTAGTTTTTGGAATCAACATGTGAGCAGCCACAGTCAATGTAGCGGAAGTCAATCAATACAATTCAGTTCAATCATGGATACAATATGCGTTAAGGAAACCGAACCAAGCCAGATTTTGGGTGAGGATGCACTCTCATTGAATAGTCTTTGCGCCCCAATTTTGCCTAAAAAAGCTGCAAATGTGAATTGTATTACGAATACAAATGCCTCCAGTACTGAATTGGTAAATCCAACAAGAAGTCCTTTTTTCAACTCGAATGGCGATTTTTTCCAAACACAATCTATGGGAAAAGAATTTACATACAATGAAAATAAAGGCAGTGCTATTGGAACCATGTCCGAAGCTTTGTCATCCCCATTACCAATGGTCATAACACTAAGCCCGAAAGCTGATAATAATACTAAACAACTTCGATCTCCATTCCAAAACGCACCTATACATCACCGAGGCTGTAACTCTATTTCGAACTCAAGGTAATTACGGATTCGTTTATTTTTTTTTTCATTTGTTTTTTTTATTTATAAAACATTTGGTGGTGTTTTTTGTTAATATTTATATTATTAAAAATATTACTGTCATGATACATCTTACATCAATGTATCACTGTTCACACTGTTCACACAGTTCTCCCTTCAAAGGGACTGTGTGTCATCCCTTTTAACTTGATAAAATGTTGCTAGCTGTTGTCTAGCGCAGGTAGCTATTATAGTTCTGTAAACTGGTATGTTAGAATGAATGAAATATTTCGACTTCAGCAACTACAGAGCGTGTTTGTGCGAACTTAGTAGCACTCCATTGACGTCATCATGCTGATGATTATGATGATGATGAAGTCAATTAGCTTAATATTTGAATATTGGCGCACCTCGCCAATTAATTAATTAACGTCAGCCTGACACATTCAGAGTCTGAATGTGTGTACATCCAGGATGATCTGCGTCGCTTGGTTGGTGGATGAGGCCACAGTGGGAAGTCTCTCACTCAGTTGTTGTATACTCTGGCAATCCCGGCCTTACTATCCCGAGCAACGTGAAGTATCTTTTTCTGCACCATTCGCAGAAAATATTTTGTATGGTCGATCCAAAGGACATAACCCTTCAAGGTCTGTTCTGTCTAACTTTACATTAACAAAATGTAACCTTCCTTTCCCCACTAACGTTGCACAGATACGGTCTCATTCTATCATGTGTACTCATGATTCGCATTAAATTAGTTTAGGTAATAAAATCCTTGTTGACTCGGAATAATTTTCTTTTCTTATTTCTGTTTCGAAAAGAAACTCTCGGCCATAAGCACATTTTTTCTCCTCGACCCTGTTCTCATCATCAAGCAGTTCATTACCATCCTCACAACAATACCATCCTCATTCAACTGTAGGTCCTAGCTTTAGTTTCCGTCCAATTACATATTATGCGGTTCAGTGTCGCTTTCTGGATTATCACATGAAACAAAAACTTCGGTATTAGTTAAAACGTCATCACTCACCTCAACCACCTCTAACTTCTCTGTCACATCCATACTGGAGTCCTTTGACGATGCACACTGATCATCATACTGGTCGAAGCCACCATTTTTATTATAATTTATTTTTTAGTATACAAATGTATAGTGTTCATCGGTTGGACTTGGCAACACGTTCCAATTCGTCCTTCTTCTTGATAGCATATGAGTTGGATGAACCCAACCCAACTCGTTGATCAACTCATCAGCCAAACACTCAGCGATGGTCTTGATGTTTCTGAATGCAGCTTCACGAGCTCCAGTGTAGAGCAACCAAATGGCTTGGTTGACACGCCGAAGTGGTGACACATCGACGGCTTGACGACGGACGTCACCAGCACGACCGATACGGATCGATTCTTCATCTGGTCCAGAGTTGATGATGGCACTGACAAGGATCTGCAGTGGGCTTTCGCCAGTCAACAAATGAATGACCTCAAACAAGAGCTTAACAATGCGACAAGACATGAGTTTCTTGCCGTTGTTGCGTCCCCTTCATCATCAAGGTCGAACGTTCAACAATTGGGCACTGGGCCTTGCGGAAACGCTTGGCAGCATAACCACCGGCAGAATGCGGCAAATAGCGGGCATACTTCTCCTTGACGGCAATGTAATCCTGAAGGGATCTGCCGAAAAGCTTAATATCGGAATTTTCAACGCTTTCAACATCAGCCATTATTTTTTAATTTGTGAAAATTTTACCGATGCAAACAGCGATGGCGTTTGACTTGAAAAGCCTTCAGCAACTAGTTTCCACTAGGGACTGCCTGAGACTGCCAGTATAATAACTAGCGATCTGTAGGACACGTATTTTAGTAATTTTTTTTAGAAAAGGAAAGTCCCTAAACTATTGGTTAACGTACCCATCGGTGATAGGGACGAGCAGTCTGTACACTAGGTTGATGCGCAGGTTCATCAACATCTTTTTCGCCGGAGTTATTTTCTGAAGCTGGAGCCACAAGTAATTATCTTTGTGATAATATAACTTTTTTTTCTATGAATACATAACATGCTCTGCTCTCTCAGAACTTCGTATACATTTAAAAACATAAACGAGTTGTTTGCACATAACATACTGTTACAACCTGATACATTTATAGGGTATAGGCCATCGACTCGTACCTCATTATTCTTTAAATAGTTAAATTTGGATCCCAAAAAGTACGCTGTAGCATATATTTTTATATGTATTACCCAATATTCATTACCTTATATAATTAAATATTTACCTTTACCTTATTTTGTAATAGCCCTAAGGATCTATTAAATTTCGTCGAGTCTACAACGCTTTATACGCTTCAAAATGATGATATATCCGTTCCAATATCGCCTCACGTAAATGTTCCTACTACTCATCTTAAATACGAATCGGCGGTTCCTCCACCACTTCCACCTCGGCGCAGGGATAGGGTGGACTGTTACATCGATATGGCTCAAAAACAACAGGCACCGGATGCACCTACTGTAATTTTAAATTTGTATATACGTTATAAATCATTAAATCACTTTAATTTCATAGCTTCCTCCACGAGATGGTGAGCTAAGTCCCCCACCTTTGCCTCCCAGAATTATGAGTTCATCTGGCGCGTCACATAAATACAAGCCAAACGTAGTAATAGGTCAAAATAATTTGCTACTTCCACACACCAGTATTATTATGATGCGAAGAAACTCAGCTATGCAGAAGGGCGGTTCCAATTCATCAAACACAAATTTATCAATTGGTAAAAGTGAAGAACAAGCTCCATCTCCTGCACTTAGTAATTCGTCATCACCAAAAACACCGAATACCTCCGAATCAACATACGACTTTTCAATGGTATCTTCAGTCAATGAGTCGAAAAGCATGCGTAAGCATAATATGCACTCTTCGACAGCGTTTTGTGGAACAGATACTACTCCTAAGCTACCACCCAAGCCTGTGGTCAGTGGAACAATGTACAATACTGGTAAGCTAACAAAAACGACTAACTAAACGGAAATAAAAAAAAACTTAATTTTTCAGGCAAAAATACCATGTTTCTTTATCCCAGTATAAACCATGATTAAAATTGTTTGCAAGGCAATGTGATAGTAAGCTGCTTTTGTTCTCATAATAATTTGCCACATAATTATAAACTTTGTAAATATAATAATATTGTAGATCATAATATACGGAAAAATGTTTGTTGAAGTTCATTACTATATAGATTTAAAGTGATTTTTGTTGATTTATGTATTTCACAATCATCTCATTGCCGGCTTCTGTGTTTGTGCAAAATTCAGTAGAAGAGAACGACATTTTTCGGAAAAAAGTGAAGACAAGACTGCAATTGAGAATATGGCGAGTGCTGCTTTTGGATTTTCCGCGGGAGTTTTAATCAAAAAATGGAATAAACTTCTTTCTACGGTGCAGAAGACAACTGATAAAGTTTTTCTTAAAATTCTGCAATAAGTAACAAATTTAAAATTATGGCTTTCTGAAGCAACTGTCGGTGGTTGACTCCTAGTAATTTAAGAAATAAAGTTAAGTTGGTAAGTAAATAAATATATTTGCAAATAGAAAGCATCTATTCATATTGTTTATGTTTCCTTACAGAATTTTTCCTTCTTTTGAACACAATTTTGCATGAAATTGTCTTAACCTGAGTGCTGATTCCGAAGAAGTTATGTCCGGTGAATAGGACGGCGATGGTAAAAGTTCCAAGTCTTTTGATTAAATCCAGCTTCTTATAACCTTAGAAGTGTGGATGGGGGCATTGTCTTGTTGGAAAGGTAAGGTCCAAAAATGTTTTTCACTTTTGGAAATGACCGGTCCAGCAAACATTCGTAGTTTGTTTTCCGTTTATTGTTGTGGGCAAACAGTTTTAAAAAAATCTCTGATGTGAAATCCTGCAACGAAATATTCGCAATGATCTCATCCTAGTAGCGGTTTTCTATCAGTTCATTGTTTGATTCTGGGAAACTCGAACGGTCATTTCTCAGTCAAATTTCCCGGCTACACAATTTCTAAGAGGTATAAAGAATAATCGCCAGTAAATTTTCTATATTATGATTCCAAAGCAATTATTATCAAAAAAGTAAAATCGAAAAAGTATATACGTTAGTCAGTACTATTCCAACCAACTAAACATCTTTGAGTAATCTTTTCGGACCCAGAAGCGTATATTCCAATTTAAGCTCTAGCATGCAGACGGCTTTATTTTTTTATTTCTGATAATGCTTACTGAAGTGGCGCTACGGTCCAGAATGAACCTGGCCTCGATCAACATGACTCGCCAATTAGCCAATGGCTTATGTTGGCGAATTTGGCTTTGATGCAGATCGTTACAATGCGTTCGCTATGTCTTGGAAACGTAAGACTTCTTGCCTAAGTCTGACACTTATAACAAATCCGCATCCGAATAGTCGCTGTTTCTGCTCACTATAACAAGGTCCGTAATCGATGTCACAGTTATTCAACCTCTTTTTGCCCTGCCCATCCCATCGTATTTCCTGGATGGCAGTTATGTCTGCTTTGTCGTCAACAATAAAATCAGTCCTTTCCTAGGCTATTGGTTGCTTCGTAACCTTAAGTTTTTTTTCCATAGTTAACCAAAAGCACAACCCCCAACCAGTTCCAGTTAATTAGATACCCCTAGGACATGGGGCCATCAGTATCCACTACTGTTTCGGTTCATCCGCCACCATCTCTGTTCAAGGGGCCTGACTAACCCTTGAATTTCCTAGACAACCTGTTGTCCGAATATGTCGAAGCAGCAGGCACGGGTATTCATTCCGTGCCATTCTGACCTGGCTGTTTATAGTGTTGCTGTTTTTCGTCGTATTATCAACACTCGCGCTTATCGTTTAGCAAGTCAAATCCGGTTGGATGAGACCAGTACCCGATGGTTACCCTTTGGAGATAAAAGATAAGCACTTGGTGTGTACTCAGAGTTACAACCACTTGGCATTGCCAAGTTAAAGCCAATCAGAGTTTACCCTCGTCCATTCGTTCTACATGTCTTAAAATGTCCAATGACTAGGGGCATGTCGCTGCACAGCTCGTATAGTTCTTTGTTGAATCTTCGTCTCCTCTCAAATCGACCGAGGATTTCCTCATCCACTTTTGATACGGTACATGCTTCTCTTAATTTCTGACGAGATGTTGTTAGAGCCTGAAAAAGCTTATAATGCTTAAAAATCAGTAAAAAAAAACAAACAATTTCAATATTTCCTTATAAATTTAATAAATGCATCGGTTTCTATGTCACAATATATGATTCAACAAACATAAAACAGTTTAATAGTCCAACAATTTTTTGATTGCTGCCAAACACCTATGTTTGTCAGGCAAATAGAATGGCTCAAAGACATGAGGGAAAGGTGTGTCCCATCCAGCAACTCTTTGAACGGGAGCCTCAAGATGAAGGAAGCATGTCTCTTGAATATGTGCGGATATTTCAGCTCCGAAACCTTGTGTTATAGGAGCTTCATGGGCTACCAACGCTCTTCCTGTTTTTTTCACGGACTGTAGAAAGAAAAAAATAATTGCAGTTAGTGATTTAAAAAATATTTACAATAGATATCTACTTTAGACCTCTTCAATGATTTGGAAATGAACAATTTTACTAAGTTGTTTATGTTTTTTTAATTTTAATCTGTGATGTGGATTTATTACAAGCGAGAACAGTTCTGTTGTTAAATCTGTGAATATTTCTGTTATATAATTTCTAGCTTCTAAATACTGCAACAAGTGTTGAAATGGAAGGGGAAAGCAATTACTTGAAAACAAGCGTTTTCTTATACCTGCTGCATACTAACTATGACCAGCAGCCGCTAAAAGGCGACCATTGGGTTGGTAAATCTTTGATCGTAGGTTGAGTATTCTTGAAAGTCTTGGCTACAGCCCTTTGCCTTCCAGATGGCAACGGAAGAATTCCCAATATGAAATCCAACTGTGACAGTTAGGCTGGATAAAATAAACAACCCGGTCAATAGGTAATTTGCATTTTAAGGGCAATTCAGACGCCTTGAATAGAGATGCATTTCTAAATCCCGTAGTATTCGCGAAACTGTCCTAGGTCTCTTCACTCTGTGCTTTGTGTTATACACTTAATGATGCAGCCGAACAACTCCCGACTGGCCTAAGATGTTTAAAAGCAAATGTCATCCACTAAAATATTCAATTTGTTAGGTTTAGTTCACTTGTCGGTAAAGTAACATTTTTTCGCCGCATTATTAAAAACGTGCCAGCAAAATCTCCCTTACGATTTTCAGACTCAAATTACCTCTAAACGTATGTACATTTAGAAAATAAATTCACATACGTCATTTATTTCCTAGCTATCTTTTACAACCGCGCCACAACAAATATGAAATATGGTGAATACATTTAATGCAAAAGACCGCCAAATCCTTGGCAGACCGCGTATCCTTTAACCTCTCTATTAACACTATTCGAGGAACAACTGCGACGATGTCAACATGCCATTTGATCAGCCGCAATTGATGTGCTAGGTTTTTCGCGTCTACCAGCAAGACATTCTTGCTTGCATAAAGATGCTCGCTACCCCAACAACAAGACATACAAGGCACTGAGAGAAGAGCCAGAAAAGCACGCGATCAAAGACATAGAGAGGTGCCGCTAAAGGAAAGATGTTTGTAAATTGTACCAAAGTATAAAACGTCAAGGCCAGGGATAATATGTGCGAACAGAACCCCGTCAAGATAAACTATGAATATTCATTGTGGATACAAATTGGATACGACGACAGTAATAACTTAAAGCCATTCGGCCTAAGAGAAGTCAGGCTAGCAACAGCTAAACATAAGATTAACAAGGCTGCCGGAAATGACGACCTTCCCGCCGACCTTTATAAAGCCGCGGAGATGATTTGGTAAGTAATATTCACCAGCTAAACCAATAAGTAAATTGTGTATGCCTGAATGTGACTGCCCAATTCACAAAAAAGGAGACCCCCTGAACTGCGTCAACTACAGAAGCATAATTCGTTTCAACATCGCGTACAAAACCCTTTCTGCAGTAACAGTGTGGTTTTAGACCAGGAAATTCCACAACTGCTAAAATATTCATACTTCGCCAAATCTTGGAAAAACCTGAGAATTCCAAATGGATACCCAGCACCGATTTAAAATGTCGCAGACAACATTTGAAGAGACGAGCTATCTTCCGATTGTGCAGAGTGACGATAGAAGATTCTTGGTACCGAAACATTAGATATACATCAAAATAATAATTTAAAACAAAATAGAAAAAACAAAATAGTAAAAACAGACTTAAGGGCAGAGAGCCAAGCATTTCTCCTTTAATCGTCGTTCCCATCTTTTTTGTAGTCGCTTATCACAGATCTAGTATTAAACGAAATTATTGTGTGCGCGCACTCGTGTGAGGTTCTGGTGGTGAGTCTATATTAGTTGGCATGCTCATATTTGCCAAATTAAAAATGCACAAAGCTGATAACTCTCGAAAGGGCTCACTCACGAGCAACTTATGAGTGAAAAATATGAGTATTTTGAAAATCTTCAAACTACAAGGAAGACGTTGGACATATGTTTACATAGAAGGAATTGAACGCAGAACAGGTTTCTCGTAATGAAAGGATGTTCTAATATATAAATAACTTTTACTGAACATCTTCAAGTCTTGTTCAGTTAGACTGTAGACAGACATTTCAATAGAAATGAAAGATTTTGATGTCATATCTATGTATGTGTAAATACTTACAGCAGTAACAGTTTCTCTGTCCCATGGCAATATTGATACCAAGTCAATTACTTCACAATTCGCATTATACTTTGACTTCGCTAAATCAGCTACCTGTAAGCAAAAGAAAATTATTTTTAATTTTATTTTTTTTTTAACGTATTTGCATAATACAAACCTCGAGCAAAACGTGTATTTGAGTCCCCCATCCTATTAGTGTGATATCAGTACCTTTTCTAAGTATGTCTGCTTTTCCTAACTCACAAGTGAAGGAATCCGTTGGAACATCTTCGACGGCTGCTCTGTAAAGTGTCTTTGGTTCGAATATAATACAAGGATCTTGTTCCTTTATGCAAGCTAATAACAGCCCTTTTGCTTTCGATGGGCCACGAGGGATCACAATTTTCAGTCCCGGACAATGAGCGAAATACGCCTCAGGACTTTGGGAATGATAAAGCGCACCATGACCAACAGCTCCACAAGGCGCACGAATAGTAAGAGACCCACAATCAAAAGAGTTTCCACTTCGATATCTGTATTTAGCTGCTTCGTTTACGATTTGGTCAAATGCGGGAAAAATATAATCAGCAAATTGAATTTCAGCTATAGCTGTAGCCCCTGTATTTGCTGCTCCTATAGCAAAACCTGCAATACCTTGCTCACAAAGAGGTGTATTGAAAACTCTATCTTTTCCAAATTTCTTTTGCAAGTTAACTGTGCATCTAAACACGCCTCCAAAACCAACGTCTTCACCGAAAACGAGTGCTGATTTGTCAGCTTCTAGAGCAGTATCCAAAGCATTGTTGATTGCTTGGAACATATTCATCTTCTGTACAGTCACATTTTTGTTGTTTGATTTGTCCGGAAAATATGTAAAATGAGAACGTACTGTGGTCTGCAATGGTCCAGATATTTTGGAATATCTCGATAGCTTCAACATTATTACTCCAAAAGATTAGACTGAAATTGCAAACTGTCAAATTAATTCATATAATTGATTACGTAAGTTTCAAACAATATTATCAGTACTTTTATGTGAGTAACCGGGAAACGGAGATGGGAGGATGGGACTAAACTTTTAATTAAAAATCATACAATTTGGTAAATAGGAATATCTATTTAATCCCTTCAGCCAATACAAAATAAAAAGACAAAAACTAAAACGAAGTTACACGTCTCTACCGAGCTATTGACGGATATAGTAATATAATCTGTGGAAGAATGACATTGAATTCTTTATTGTGTCTTTTTTCTTTCTTTTTGAAATGTTGTACATTTGTTTGTTTCGTTTTTGCATACATAGCGGCTGTGTATGGCCTGCTCAGACTTATAGATTGTATCTTTGCCACATCGCTTGTTGTTTCATTTAATAATAGTTTGCAGAACGAAATCTTCCCTTAGTTTTGACAACTGCAACAGGTCGTCTTCCAGTCGAATAACAATTTAAAGCTGACCTTACACTTAAGATAAATATATAGCGCTATCTTCTCCTGTTCTGGCACAAACATGTCCGCATTTCAAAACTCAGATTGAATGCGTTTTTTTTTTACTTAACGCAAAAGTGCACCAAGTGAACACATCTATTTTTTGAGTCAAAGTATAGATTTATTGCGTCACAAAAACACACTCAGTTTTGATTGTTTGATTGATTTATCGCGGAAATCAACAAGAAACAAAACAGAAAACAAATAAAAATATATTATATTCAACCGGTTAAATATATTCCCGTGTATTTGGAAAGTAACCATCATTGACTTATTATATATGGACTGCTAGTAGCCAACTTCACGCATGTTCCAAAACTACATACATGCCACTGATTCACTGCGGAAATTAAGTAAGCAAAACAAATCGTTTGTTTTATCACATTGGGGAAAAAACTATGTAAATGATCATTAAACAATAATAAGAAAAAAAATTTACAACATTTGTTCAGTTTATGGGTCAATAAGTAAAGAAGTGTATTGTTATTGCAGAACTTATTTGAAATCATTTTTTGTAGTTTTTGAACTTTTGAATATACGACGCCACATGTCGCTGTGGAAATGAATCTCTTGGCACAAGATGTCGCTCTTTTGTTAGCATGGTACTATGGTAATTTAAGCTTGACAGCGGCGTGTGATTCTTTGCTAATCCGTAGTGAAACAACAGCGCCTGTGCTGTTTGGAACATATTTTCTCGCAGAATCGTATGAAAATGGACATTTCACTAGCAGTCCATGTATACTTACATGTAATAAGTCAATGGATTGGACATATTCCCGTGTATTTGGAAAGTAACCATAATGAGTACGTTTGAAGCATACTCGTGTGCGCAAACTTTGACACAAACTATTGCACAGAATACTTTTACGTTTTTCCCATTGAAATTGCATTTATATTCACGTTTTGCAATGATACTGGTCATGAAATCCACTCCAGTTATATTAATTTTATGATTTAACACACTCACTTTATATTTTTACAAGTCATAAGTTTGTTTTTCACTGTAAATAACTTATATATTTATGTTTTTAAAGCAACAACCCCATAAAACAGCACTCCCGCCAATAATTGTTTTCACATTGTTTTCCTCCAAATGAATTTGACGTTTTAATGAAAGAGACAACTCACGTGTGAGGGAGAAGTCTCCTGAACCATAAAAAATCCTCACTGTTTTCCTCCAAAATAGACAACGCACTTGTGAGGGAGATAGTTTCGCGAACAACTCTATTGAATACTTCAGGAAACAATATCTCGTAAGGCAGATAGTTTCGTGGATAACGCTATTGAGAACTTCAGGAAACTATATCCCGTGAGGCAGATAGTTTTGTGAACAACTCTATTGAGTACTTCAGGAATCGTTATCCCTCACAAGTGCGTTGCCTCTTTTATTAAAACGCCAACATGATTTGGAGGAAAACAATGTGGTGTTTTGTTTGGCAGGAGAATTTTTTTTTGGATTATTTGCTTTGAAATATGAAAATATAAGTTGCTCAAAGTGAAACACAAATTGTAAATAGAGAACAATGTGTGACCAATGTCATTGCAAAGTGTGAACGTAAATGCGATTGCAAACGAAATTGATAAGGTTTCGTATAGTAAGGATTATTATGTTCTTGTTTTCACAAACAGCAACATCTCTTAATATTTATATTTGGCTTATAATTTATTCTGTGAACAATTTTCAAGCTATTTTAAAAAAATTTAAAAAATTCCCTCCTTCTCTTCCCACCCTAAGGATTTTTCAATCATACAAAATGTCAGATTGCGTTTTTTTTTCATACAGATGTCAGTTCCAGTTGTCATTTGACACACGAAATTGGTTTCTTGCGTATAATTTATTCTGCTGGTATAATTAACCCGTGTGCGCTTGCAGTCATGTGTGAAACCGATTCAGGGAAAGTTGAATTGCTTCCAATTATGTGATACAAGAGGACTGAAAGAGACATTTACTCAGAGTTCATCTTCTCTTTGTAGTTTATCTATGTAAATCGAGCTAGCGTGTGTTTAATCTTGAATGGTGTTACAGTACGAAGGAAGAGTTATATTTTCTTTTGTATAAAATGTTTATGAATCTTCGTTAACTATGAAATAAAATAAATGAAAAGCTTTTATTATCTATTTGCAAGTTAATTTAATTTATAAAAAAATGGAACTACAAAAAATTAACTCCAAACTATTTATTTGCACTGCCGTTGACTTCAAAGACGAATTTGAGGAGGTGAGTGCATGATGCTATTGTTTATAAATGAGTTAATAGGACCGACCTGTAGGTTTCAAGAACTTAGTATGTACATAGTATCAAACATTATTGGTAGATAGTGTAGAGGAATATTTTATTAAATAAGTTTGAAAGTCTTGTATAATTTGCTTTTGAACTTGATAATATGAAATTGAATGGTTCAAAAATACTGCAATTACATACTTGGCTTACGCATAAGCCTCAGTATGTACTTTTAGTTAAATTTTGATTTTAAGATATATTGTCCTACATCAATGAATTCTTCTCGGGTCAGCTATTAATAATTTTCGTATAATTTTTACAGCGTTTTGAACGAGCATATCAAACATTACAGTATCAAATTAATGGATTAACTGAAAAGGAAATGCACGATCAGTTATCTCAACAAGCTTGCAAAGAAAAACAGCATGAGGAAATATCAATCGGATTTTTATACATCATATTAACAGATCCACAGTTGGCACCGAAAATATATCGTGACTTAACATTGATAACAAGAGATGGATTAAATTTTGTTGTCACAAATCTAACAATGCTGGTTGCAGATAAATATACAAAGTTATCAGAAATTGGCAGGAGACAGTTGATATGGTTGCTACACGAACTGGTTAAGAATCAAGTTCTTAATGTAGAAAATATTATATGGAATTGCCTACGGCAGGCTGGTGGAGGAGACGTGTCACCGAAAAATATTTCATTAGTTGACGGACTCTTAGATATTTTCATCGAATTTCGTCAGTGGCTAGAAAATCACCCATTTTTAGTTGGCACTGTGGTATACAGCTATGTTCGGCTGATTGAAGATCATACCAGCCCAATACTTGCTAATTTACGAAACAAAGAAATTGCCTTTGTAATTGCTTTGATACGAGATCGATTTCAGGATATAATACCGCTTGGACGAGACTTCGTGAGGTATGTATGTTTCATAAAATTCAATTCAGTTTTTAATGTATACATTCCGTAAAATTCAGATTACTACAAAATGTTGCCCGAATACCAGAATTTGAGCAATTATGGCGCGACATTCTCTACAATCCAAAGTCACTTTCTCTGTCATTCAGCGGTATATGGCAATTATTACAAATTCGAACAAGCAGAAGGTTTCTGCAATGCAGGCTTACACCTGAAGTTGAGCGTAAACTTCATTTTCTCGCATCATCTATTAAATTTGGAAATCAAAAACGATATCAAGACTGGTTTCAAGATAAGTACTTCGCAACGCCAGAGTCGCACAGTTTGCGATCGGATCTCATACGATTTATTATAAATGTTATACATCCCACCAATGATATGCTTTGCTCTGATATCATACCTCGATGGGCTATTATTGGCTGGCTTATATCCTCATGTACCAATCCAATAGCTCTAGCTAATGCGAAGTTATCATTGTTTTACGATTGGTTGTTCTTTGATCCATGTAAAGATAATATCATGAACATTGAACCGGGTATATTGGTGATGTACCATTCTATTAGAAACCATCCGTTTGTAAGCTGTACGCTTCTTGATTTTTTATGCAGAATAATGAAGAACTTCTTTCCAAAAAGTGAAGATCAAATAAGAATGGGCGTTTATAATTCTTTAAGGAAAATACTTGAGAAGCAAGTAAGTAATTTTTGACATATCAATCAAATCTCAATTAATTCAAATGTATTCAGTTTTATAATTTACCCCTAACACTTTTTATATGTTAGTACGTGTTAAATTTATAAGAGTTCGTTTTTTTTTTTACTATTTCCTCGGCAAACCCAAATTCTGAATTAATGCTATATAGAGCTCATACCGATGAATGATGTCTAAGCTTGTCTTAAAGTCGATGAATCAGTGTCTTGAAATTCGTTGGTCTTTTTCGGGATTTGCCATGATGTGAAAAGATATTCTATGGCCGATCTGGTACGCGCCGATAAGACTTCTAGAAATGCTTTACACGTTGAATAGGCTATAATATGCGACACCTCCATTTTGTAGAGGGGGCATATGTAGCTCATATTCCAGTCATCGGGGTTGCTTTATCCATCAGAACTTATTTGATGGTTTATTGGCTTATACACTTCCCCGCCATCACCTCTGTATCGCAAGAGTTCAATTGTTATTCCACCTGAACCGACTGCCTTGTTCTTCAGTTGCGCTGAATTTTTCTATAGTGGGACGAGATGTTAGCACTTTGTTAGATGGTTCCTTTTTCAATCACTCTCTTGATGTTATTTACAATTACCATCTGCTGGAAATGCTATCGAAATACATCTAAAATTCTCTGCCAGCTTGTGACTATGTTGCCAGCGCTGTTTTGTTGAGCGCACATTAGTTAATTATTTGAATCATTATTTGGCATTGATTGTCATTAATATCAAATGTTTACAATTATGTTTTTTTACATTATTGTAATAACTTACTTAAGTGGCGCTACAGTCCGGAATGAACCTGGGCCTCAACCAACATGCTTCTCCAATTAGCCTGTTCATTAGCTAACTGCCTCCAGTTGCGCACACCAAGTTGGTTGAGGTCGGTTTCTACTTGTGCGCGCCACTTAAGGCGACGTCTTGCTTTACTGCGCCGACGTCTGGCTAGAAATCGAAGACTCTGCAGGCCGGAGTGTTGGTGTCCATGGTCCATGTCCACGGTCCATGCTTCAGCGCCGTAGAGCAGGACTGGGATGATCAGGATCTCATATAGGAACTCCTTACCAGTTCGAGTAAGGGCTTTACTACTGAATTGCCTTCTTAGCCCGAAGAAACAGCGGTTGGCAGGAGTAATTCTTCGTTTAATTTCTGACGAGTTGTTGCTGTCAGAGTTAATAGCGGAGCCGAGATTGACACAGTCCCGTACTACCTAAAAGTTATGTCTGTCAATGGTGACGTTCTGTCTAATTCGTCGATGTCGTGTATCCTTTCGTGTTGACAGCATATACTTCGTCTTGTCCTCATTTTCTGTTAAACCCATTTTTGCCGCTTCCTTTAATATAATAGCAAACGTGACTATGACATCACGTTGAGTCCTACCAATGATGTCAATATCATCGGCATATGCTAGTAGTTCTACCGATTTTTGGAAAATTGTGCCTCTGGTATTGGCTCGGGAGTTTTGCACAATCCTCTCAAGAATCAAATTGAAAAAGTCACATGACAGCGCATCGCCTTGCCTAAATCCTTTTTTGGTATTGAATGTGTCGGTGAGGTCGTTTCCGACCCTGATGGAGTAGCGAGAATTCTCCATCGTCATCCTACACAAACGGGCTAGTTTGGGCGGTATACCAAAACTTGGGGGGCCGAATTTTTTTTATTTTGCGTCATTCTGTTGGTTTTGTTTTGTCGTTCTGGGAAATGTCGTAAATAGAGGATACTTTGGATGGTTTTTTATACTACTTGAGGCATTTATCGGGTGGTTTTTGACAAGAATGTGTAACGAGCATGATTTTTTTTAAACCTTCTCTAGTGCTTTCAACAAAGTTACCCACAGTAAGGAGTGCAATTGAATAGATTTATGTATTATAGCCCAGTCCCTATGGATAGATAGATGCCGATCAGGTTGCTGGTAAATGGTTTCAGGCGTTCACATGTTACGGCCGAAATGATCTTTTAAGCGATGTTGAGGAGACTTATGCCATTGTATCCTTGGCTTTGACTTTTTACACTTTGGTAAAACTTGCGAACATCGTTCCTCGAGTGTCACCTCTCTATATCCACGATAGCGAGCTTTTCCTGCTCTTTTTTCTTCTTTCTGAAAAGCCGGTGTTCTTCCCTTCTTCTCTGCCTATAGAGCTCAACGGCAGCCCTCGTCTTCATCTGCAGTTTAGCCTTGTAGGCGTCGTTCTTGGCTGCGACCACCTGTCGGTATTCCTCATCAAACAAGGTGTGTCCTGCTGGTGGGCGCGAGAAACCTTGCACATCAGTTGCGGCTGATCTAATGGCTTGTTGGCATCGTTGCCATTGTTCTTCGACATTCGATGCTGGTGGTATAGTGTTAATCGAGAGGTTTAGTGATACGCGTTGCGCGAAGGTCTTGGCGGTCTCTTGCGATTGGATGCGTGCCTCTGGTCTATAGCAATGTGATCAATTTGGTTGACCGGTCGTTGATCTGGAGACCGTCATATCCCTTATTGAGGAAACCCTATGCTGGCTATAGTGGTATTTCGTTCTGTACCGAAGTCAATTAGCCTTAGTCCGTTACCAGACGTGTTGTCGTGTACGCTATGTTTTCCGACAATACTGCCAAAGATGTCTTCTCTTCCTACATTTGAATTAAAATCTCCCAACACGATTTTAACATCGTACTTTCGGTAGTCGCTCATAGGTTTTGTCAAGGAGCTCATAGAAGCAATCCTTAGCTACATAACAAACCCGCATTCGAATAGTCGCTGTTTCTGCTTACTATAACACGGTTCATCGTATTCATCGTATATAGCAGTAATGTCTGCTTTGTAGCAGTTTAGGGCTTCCGCTAGCTGTTCGCTTGCACCTCTCCTGTTTAATGTTCTCACATTCCAGGTGCAGTTACTAACGTCTATGTCCTTTTTTAGTTTAGGCGGGTCGTCAACAATAAAATCGGTCCTTTCCGAGGCTATTGCTTGCTTCGTAACAATTAATTTTTCCATGGTTGGGTAGTTACCCAAAGCACAACCCCCAACCTGGAGGGCCAGTTCCAATATATTAGATACCCCTAGGACACGGGGCCATCAGTACACTACGGTATTGAGCGCTGCCATTGGCCTTTAGGTCCGAGTATGTCGAAGCAGCTTGTCCAGGTTCGCAGTTAAATTAGCATCGACGAATATCCTCAAAGCATTTTCAGGTGTGTTTCCTTATTTTGGGTTTTACTGCCAATTACAGAGGCTTTTCGGAACTCCATAGCACTGGTTAGAGTTTTGGTCACATCCTACATCCCTTTAGCTATATCAATATTTCCCGGCACTCTTTGAGTAAGTAAAGTCTTTGACTCATTTCTGCCGCGTACGTGTGTTCAGCGACGGACTCACTTTTTCGAAGTTCCACTGTTTTTGTGCGATTTTTTCGATTATATTATTCGCCGAATTCTCTGCTTTGGCGATCGTTATACCTTCCGGGATGTGTGCCAACTCTATTGCAGAGTTTCCATCGCCGTTTATAAGTCGATTTAAACGCTTTGATAATATTGTAAAGTTCATCTTCTTTCTTTATCCGTTTGTCTTTGGCTTTGTAAGCTTCCTCTTTCCAACTCATAAAGCTGTTTTCTGGTCATAGATAAGGTCGAATCAGAGTCATCGGGAATCATATAAGAGTCTATTAGCTTGAGGTTTTTTAAAGGTTTTCTTTTTTAATGGCTGAAATATCCAGGAGTTAAAGAAAACATATGACAGACTGATGTACCAGATCGTGCATGTATGTGATAAAAAAAACACTAATATTTAGCAAAATCAACGAAAAAATGCAATTTTTGTATCTGATTATCATCGATATAAATAAATTAAGTGGATTACACAAATATTTTTTTTTTCTAAATGCTAAACGTACTTTGATTGACGATATCCATATTTTTTTTCACCAAAATCACAATTAAGATTAAAGAAAGCCCGCAGAAGATCGCAACCAATTGTTCGATTGTGACTAATTTGTAGATCACTAAAAGGTATCCTGATTATCTGGCTGTTATGTGACAAAAGCTTAATCCTGACAGGGAAAAAAAAGATTTTTGGCCACGTTTTTTTTCTTATTTATGGCGTTTTCGATTGGTAAATCTGGATTTTGATCTGAAATTTGATCTTTTTTGTTACCAATGTAACACGATTTTAGATTGATTTTTTTTTTCTGTGGTAGTATTGTTATAATTTCATGTCTGTGAAGTTAGTGTTGGCGTAGCTGTCAAGATTGCAGTAACACAGGTTGTTGGTTTTTGATTTAATTTCTATTTCACATCGTGCTGCTACAGTTTTAATGTTAAATAATAGTTTTTCACAACCAAAATAATCTTAAATCAGAACGAAAATCACTCTAGTAAAACTTGACAGCTATCATTTGTGTTAGTGTTTCTGCAAGGAAGGGTAAATCTGCCGAAAAATCCAGATCTGCGAAATTGATCTGAGTGAGATAAAAAAGAAAAAAGATTTTTTTTGCCCAATGGAACACGAACATTGTCAAAATCGATCTTTTGACAGATCTAGATCAAAAAAATTTGATTTTCTTACCAATGGTAAACCCCATTAGGATTGTCTTTTCTAATAATTCCCCGATACTTTTTCAGCGTGTTGTTGGCATTTGCAAACATCTTTTCAGGGGTTGCAGTTAGCATATGGTGGATTTGGCTACTTTTTTAATAATGTTGCTGTTGCATGCACTTGGTGCTGATAATCGGGAATAGTAAGGGCATATTCATCTCTGGCTCTCTCCAGTTCTCAAAGGATACAAATTATAAAAATGACGCTGCCGAGTGCTGCTCACCTCTAGAACTGTAACGAAAAAATTAATACCGGTATGGATTCACTGATTTTTTTCTGACTAAACGTTGCAAAGAATTCTTTACTTTCGTATGTTCGTATGCATGCATCAGCATCATCACACCACAAGAGCCACTTACACGTTCTCACTCATCAGAAAAATCGATCGTACTACGTACACACTGACACAAACTAACGAAACTTAGTTGACAGTAACGATTCGCTACTTCGAGTCGAATCGAATACCCGTTTCTCAGTAACGATTTATTTTTTTTAGTGTTCTAAATATATGTTGGTTAATATATAATATGTTGGTTAATATATAATATATATTAAAAAAAAACACAATTTCAGCACAAGTTGCAACAAAATGAAATCCACACATAAAATCGTATTGGCAGAATACAGGAGAGATCACCCAAAGCTGGCAAAAACTTACTTCCAAACACTTCCTAAGGCAAAGCTACTTCCATAAGAATGTGGGCAAGCTTGTCCACAAAATTAAATATAGTTGGACCTCCGGTCAAAGAAGAAAGATAAGATAATCACCTCCGACGGTGTGCTGGTATCCTCCACCATTGTACAATTGCAAAACTGGAGGTACTGCCGTGTATAAATGGGCACAGTAGTTGAGTTTCGTAAAAACATTTTGAAATGCTTTTTTGTTTGAACGAAACCACCTAATAAATCTCTAATACACCCTGTACATAAATTCGCAAATATATTTCAATTTAACTCACGCTTTGGTTTGTAACTCGGGGTCTCCACAAGCAAAATTTCATAGAATGCAATGAAAATATAGAAATTGCTTGTGGAGACTTTAAATAGTGTTCTATGAAAAATCTTTTTCTATGTATTGCTTAGTACATTGCCTTCTATCGATAGTATGCTATGGGCTGTCGTTTCTGTTTGAATTGTAAGATTGTTTGAGATAGTAAGCAATGGAAATGCCCACCCTACATTTGATAGCATTCTATCATTATATCTTTCTATGAAAAGTGACAGATAGTAAGCTATCAAATATTGCTCGTGGAGACTGGAGAGAAAGCGGATTGCTGTTATCCCTTAGCTGTTTGCTAACATTTTTTTTATTATTGTCGCATTCGTAGGAGGAACTTCAGTAAAATAGCAACGTCGGGTCCATTACAGCCACTGAAATTGTCTTTTTCAATTATGAAAACTTTGGTTTTCTGTTTTTTAATAAGAAACGGGAAACAGTTCCGTTTCTAAATGAAATTTATTTGACGTCAAAACTATTACCATTTTAATTTTAATCTATTACAACTACTACGTCAAATCAAAAAAAATCGTTCCGAGAGCATTCGTTCGTTCGTTTGACGTGATTGGTGTTTGATTACTGAATGGTTCACGTAGAACGCGATCCGACCCCATCAGGTTATGCAGAATTTATCCATTTGTGTGACCGAGTCCCAGTCCCAGTCGTGCATCCACCACTCGTGTTTAAGGAACATTTTATAAATATTTAACACATCGGCTCTTGTTTAAGGCACATAATTCTTTAAGTTGTTCAACCCTTTTCCAAATAAGTCTACATATTCTTTTATTCAAAACAATTTCGTCATATTAAGCAATTCGTCCATTGTTATACAAATAAGAGTAACCGTTTTATTTTATTTTTTCAAGGTAATTCCAAATCTACAGCCGCTTTTTGAATCGTCGAAATTAGACAGAGAATTGAGAAATCTTATTCGTGAAAACTTTCGTGAATTTGTATGCCCAACAGGATCTGCGGTACAAGGAACTCCAACCGTACCCATATTTGCTTCAGTCCCATTGAATCAACAAGGAGTTTTTAAAAAAGAAGAACCAATATCAGCCTTCTATAATCAGGATGAAACCAAAATGAATATTACCTGCGTAACTGCCTGTGCAACAGATGCAATGGAAATACGGGAATATGAAGAAGACAATTTTGATGATACTTCTGACAATAAACCGGTCTTAAATATGAATGAGAAAATTGAAACAGATGTGGAGCCCTCATTTAGTGAAGATGAAGAGGAACAAATCATCAATGTGAAAAGTGAGGACCTAACAGATGATGACGATGACCTGCCACTTTCCAAGGTATGTAGAAAAATATAAATCTAATAGAGCTATTATTTCATTTTTAATGTCAAAATATTGCTCAACTTAGAACATCAATAAAATGTTTGTTTTTTTTTATACGAAGAACTACTAAGTTGCAGAAAAGCTATTCAGGGCTCTAGCTAGGAGAGTAATAATGAAGCTTTTCATACTACAACTAAGAGTTAGCGTAGCTTATTTTATCTAGTTGCTCAAGTCAAGTTAGTAAAAGGTGTTTTAATATCTTTACGACACTTAAGGCGCCGTCTAACTCTACTTCCTCGAGTATCTGGATGAAAATCAAGGGCCGAAGTATTGTATTCCCGACCCTCTACATAACCTAGCCACTTTTAAACCCCAATCCGCGTTACAAAGCTCATATAATTCAAGACTCTTCTAGCAGAAGTATTGCTGTCCGTTCGCTCTACATGTCGATACATTTCCGGAAAAACATACTAAGCGACATTTTTAAAATTTTAAACGAGACAAAAAAGAAAAACTTCCTATGTAGGGTAATTATTTTGGAATTATAGATGGAACCACATCTCATCGATATTCATGCCATCAAATTCGGGAACGAAATAGTCGGTTATCATGGCTCTATACCGGTCTACATTAACGGTAACTGACTCTCCAGCATCATTTCGGAAGAAGTATGGCCCAATGACTCAACCAGCCCCTAAAGCACACCAAAAAGTCAGTTTTTGTGGATGTAATGGCGTCTCAAGGGATCTAATGTGGATTCCCTTCACTCCAAATGCGGCAAATTTGGTTGTTGACGTAGCCATTCAACCAAAAATGAGCATCATAACTGAACAAAATTTTGCAATGAAAATCAGCCTCGAGATCAATCTCATTTTCGACCCATACACCAAAATCACGACGCATTGCATGGTCTTGCGGATTTAATTCTTGCAGAAGCTGTATCATGTAAGGTCGTAAGCCAAGATCTTTGCGCAAAATCATCCATAAAGTTGATGGAAAAAGCTCCAATTGCTGTGCACGGTGGCGAATCGATTCATTCGGATTCTCTTCAACACTTTGTTCTATTTATAGCGGCAATTGTTTCTTCGGTGCGCACTGCTTGACGTCTGTGCGAATGCGTATTATCACGTAGAGTAAACATAGTGCAAAAACGATCCATGGTTAACCGAATTAGTTGCTCTGATGGACGATTATGTCGACCATAAAATGGACGGAGATTGCGGTAAACTTCGCGAACTGAATCATTATTTTCGAAACAATTTGCACTATTTGCAAGCGTTGTTCATTTTTCAACCTGTTCATGATGAAATGGCAAACCAAACTGAACATAAATGACATTAGAGTTGCCCGATTTGACCACAAAATGTAAACTTGAAAAACCAACCTCTAAAAAAAACACCCGTTACATTTTTCCGGGAAGGTATCGACATCATAGCCATATTAAACGTCCAGGTGTATGTTGCTGTACAGCTGGTTAAGTTCTTGGTTGAAAGTTCATCTACATAGCCCTTCAATGAAAACGAGACCGATCAGGTTCTTATATATGCCCTCCTAAGTAGCTCGGGTAACAAGATTAATTCTTCGTTTTATTTCTGACGAAATGTTGCTGTCAGATGTAATATATCTCTTGATTCGTATGTTACCCTTAGTTACTGTTAAACCCATTTGCCTACTCTATACCAGCAAACGTGACGTGACGCTGAGCCACGCTATCAATATCGTCGGCATGTGCTTAAAGTTGCACCGATTTGTGTAAGATCGTGCCTCTGGTATTGGCTCGAGAGTTTTGCACAATCCTCTCAAGAATTATGTTAAAGAAGTCATATAACAGTGTGTCGCCTTGCCTAAAATTCTTCATCGTCATCCTGCACAGACTGAAGTGTTTGAGTATTATACTAAATCGAGACATCTCTCTGTATAGTTAATCTCTATAAATGCTGTCGTATGGAATTTCGATTTGGACTTCTCGGTCTTTTTCCAGGGTACTTATTTATTTCGAAACATTCAAATCCATAACCGTTGAGGATAGTGAGACAAAATGTCTGGGTATGTACCTGGTAATCTGTTGACATGCGCACATACACAATATAAATATTAAACGCTACGTACCCAGCAGGTCTCCTATCGTAAGCGATTGTCGTTTTAAAGGTTACGAATTGAGTGTTCAGGATCTGCCGAAATGTGAATATTTGATCAGTAGTGCACTTTATTGACCAAAAACTACACTGATAACGGCAGATCAGGTTGTTGGTAAACGGTTCCAGGCGTTCACATATTACAGCAGATAGGATGTTGAAGATAATTAAGCCTCTGTAGTTAACGCAGTTCAGAAGGTTTGAAAATTGGGAAAATGATTGCGAAGTTCAATTATTGAGGCATGCTTTTGAATTGTATAGATTATAGAGATACTTTACGGTGTACAAATTTTTATTTACTTATATAAATATTTTTTAACAAATTTCAGGTAAGGCTTAAGGAAAAACCTGCACCAGAAAAAGCTGATCTACCCAGTTCTATCAGCGACGCATTTGAACAATTTCTTAACAAAAAGAATTCATCCACGTTGGAACTTTTCATCAATCAATACAGAACGTTAACTGTATCCGCTATTGACGAGCAGCAGCAATATTACATTTCTTCAAACTTACACACCATATTAAAGGAAACGTTGCCACTTACCATATTTACAGACAGTAAGACAGATGAGAAAAGTTTATCAAAAAGTATAAGCTATCCGATCTTTACTATATTTCGAAGTTTATATGATACGGATGAGAAGGCAAAAAAGCCGTTTAGTTTGTTGCTCGCTACAATTTATGAAAAAATTCCAGAAACTGGTTATCTGCTTTTGTATTTCCTAAAGGTGTATACGAAAGTACAGGCTCGAAAAAATGTCAACCAGAGTTACCAATTCAAAACAAGTGTTTATAAAGCTCTATGTGATGCATTAGATGACAGAATCGACAAGTGTTTGGTTCGTGATCTTAGTGCACTTGAAGACGAAAACACTCAAATATTTTTATGGCTTTTACCCGACATATATCGGGAGTTCAAAACGAATGTAGTCAACAATAACGATATGATCAAAATTACGTTGAGGTGTGTCGATGCTCGAAATCTCAGAGATCTAATGTATTATATTGCCCAAGGAAAGCTTTCGTTATTTAAGCATGATGGTCTCATAAACTGTATACGTGATAGTCTATCATATGAGACATTCGAACAGCTGTCTCTATGGCAATTGGTGCAAGCTCACGATATACCTTTAAAGTGTTTACAGGTAAGCAAAAGGTATCGAAAATGCACTCGCTATAATTGCTCAGTTGTTTTTTTATGTATTTTATTAGGATATTTTGCCCGAGCTTGAATCAACGAGTCATCCAGAAGCACTGTGTTATATGCTTCTTCTATTAAAAAATGAGGAGCCAACAGTAGAACTAATAAGACTTCTATTAAGCAGAGAAACGAAGTCAAGGGGAGATCCATTTGTTACTTCAGCTCTTCGGTAATTAGAAATCCCAAACCTGCAATTATATTTGATAGTTATATATTTTTTTTGTTTAGATTTTGGTGTCAAAGATGTGAAGAAAAACTATCTGAAATTATTTCCGGCTTACTAACATCAAAATATCCCAGCTCATCTCCAAATAAACGAAAACGTCCATTAAAGGGAAATCAATCAATGGGGAGCATACCATCGGCCGATCAGGTTTGTTGATTTTAAATTAAGACGTAGATTGGTAAAAACAAAATGGAATTTCATCAATTTTCTCAGTCGACACAATGTTTTGTTTTTCATAATTCTTTCAAACAAAATGCTTCTAAATGCCGAACTATCGAGGTTGCCTAATCCTTTTAAAACTGAGGAATTTTAAAACTGTATTGATACTTTCGAAATCAACACAAATATTTTTGAAAATCTTATAAAATGCTACTTAAAATGTTAAGACAAAATCAAAGACGTGAAAACAAGTATATCCATGAACTCAAAAATCTACGATCGGCGTGGAAATAATAAAGTTGTTGCATGTGGAAGTGGGAAGCCAATTTCTGTAAAACGTCAGGAGATTGAATTGTTTCTTACCGCAAAATGGTTTTATCCCAGTTAATTTGATCTCGTGTGTGGGTGCACAATCAACTGATTTAACTGTTTCTCAACGCAAAACGGTCTTTTCCCAGTTAATTTTATCTCGTGTGTGTATGAAAATATTTCGTAATTCCCGACTGTCGTATATGCCAATATTGGAAAACGTCACTGAGTCAACGTCTATCAAACTGTTTGGCAATAAGCTAACTTTTGACGTTGATATAGATTTTCTAAAAGAAATTTAGTGATGTTGAACTTAGACCCGAACCGATACAAGATAACATTTTTCTACATTGAAGTATGTCAATCTTGAAATAGGCTGAAATAGGCTGTTTTTAGAGTCATAGAACATTGAACTGCGAGACGCATAGAACTTTTTTTTTATAAATAAAACAACAAATGCAATGGAATGACCAAAATGTTGGCTTAATTAGCTGAAAAATTTCATGGCAATCAATGTTTAAATAAAATTTCTGGCATATGGCTTCCGCGACTGCGCCTTTTGAACGCTATCCTGTCGGTCCAATTATGCAATACTTTTTCGAACAGTCTTGTTTCGCCAATAATGCGTCAAATGTTGGATTCTTAGTGTTCAATCGGGTTTTTCAGCATAAACCAGACATATGACGTTCCCCCACCAAAATAAGTCTAAAGGTGTCAAATCACACGAACGCGGTGGCCAATTCACAAGTCCATTTCTTGAGATGATTCGGTCACCAAACGTTATGCTCAACAAAGTAATGGTTGTACGCACTGGCAAATGATTTCGAATGACATGAAAAATAACAAAATAACGAACCATTCACGGTAATGTTGGCACCGGCTACGTATACAATGACGTCTTTGGCATGTAAACCGCACCAATTAGTGATTTTTTTCGGGATGTAATGGTGCCTCAAGAGTCTCATATGGTTTGTGCTCACTTCAAAAACGACAATCCTGCTTCTTTACATACCCTTTAAGCCAGAAATGAGCCTTATCGCTTAAGATGATTTGACGATCACAATCTGGTTCAACTTGCAGTTGATTCTCTGGCACTGGTATGTTGCTTGTTGGGACCATTTCTCCTTCAAATGTTTTCCAATGACATGAAAATGATGTAATGGAGCTTCAAGAGTCTCATACGGTCTGTGCTCAATTCCAAAACGACAATTCTCCTTCTTTACATACCCGTCAAGCCAGAAATGAACCTTATCGTTGAAGATGGTTTGCCGATAGAAATATGATTGAATTTCCAGTTTATTCTCAGGCAATTGACCGAAAACATGATGCAATTGATGGTCCCCTGGCTTTAATTCTTGCAACAGTTTTCACATCACAGAGCGCTACGCTCTCAGTAGCTCTCAGTACAGAACTAGTTTTTGTTGCGCGACTTAGATGATCATTTACCGATTTTCAACCTTATAGACTGCTTTAAATATACTTAATTTCACGCACATTTGTTGTGAGAAAATGTTCAACAGTTCATTTTTCAGTTTTAACACGACTATCCTAGTAAACCTAGGCTGAACAGTTTATTGTTCACGGAGATGCACAATCAAATTGTTCAGAAAATATTTCTTAATTCCCGACGTTCGTATATGCCTCACAGCTGATCTGACAGAAGCAGCAGCGGTGGTGGAATACACCCAGGCACCTCAAAATGTTACAAGTAGTGGACGGGTAGACACCAAGTGGTTGAGAATGGCGTCGTATTGATAATTCAGGTCCTCTGTCACACTCACGACGATGGCTTCTTCTGTACGCTTTGTACGTGCGTGATTTAGATTAATATTATATGTGAATCCGAAGAAACTTAAGCTAAAACACACAAATTGGCCATATAAAGAAGAACTCCCCCCAAAGTACTAAAAAAAACAACAGGAAATTCCACAGAAACAAGAGGGAGCTGAATTTTGTGGTCTCAAAACTGATCTTTGATCTGACAGCATAACAAATAAAATGATTGAATATTGAGCTGAAAAAGGTTCCATAGAATTACAAAGTTGCGATGAAGTGTCTCTACAGAATTTAGTTCTTCGGATCAGTCGCGAAATAGTTCGAACTTTGTTCGGAAATGTTCAATGAATATGTTCATACGCCACAATAAAATGTTCAATGAAAAAATCGATCAATCGATTAGGGCGCTGCTTTTCTCCAACTACGGGAAAAATATATTGTTATGGGTGTAAGTTAATGTGCACTCGAAAAACCAAATTCATTAGAGAAAGCTTCAGTGACCGGAAGCTTGCATCTGATCGTCTATATGAAAATGAGATTTCAAAGACTCATTTGAGATCAGTAAAAGGACGCATCGATCAAGAGCTAGTAAAACAAAAGGCACAACAAATCCAGTATTGGTAAAAAATCTATACTGGTACTGGTAAATAACCTATAGTACTGTCAAATTCATTGCTAAGCGTGGATTATCCTGTTGACGTGACAATGAAATTATTGGTTCACGTTAACCAATCCTGACAACCCATTAAAAAATGATCGCAAATAAAGGGAAGCGTTGATGTGAATTAACTTTCCTCCACGATTTACGAAGAACTGATCCGAATATGTCTGACAAAGTGCTAACTGAAATAGTATTCAGAATAAATCCAAATATTTCTCAGTTTCAGTGGATTCTACTCTTATATCGATCTACTAACTACAGACCCCCAAATCCGACCCAGAATTCAATTATCATTCCCACGCGAGGATTCAATTCAACGCTTACGAATTTAAATGTTCTTTATCTCTTTTAACGGACTCAGTGGCGCGATGGTTGGTGCGATGAACTGCCGCGCAGAAGGACTGGGTTTGATCCCTAGTGGTAGCAACACCTAAATAATTTTTCACTGGCACTCCTCTCGTGTTGATCTGACAAATCATCCAAGTATCAATTGTCAAGAAAAGCTTATCTCAAATTCGCCGTCCGGAGTCGGCATAAAACACGCACGTGTGAGGTTGTGAGAAAGCTCGGCCCTTGGTACTAACGAGCCTTATGCGCCAGAAATTTACTGTATGAATTATTGTATTGTATCTAAACAGCGTCGATGTTTTTATTTCACTTAGTGCGTTTTTATTTCTTTTTTCAGATATTAAGTCATTTGGAACACTACCGAAGGAGTTGTCGACATGGGACGGGAACAGGCCTGTACGTTCATGACACAATGCAACGAGCACTTCAGCAATCATTTAGTCACAGTAGCGAGAGCACTAAAGTAATAAATTAAAAGTACATATATTGATTGTTTTGTTTTAATTGTATTTTTTATATTTTAGAAACAATACAGTGACTTGTTTGCATTGGCTGCAGAAGAAGACACTACAGCCGTAGGTAGACGAGGTGCGAGTGGAAGAGGTCGTAAGCCTCCAACTAACAAAAAAGATTCAAATAACTCTGGAAATAATTCAAAAAAATCCTCAGATCCAATTAAGACTATGTACACAAGTGATGAAGATTCTAGCGAGGTGAGTTTTTTTTTTTTTATCTGTATCAGAAATAAGTAACGGCCATTGAATGTTTTATTTATTTAATGCGTATGTATTTATTTTAATTGAAATTAACTTACTAAAAGAGCTCCAGGAAATATAGGAAGAAAAAAACCTTACATAGTCCTGATATAGATGTAGATGCCTTCCGTATTCACTCCTGTCCTAAGCACTATCTGTTCAGATATTCAGATGAGCTGTTTCCAAACAGAACATTTCATCGAAAAAAGTTCACCCTCTATCAGAAAATCACAAAAAAATGATTCTGTCTCCATCAGTTTCCCTCTCCAGTTGTGATAAAACTGACACATCTTCTAGAGATGGAAACTCTTTCCAGTGTGGGTCTAATGTCTTTAAATCAATTGATTTGGAGAAGACTAAATGCGATTCCATACAAAAAATTACATTTCACTCACAGCTATACAACTAGGTTCCAGAAACCGAGTAAAATTGAATTGATATTACAATACTTTTGTAAATCGAGTGAATTTGTTTTTGGTGTTCAACGTTACGACTGATTTCATAACTTCGAAAAGTTTTCGAAGTCACTTGCTGAAATTAAAGACACCTGATACCTATCTGATCTTAATAAATTGTTTTGTTTTGAAATTCCGCTCCAATTTGAAGATTTATAAAATAATGAGTGTTGTTTATATTTCTGCGGTGTAAGGAATTGAAAATCTAAACTATGCGGAGGAAAATATAAGCGTACGCTTAGAGATCTTCCTAATCCTTTAGAAATTGCTGATGCTGCTTAAGTAAAACAGATAAATTTTCAATGAAAATTAATAAAAAAATTTTTATTTAGATTTATATCATATTATTAACTTAATGAAGAAAACTGCTACGCCACATCCAAAACCATTATCGATTCCCTTTGTGTTGTTAGCCGCAGTTTTGCGTTTCCTTCCCGGAGAAAGCTTTCAGGGATCAATTGGAAAATAGTAAGAAAAGAGTTCTAAATGTTTTGGAGAACAAAATTTGTCCAAGATGGATCAAACTTTCCGTGGACGAATTTTTGTGTTTACACCTGTGGAAATACCTTATGTTTTATTGCATTTATTCAAAACTAAACAACATTCTGAATTATATTTCTACACTCAGATATTATTCAGTTACATTTTCAATCGCGTCAATTCATCCCAATAAATTGAATTTCACAGAATCGGATTGAAATCACTTAGAAACCGATAAAACCGGATTGTGGAACATGGAAATTTACTTCTTCTTTTTTCAACTTCGAAAAATGTGAAATGAAATGTGAAACTTCGAGTGAAAGTGAAATGTAGAACCTAGCAGATAATCTGCGAATTCGTGCTGACTTACATTTTAATGAAAAAAAAGTGTGCAATCGGAGTGTGTTCTGACGCATGGTCGGTTACGATTTGCTTATTCTTGTTTTATGAATGAATGAAATTAAAATCACCGCCGCAATTTCCAACCCGCAAAAGAAAAATAACACACAACTTTTGGGTTAAAAGTTTTTATTAATTTTTACTAAAATGTGATAACTAAATGGGAATTAGTTGAAATTCAATTCATATAGTGACGCTAAATAAAAAGTACACTTTTATAACAGGTATACGATCCATCATTTTAATTATTTTCTTTATTTATTTCAGGAGGAATGGTTAAAGCCGAAGAGCGCACTATCCAAAAAGAGGAAAAAAGCATTTAATGATTCAGACTGACGATACTCCCGCATATTGTTTTTTTTTATAATGTTTATACATTAAATGATTAGATACTGTTAATAGTTTCGATGTAAATATGTAGATGTTTAATTTTTATTAAATGTATGTTGCTTAAATTAGCAATTATGAAACAAATCTACTTAAAAGTGTGTTATAATTTACTTACTTAACTCATATGTACTTACTTAACTCATATGTGCTACGAAATTAACCTTGGCCTCAACCAACATGTGTCTCTAATTAGCCCGGTCCAGTTGCGCAGTCTGGACCTCAGTCCAAGTTGGTTGAGGTCGGTTTCTACGCGCCACTTCAGGCGAGGTCTTTCTCTACTGCGTACGAAGTCTGGTCAAAGACTCTGCGAGCCGGAGTGTTGGTGTCTACATGTCCTAGCCATCATAAACGTATAATGCGGAGTTTATTTGACCAGGGGCATGTCGCTGTACAGCTCGTATAGTTCTTGGTTGAATCTTCGTCTCCATAGCCCATAAACGCCAACGGGACCAAAGAATTTTCCTCTCAAATCGAGCAAGGATTTCCTCATATGCTTTATCGCCATAGCGCAGGACTGGGATGGTCAGGGTCTTATATAGAATCTCCTTAGTAGTTCGAGTGAGTTAGCTTCGTTTAATTTCTGACGAGGTGATTTCCCGTACTATCTCAAAGTTATATCTTTCAATGGTGACGTTCTGCCCTATTCGTCAATGTTACCCGCATTTAGTGCTAAACCCATTTTCGCCGCTTCCTTCTCTATACTAACAAACGTGGCTACAACATCACGTTGAGTTCTACCAATGATCTCAATCTCGTCGACGTTTGCTAGTAGTTGCACCAATTTTTGGAAAATTGGCTCAGGAAGTCAGAAGTTTTGCACAATCCTCTCAAGAATCAAATTGAAAAAACCTCATGACAGCGCATCGCCTTGCCTAATTCATTTTTTGGTATCAAATGTGCCATTGAGGTCGTTTCCGATCCGAATTCGCCATCGTCATCCATCACAAACGGACGAGTTTGGGCGGTATACCAAAACTAGGCATAGCTCTGTATAGTTCGTCTCTATAAATGCTCTCGTGTTCACATATGACGGCAGATAGGATCTTGTAGGCGATGTTGAGGAGACTTATGCCTATGTAGTTGGCGCAATTTAGAGGGTCTCGTTTTTTGTGGATCGGGAAAACGGAAAAAAATGAGGTTCCATTCCTTAGGCATACTTTCTTCCGACCAGATTTGGCTTATGAGTGGTGGATGTTATTCAACAAGTCATCTCCGCAGGCTTTATAAAGCTCAGCGGGAAGGCCGTCATTTCCGGCAGCCTTGTTGAGCTTGAGTTTGGATATTGCTATCCTTACTTCTTTCAGATCGAGTGGTTGGCAGTTTTCGCTGTTGCTGCCAATATTGATTGGTTCGTACTGCCTGACAGCGGAATATTGTTCGTCATCGCCGTTTAACAGTCTACAGAAGTAGATCTTCCATATCCTCAGCATCGACTGTGTCTCAACTACGATACTTCCTTGTTCATCTTGACAGGATTCTGTTCTAGCATTGCAAATCTTTCGAACATCGTTCCTTGAGTGGCACCTCTCCATATCCTCGATCGCGCGCTTTTCTTGCTCTTTTTTCTGAAAAGCCGGTGTTCTTACCTTCTTATCTGCCTATAGTGCTCAATGGCAGCTCTCGTCTTCACCTGCAGCTTAGCATTTTAGGCATATCGGCATTCCTCATCAAACCAGGGGTTTCTTGCTTGTTGGCATCGTTGCCATTGTTCTTCAACATTCGATGCTGGAGGTTAAGGGATACTCGTCGCGCGTATACGAGACGGCCCTCTTGCGAGTGCAGTCTTTCGACATTAAATTTTTTCACAGAATTTCTAGGTTTTTGATATCCGCATTCTTACCTTTGCTGCAACAAGGTAACAAGTGTTATAATTTGTTTCTGGAAAATAACAAAAATTTAATTTCAGAATTAACCGGCAGAAGGAAGACACTGTGCGTGGTGTTGTGTTAAGCTTAGTCCACCTTCCAGTGGCAACCATCTAATAAAAGTCTCATCTGTAGGAAGACTGTTACTAAACTACTCCCATTGCGGATAAGAGGTCATCGCAAATGCATGTATGTCAACAATTTAGAAACGGGGTAGTTCACGTTACTTGCCTGTCCAATGAGTCAGCGTGGAACCGTCTTGCGGAACAAATACAATGTAATGTCCAATGGACCCCAAAAGGTGACAACTCGAAGTAAAATTTGCTGTTTCACTTATATCTGAGTGCTCATGTAAATTTTTTAACTTTTTTCCTCTCCATTGTCACGGGACTGAATTGGTCGAGTGAACAATGACAACACATCTTCATCAAAGTTAATGTACTAAAACTGAAACTAGCAACACGGCCATTGATTTCAACTTCTACAAAACTGGCTGCGGTGTTACTGCTGTTTGTAATGGTTAGTACTTTATAGTCTCAATAACATTTCTGTCTAATGTTTGCGACTTTATAGTTATTTTCTCTTAATCAAAACCAAATGTGATGCAATTGAAGTTGTCCAGAGCTATCAGCATAAACCTACGCCTACAATATTGTATGTATGTTGTTCCCGAATTTGTAAAAGCATGCTACGTGTCGCTTCACAATTCTACTTAATTGGATACAGTGTGCTTTAGAAGGCCAATGTTAACAGAGCGCTGTTCACTAGAGGTGAGTTATTTAGCAATTTTATTTTATATCATGACAAAACACATATCTTTCAATTTGAGCCCATAAAAAGCAAATATCTTCGCCTTTCTTCCCTTCATTTTTGTTTCTGCTTCGCTACTTGCTTCTTCTCTTTTGCTATTCTCCTCCTCTGCTTCGCTTAGTTTTTCTTCTGCTTCGCTTTTTCTGACAGTTATTGCCTCATAAAACCGCTCTACTAAATCTACCTTCAGATTGTAACGATACAACAACACCGGCATTGGGGATGATAGTATCTATGACTGTGTCTAGATAAATTGAGTTGTCTTTTTCTTTTACTATTCTTATCACTGTGAAGCAACAGACGAGAGCGGGGAAAAGTTCAACCCACTTCCCGTTTGTTAGAAAAGTCAGGAATATCTGCACCCACGAAAAGTTCTACTTACTTACTTACTTAAGTGGCGCTACAGTCCGGAATGAACCTGGGCCTCAACCAACATGCCTCTCCAATTAGCCCGGAACGAAAAGTTCACGTCAATAAAATAAAAATAAACAAATTAATTTAACATATTTTTGTTTATTAGTTTTAACTGTCTTCTTAAAAAAAATAAAACAACACATACTTCAGTTTGGGTTCAACCCATTTGAATTGTTTTTTTTGTTTATAATGTCAGCTGAGTATGAATTACAAATACTTAAGTTTGCATACTCTTAACATAGGTAATATCTTACTATCCCACTATCTGCAGTCAATGAAAGTCAAATATGTAATACAAAATAACATGTATGCAATGTTCTCACTTGTAAATTAATATTATGAATTTGATTTTCGTTTCCTTTCTGACTTTAAAAGCCGCATTTGTGTTTTCCTCTCCATTTCTTCGTAGTGATCTGAAAACATCATTTTCATCACTGGATACATGCAGGAAAAGTTCTTTAGATCAGCAAGAGTTACCTGAAAATATTTTACTCATTATTGTATATTTAATACTAATTGAATTAATTTTATTTTGTATGTGTTTATAAATTTCTCAGCGGTGAGTCAAATCTGTAACGGATTCAAATGAACTGCGCAGAAGGTATGAGTTCGACTCAAAGCAGTAGCAGCATCTAAAGTGTAGTTTCACTGACCCTCCCCTTGCCAAAATCTGACAAAGTCAACAAAGCTTCTCTCAGCTCCGAACTTTTTGGTGCAAGAAGTACTACACAGGCACACTTAGTAGTCCTGGGTACTAATGAAGCTTTCCTTGCTAATGAGTTGGTGTATGCTACTTACCAAATTATCTTTACCGGCAGCCTAATTGAGCTTTAGTTTAGATATTGAAATCCTCACTTTACTTGTTTGGTCGTGTTAGCTATTGTCACCAATATTTAATGCCTTGCAGTCCCGTTTGTTTAACAGTCTGTGTTATCACTATCCTATTACTACAATAGGATTTTTCTTAGTTTATCTCGACAGAATTTTCTTTGGGCCTTGTATCCAAGGTTTTGACGTTTTAAACTTTGGTAAAACTTACACACACGATTCTTGGAGTGGCACCTCTCAATATCATCGATCGCTCGGATTCCTTTTTTATTCATATTTCTGAAAATCCTGTGTTCGTCCGGTGAAAATCCGGTGTTCGTCGATTCGTCTTTAAAGTTCAATGGGGACCCCCTTTACCTGCAGCTTGTAGGCCTCATGCTTGACATATGTCGGGGCTTTCTTAATAAAGGAGGGACATTTTGCTACTGAATGCAAAAATTATAACATATTAGTTCTAGTTGATCAAATAGCTTTTGACATCCTGCCATTGGTCTTCGATATTATTTTGTTGCTGGTGGTATGTTGTAAATCGAGTGGTTGGTTTAACTAATAGTTTAACTGGCTGTTGGCGCTCGAAAGAGTCGCAACCTCGTTAGGCCTGCCTTTAGAAAGCCAACGCGCGGATCCTAGTTTAGTTAGTTCGTCACCATTTTTTCTTTTATGTAATTTTGTCCTGCCACCCAGATCATTTTGACTTTTTTCTGATTACACTGAGCCCTTAGCTCTGCGCGGCAGTCTCCAACAATACTAGTTTTGTTGATGTAAGAGCTTCAATGGACGCTTAACTATCTATTTCGATGGAAATAACCTCTTGTGAGGGACATGCGTTCTCAAAGAACTTGGCAGTCATTGCAATTAAAGTCTTTTTCGAGATTAAATGTTTTCTTAGTATTTCGCATTTGTTGTGGCGTGATTTATATCTTAACCTTGGCTGTTACAAGATATTGGTCCGATTCAACGTTAGAACCTTCGCATGTTCGGAAATCCAAAATACGTCCAAAATGTGTCCCTTTTTTCTATCGCAATATCCTCTTATGGATATCAAGGTGGGGAACGCTTGTGATTGGTATGAAGGCATTTCGCTCAGCAGCGAAGTCAATTAGCCAAAGTCCGTTGTAGGCTTATTTTTCGACAATACTGCTAAATATGTCCGCTCTTCCCACTTTTGCGTTAAAATCTGTCAGCACGATTATGCTTTAGAAATGGCTCATAAGTTTTGTCCAGGATCTCGTAGAACATTACCAATGGTATATTTTTGTCCATCGTAGTGTGAGTGCATGTTTGTGAATTTGGCCTTCATGCGGATCGCTTCGATGCTTTCGCCCATATCTCTAGCGGTCTATTGGTTATGTGTTCAAATGTTAAGTGGAAGGTTGTGCGTTTATTAAAAATAAAGCGGCGGTTACACGCCTATGTGTAGCAATATTTGAACATGAAAACAGCTGTTATTCGGCGGACATCATTCTGGAGTAAGTCTTCACTACGTCCATCGAATTCTTATTAACGAATTATTCAGTTTTGGTGGCTTACAGAAAAATAGTATAACTGTGACACAAATGCTATTACTTGTACAAACTTTTTTTTTATGTTGTCCTGATTATTAACAGGGGCCATATTTTGTAAAACGTATATCGTAGAAATCACTTTGTTATGGTTGAAGTACGATTACGTAAAACGATTTTCGCTTTAAGTTTTACAATACTCGTAATTTCTTACGACTAACATTTGGCAGTTTTACACTTGTCGTGACTATCGTTTTCTTCTGTATCGTTTACTTGCCGCTCGTTTTGTTTTAGGTAATAGATACCCAGTACATCCCATGCAACTGATATAAAACATCGCGTTTTTTAAACAACGACAAATTACTTGAAAGAATTAACTTCCATTCGTGCACCAACGACATTCGTATTAACAGGATATTAGGGTCTGTTTGAAAATGATATTAGTACGTTCACGTTAACCCTAAATTAAACCTTTCACGACAAAATCTAATTTCACCGTTTCCTTTTTTTTTGAAATCAGACGTCTACAAATACAAGTTTTTTGCGCAACAGGCTCGTTAGTACCCAGGGCCTAACTTTTTTTTCGCAACCATACATGAGTACATGTGTACTTCTTTCACGATGTCGGCACTTACAGTTTAATGCCGATTTCAAACGGCTAAGCTGAAATAAACTTTTTGAAAAATCATTAAGGTGTTGTTACGGCTGGGCATCGAACCCATCCAACACTACAGTTCATCACAGACATCTGGTATTAAGAGACATGAATTTAAGGAATTCCAAATAAAATGTTGAATTCCAAGTCGGAGTAATCGTACTAAAATACAAAATAAAAATTCATAATAATTTTACCTGCATGAAATCGAAAGCAATGGCTACATTATTCAATAATCCATCAGGCATTCTAGGCAGCTTTGCATATCGCTGACTGAAATGTGTCAAAATTGTGTGTTTGGCACCCATTTGATGTGATACATCTAATGCTTGACTAACAGTGCAATGCATTTTAATGCTTGCCTCGTCTATAAGTTCGTCTTCCATTGTGGCTTCATGTATTAATATAGTCGAGTTTCTACCCAACTCAATTAGATCTTTACATGGCATAGTATCTCCACTATAGGTAATTTTAAAAGGTTCCGAAAATTCATCTTTTTGATTTAACACTAAAGATATTCCAAATGAATGTGCGCAATGCTTTACTAGACACGTTGATAAAGTACTAATCCCAATATCTTTCAAAGTAGGTGATTCAAAGGGAACGTCCACCTTGACAAAAATTTAATAAATAATTGATTACATTAATAAGAACAACAAACTAGATATACATACCATATCACCATTCGGTATAAGAGTATAGGAACTATCAATTGCTTCTATGACATCATTATAGTAGTTCAGCCATGAATGGATTTGTTTAGGAGCGAATAAGAAGAGAGGTGGAAGGTCTTTTCCAAATAACCTGATTCGTTCTTTAAGAATGCCAACTAATCCTAAAAAAACGAAAAAATGATTAATACTAACTAAACCTAGAAAATAGAGAAATATAAATCACAAACCTATATGATGATCAGCATGTAAATGCGAAATATAAATTGCCTTTATATTTTTAATCACATTTTGCCATCGATTATGACCATAAAATCGTATAATTTGTCCAAGAGTGCCTTCACCACAATCCATTAAAATATACGCATTCTTATTGGGTTGCAATAATATTGCGCTTACATTTCTAGTTTTGTTTGGAATACAGGAGCCCGTCCCCAAAAATGTAATTTTTGGAAAGATTTCTGCATCGTTATTTCGATTATTTTCGTTTTTTTTCATAGTTGAGTGTAAAACATGTAGCGCGTCTGTAAATCCATCCAAGACTTGTGTTTCTTTAATGTACTCTTCAGGTGTTAATTTAAGTTCCATTGACCTGTCTAAGCCTTTAAATGGACGAAGCCTAAAACATGTTAATGATTCAATGTTAGGTATTATTTCGGATTCCGTGTGATCATTATGTGAACCAATGACATTTTCCGATTGAATATACAGTTTAGTTCGTTTCATATCCTCGTTAACAACATTCATATGTTCGATTTCACTAAAAACAAAACAATAAAAAAAAACAATTTAAAAAAAAAAAAAACTTTTTGGAAATATTGCCTAAATTGTACATTTTTTTTACCTGTGTATAGAGTTTTATTGCAAATATTTAAGTTGATGGTTGTGTTTTGTTTAATCAAAATTGTAAGAGCCATTTTTCAGAAATGTAATATTGCGCAAACCGGGCAAAAACGACAGGTTTTAATGCCAATTCCAAAAACTGTGAAATCTACTAAGGAACGTGCAATCGACTATTTGTATGTTATAATTGCCAGACTTAGGCAAGAAATCTTATGCTTTCAAGACAAAAGCCAACGATTTGTAAAAATCCGTATCAAGGTCAAATTGGCCAACATTAGCCTTACATTCGGTCACGATTCCATGGAGGAAAAAGTGATATTGGCAAAAAATTATTCTATGAGCTCCTTGAAAAAAAATTAAGTGACTTCCAAAATACGAAGTTAAAATCGTTCTGTGAGATTTTAACGCAAAGTTAGTGAAAGGGACATTTTAAGCAGAGTTGTAGGAAAACCACAACAGACACCTCGTCTGGCATAGGACTTGGGTTCGCTGCGGAAATGCCACTATAGCCACGCCAGATTTCCTCACCTATATTCAAAAGGGGACATGAATGTCTCCAGATCAACGAACGGTCAAGGCAAGAATGCGGATATCCACCACCAACAATTTATTGTTGAAAGAATGCAATTGTAGGAGCCCACCTTCGCGGAACGTTTATCCCCTAATCTCTCAATTAACATCATTCAACCAGAATCTAATGTTGAAAAACAATGACAACGATGCCAACAAGCTTTTCAGAAAGAAGAAAGAAGAGCAAGAAAAGCGCTCGATCGAATAAATAGAGAGGTTCCACTCCAGGAACGATATTCGCAAGTTTTACCAAAGTGTAAAACGCCAAAGCCAAGGATACAAAGCTCGAACAGATGAACAAGATGGAAGAACCACTTCTATTAAACGGCGATGAGGAAAAAATGTCGATACAGAACGAACCGTTCAATACTGGCGACGACAGCGAAAACTTTCAACCACCCGACCAAAGTGAAGTGAGGATAGCAATCTGCACTAGCGAGGTATCCGTCGGAGCGGAGAATTTTCCGCCACTTTGTCGGAGGCTCAAATTCCATTCGAAGTATGTGTCATCGGAGAAAAGTCCCTTCACTACAATTTTTAATTAAACTCCGCGAAGAATTTGTGTCGGAGGTAATCGGAAAAAGAATTGCACTTAGCAGTCCAAAATTGCTCGACAAATGCTGCCAACGCTCTTCAACGCAATTCGTTGGGGTGCGTTACAAATTGTCGGAGAAATAATCCGAACAACTTTTCGAAAAAATAACTCGAAGCTAAAATCCTCCGAATCGCACAAAATCGGAGAAATTTTCACTCCGACACGACGGAAACCATGCTAGGGCTGAATATTAAAACTCAAGCTTAATGAGGCAGCCGGAAATGAAGGCAGAATATGATGACTTGGTCGGATGAAAGTAAGCCTGAAGAATACAACTTATGCATCCACTACGCCTGACTGTTTGATGTGAATTTTGGGCTGGAGGCATTTTCGGACCATTCTTTTTAGAAAGACTGGTTAGGCAATAACAATTAATGGGTGTTAACATGGAGATCCTTTACAAGGCCCTGAACATCGCAGGAGTACAGAACTTTAATAAACTAGGGTGGTGCCCTAGTTTCTCTTGTGAAACTCCGAAATTTATTGCGTCGGGATTTAAAACGAGAATTTGTTCACCTTATATAGCTTTCATTTATCTAAGAATTGATGTAAACTCATTTATCTAAGAATTGATGTAAACTCTTAATTTTCCCAGTAAATTCCCTTACAAAGCGCCGACGGCATATCGCAGGTCCTAGGAATTTTATCAGTTGTTACTGTTTTGAGTACTTGTCACTTTTGCACGGCTTCCATTTTTTCGGTGCTGGTATCACCCCAATTATTCCTAAGAATATAATATGGTGACGAATTGGCTTGCCATATACAATATCGATTTAATTTTTGCTTTATATAAGCTCGGTCATATTTCCTATTCTAAAATTCTCAAAAACCAGAACTTAATTTTTTCCTCAAAATATTTTTTTAACAAACAAACCTAGTTCCCTTTTCAAGCATAGGCGATTGCAGGGTCATTCGATTGTCTTCTCCCCATTTTTTTGAGATCAAGAAGAACAAGATAGAATATCTAGATGGGCCCAGGAATGATAGGGAAAGCTTCTAAGTTACGTAGGCAACAAAACATTTTTAATGATTTAAATGAAATTTTACATACCTACGACTATCAAATCAAACTACGACTATCAACTTTTAATTCTTTCTTTGTGTCACTAAACTTTTCTAGTTGATAAAGAAACGAAATAGCTAGTTCATATAGACTAAGGTAAATATGCAATTTGATATAAATCTTACCCCAATAACGGAAATATTTGGTTATCTAGTTGGTTTAGTTGAATTTGAATCCTGTGTGCAGCAAAATGTCCAGAAAATCTAATGACCGATAGTATCCAAAAAGGTAGTTTTTTTCGTGAAATAAAAAAAATATATAAAAATTCGTTATTTAGTGTTTGTCGAAATAAACAAAATATGTGCGTGTCATAAATAGGTGAAGAATTAAGAGTGGCAAGAAAATATGATCAGCATTATGGTATAAACTAGTGAAGGAATTTCGCAACAGTAACTCAAAGAAAACTGTTCAGTTCAATGTTAACATATTTAACACAAAAATATTGTAATATTTCTTTATCTTATTATTAATCTAATGAACCATTCTTCACGTAGCTCATCTCGCGTTTGAGAATATTCGTCGGTATCTCGCAAATAAAACGGGTAATGTTGGCCTCCAATGCTTCAATCGTAGCTGGTGTCCACAAACACCTTCGACTACGTAGCGCCAAAGGAAAAATTCAAACGGTGTGATATCACATGATCTTGCTAGCCAATTCACTGGTCCGACGCGTGATGTTAATCCTTCATCGAAGCGCTCTGTCAATATGTGTATTGCTTCACGGGCTGTGTATTAAATCATACCATACGTTTTTTTTTGAATTTAAAATGCCAACAAAAAGTCGGCATGGAAAAAACGTTATATAGTTGAAATATAAATATTAAGTTTGTATAAATATCTTGTTCAGTAACTTTTTCAAAATTTCTCCGGGTTTTTGAAAAGTTAGCGTGAAAATTGGCAGACCTTGAAATTTGCTTTTCTTCTTCTGCTACAAAGAGTTCGTGTACAATTTTATGACTTTGGATCAACATTTTAGCCCCAAAAACTAGTTACGTACGGATTAACAGTCATGGCTTTATCGGGTTAGCTAGCGACTCGGAGTCAATCCATATAACATTACGATTATTTCTGTATGTTACAAACTATGTATTAAAAGTAGTATACCCCCATTGGGATAGGGTATTTTTTTTTTTTTGCAATTCTTATGCTTGGTAAAATTCGACAACTAGTTAAAAAACGAGTAGCACAATACTCACCGATTTGATGTATTCAAAAAAAAATGTTTCGTCGATTTTCCAAACTTAGATAGAAACTGTTGGTACGAATTTGAATTCACCACCACTTCTGGCGCAAAATGTATAACGACAGCGATATTCTCGTAATTAACAAAATGCTTGCTCAGAGAATCAATATAATCCTCGCTCGGTATGTCAACAACTGAAATAAACAAAAATAGTTGTATTCCTAAGTTACAAGATAAATTAGTAATATTTATTTATTATCCAAGCACTAGTCAATAAAAAATATGATTGACTTGAATTCGTTTGTGTTGTTGAAATAGTGAGTTGGTCAAAGTGGCATGATGTCTTATTTTGTTGTGCATGGTGTTATACGTAGAAATACAAAATATATTTACTCACAAGCAACAATTTGGTTCCCGCATGTTGGCACACTTACATCTGATGATTTCACAACCGTACCGTCATCTAAAGTAACGTCTTTCCCAGATTTCAACAAACCGAGCAAGGGACCCGGTGGAACGCCCATTTCAACACATTTTTTTAAATCCAAAGTTCCCGGTCTTGGCTGTAATACAAGAGAAAGCGAATTTGTGTTATGATTTGTGTATAGACAAAGATAGATTTAGCAGTGAATAAGGGATGAGGATAGGTGTACTTACTTTTAATTGGCAAATGTATAAAACCGTCGGGTCTGAAAAACCTTTTGTGATATTGTCTTGGTCTTTTTTGTTACTGCAAATATGAAATGAAATATTAATCAGCCGCCTATGGTAATATTTCATTAATCCTACCTAAATACTTGATACGCTTTAACTGTCATTACTTCGTCGTCCAACAAATCGTTTTCCAATATACCCAGGGTTTCTATATTTATCTTCTTAAGAACAACAAAACGATTCATTGCTTGAAACAAGGTATTCTGAAAAGAAAAAAACCGGACATAATAATTAACATTATGAGTTGCTTATGGACGCCCATTGGTTTAAGTTCATGGTAATTATATGTTAAAAAAATGACAAGACAAGACAAGGCACCTTTGTCAAAAGACACCATTGACGCAATACCAAATTCCCATTTTTTAATGGAAAAAACTAGCTCAACAAATTTAAGAGCAGATAAAACAGTGGGTACATTGTCCTGGTGGTTAGTTATCCGAAAGTGACAAGTTCTATCTTTTTCACTGTCCATCCAAGAGTAACACTGTCATGAGAAGCTTGCAAAATTTGCCTTTCGAATTCGGCTTTAAACAAATTATCCTCTTCTTTCTGGAAAATCAAAAATAGCTTAGCACACACAAATGAATGGAAAAGTTAGGTTTGAGGTCATGGCTGGAGGCATCTTGGAGCGCTGCTTGACATCCTTATGGCATTTCCTGACCATATTTTGTTTTGCTCATTTTTACATTGTTTTCTTTGTCTTCTTTTTGCGCTATGTTGCTTACTGAGTACTTTTGCGAGCAAATATGATTTTATATGCTTCATGATCCATAACACATGACGTATTATAAGGTATAGTTGTAAATATTAACATTAATAAGTTTTGAAGATTTTTTTTAGCATTACCATAACCCCAATGACTAGAGTCTGACTTTAAATTCATAAAAATTCGACTTTATTCAATGATACCTTTACTAAAATAGAGATTCATACTGGCAAATTTAATGATGCTCCAAAGTTACCTACCAATTCATGTGGGCCATGCAATGTTAATTTATTTAGTCCTGCGTCTTGTGCTGTTAGTGCCAAACCAGGTAATCCACCAATTTTACTCCAACATTTTGAAGTAAAAAATATGTGCTGCAATCGAGATAATTTTGTTTTGTGCTCATGAGCTAGACGTTGAGTTCCTTCTCCGCAATTAAACAAATATCTTGAAAGAAAAACTTGTTTTATATTAACATAATAAAAATAATAAACAAAAACATCTTACCTTGATTGATCAGTAAACAGATAGACCGATGCCGGTGCTCCTTCTGAGCCAGATCCCAAGATCTGTAATGTTACAGTTCCTGGGGCATATTTGACTTTCTGCTTAACTTTATCCATTCTATTTGCTTTTATTAAGTTGCCTTCCATGAATGTTCTATACTTTAGAAAGTATGAACTATTATGTACTTTTAATATTCTTAAAAATACAAACGACATATGATCCTACTTTGCGAATAAATATTGTTATCATCAGAGTTCTGACACATTACGTCTGAATGTTATGACATTTTATACCATGTGCAGCTCAGGAAAAAATTGATTGAACGGCCGCGTTCAACAAACAATTTTAAGGTCCTGAAAAAAAAAACACCCGGATGCCAAACAGAGTTATTATTGAGAATTAGCTAAAAGACCTCTAAACTGGATAGAAAAACTTTGCCCAGTCGACTGAGTTCGCCTCTGCGGCAGGGATCAAGTAAGGAAGAGATGGGAACGTACGTCTTCCCCTTTATTACCCGATTTCTTACGTGTCGTTTTGACACATAAATTAATTGCAATCAAGGTTGTATCTGGTTGGGCCATGGTGGGGAATTCATCTGTCAAAATCTGTATTTCTTAATGTTGTAATCGTGGTAAACTTACGACGTGAAAAATTAACTGTCAACATTTGTTTGGGAAAACTTTTACAATAATATCAGAAATTGGGTGTATAAACCGACACCCAAGCTGACAAAATTAAAGAGAACGAAAAGAGAATAAAACAAAAAAAGTTATCAATAAACAAATTACTAAAATGAGATTGAATTCATCGGTTTACCACAGTTTAAAATGACATTTAATTTATTCCGTGTGTCAGTTGCGTAAAAAGGGGGGTTAACTTTTATCCAATGACTATTTTTTTAACATTTCTGCGAAGGTAAAAAAAAGGCTTTTTGCTGTGTCAATTGGATTAAATGGGATATTATTTTAAAACTGTTTTCAATAATTTTCCAAAAGAATTGGAACAAAATTTCTTGTAATAAAAAAAAAACGAAAAGATTTCAGAAAGATTATCAAAAATGCATCAATTATTAATTATTGCCAGTAAAAGAAATATTGTACAATTTGTGCTTATAATAAAAAATGTCCTCCTTACTTTGTTCATGTTAAACGTATTTCACATAAGGCGAAACAAATGTAATCATAACATTTTTGAAACCATCTTTTTTAAAAATCCAATTTAAGTTTATTTTACAACTTTCATTCGATTTTCTGATTTCTTTGTTTTTTATTAAATAATATGAATGATATATTATATTCGCGACACATGTGAACACTTGTAACGAGGAATATTCCATGAGCGTGCTTTCCATCTTTGTCACTCCTCAGTAGGCATCCCAAGGGTCAAAAATTAGTCACTGGATAAATTTTAGCGAGCTGTTGAGCAGGTTAAAATGCTGAAGTCTCTTTTCACCATAATAATGTCGAAAATTATCCACTGGATAAAGATTTAGCGCAATTGACACGGGCTTAATGGTCATTCAATATTATTTAGTGGTCCACTTTTTAGGGGTGTTTATGAAACGTCGTCGCAAATTTACAATTTTTCGCACATTGTAAACTAACTTGCACAAATACCCTCATAAATTTACTTTTAATCAGCAGATGAGATAATTTGTGAATTAGAGGATAATTAGTAATTTCTTATTAATACGGCTGTACTTGTTTTACCCCTTCATTTTCACTCAATCGGGTCTTGGCATTTACCTTTTTTTTCTGCGAATAAATTATAATGGCCGTGTTCCGCATTTCAGTTTACAACTTAAAGTTGAAATGAGTTAACGTGGAACGCAAAATCTTACTAAGTTGAAATGTAAATGTTAAACTTTTCCAACCCTTATTTTGTAATTTAATTTTTGCATATAGTTATATAGATTTCTTTTTACTTTTATCTGTTCAGAATAATTATTCTTTATCAGAAGAGTAAAAAATACATTAAAAAACCTACTGAAATCAAAAACATCTTCATGACAGGTCGAAGAAAAATCAGTTGTTTCACTCATATCTGAAGTTCCATGTGTAAATTTTCAAATCGTTTCGTCAAATGAGACAACGTGAATCAGAGATAAAGTAAGGAAAAATTGGGAAAAAAATGAAAGCAACATTTTGAGTTTGGCAGACAAGTGTGTGACAATCAAATAATATGCTCTGTGCACCTACCTATTTGTGCCGCGGTGAGTAATTTATCTGTCAAAATTTTGGAAAATTCCAGGCTTGTTGGCAAAACGTAAATTCTTGGAAAGTTTCCTATCTCTTCCTTACTTGATCTCTTATGTGAATGCCGCATTAGTGCTAAATTCCACTATTTTTGTTCAATACGATTTGTACTAAAAATTAATTGCACGAGAGTTTGCGATCTCATTTGTTTTTTCTCTGATACTGATATTGACATATGTATGACATGGTGACAAATAAAATAGTGAAAAAGTTTTGCAACCGTAATTGTTAATAACATAACTAAATAACAATACATTGTGTTTTTTATTTTTTAAATTTAATGATTTAAATAAATCAAAAAAGAAAAATGCTATCAGAAATCAATAGTATCCTTCCTGATTCGCAACTGTTGACGGCGGATCCATCAAAGTTATCATTTGAGAAAGGTACACTATTTAAAACTATGTACATACTGTAAATTACAAATCAATAATTATGTATATATCAAAATAAATATAATTAATTAGACATTAAAATGGATAGAATAAAAAATTTGCTATTTCCAAATTGCCTTGATAAGTTATCAAATAAGATTGCCATTTATCAGTAAAAAGAAAAAAATAATTACAACCGTATGTGTACTTAATTTTTTAGCTTTATGTTAAAGTTGTTGGTAAAATTGTACTTAAGTATTGTTTTTTAGCAGTACATAGACAGAATCATATATGCACGTTTTATTGAATAACGTTTTTACAATTAACTAAACATTATACCTATACCTACTCTTTAAGCTCTTTGTTTATTTACTAGACTGTGAGGTGGAAGGTTGAATTTCAATCTGAATTAACAAATAAAAATGTGTCATCGAGCTTCACTTGCTTTAATTTTTTTTAATCCCCTAATTTGTTGCGAAACCATTCTTCACAAACTTGAACGACGCATTTATTCACATATTCATTTGCTGGTGAATTTAATACTGAACCAATGGTTAGTTGAATAAATGGGTTCGTGAAAGTCGCCATACTTCGTGTAAAGACAAAATGCAGCAGCCTGATATTTATGTTTATTTGGACATTCATTGTTCCCTTTTTGAAATTGGAAACCTTGAAGCCTAAATATAATTTGCGGCAGTATCACGTAGTTACGACTTCGACCAGGATTCGTGGATGATAACGCTCCTATTAAAATGCATCCCCAAAAAATCACCATTCCGACGAGCGAGCAAAGAATTTCTGCACATTCGATCCAATGTTGTTATACTTACTTACCCGGGCCTCAAATGTGTTCCAACTGCGGTATTTCATCTCGAGAGGATTCTGTTACAGCCAAGTATCCTTAGGCGTTTTATAAACCAAAAGTTTCTTGCTGGTGTGCGCGAGAAACAAAGCGCATCAGTTCCGGCTGATCTACTGGCTTGGTGGCATCGTTGTCAATGTTCTTCGACATAAGATGCTGGTGTATTCGAGAGGTTAGGGATGCCTTGGCGATCTCTGGCGATTGCAGTCTTTCAACATTATATTTTTAATAGTATTTCTGATTTGTTTTAGCGTGGTGGATATCCGCATTCCCAGCTTGGCATCCGAGTCGATTTTAGCCCTTTGGAATGTTCGCACGTCCAAAATACTGGATGTGTGCCTCTTGTCTATAGCGATATGAACCATTTGATTGGCCGTTTCTTGATCTGGAGACCGCCATGTCCCCTTATGGATATCGAGGTGAGGAAAACGTGTGCGGGCTATAGTGGAATTTCGTTCCGTAGCGAAGTCAATTAACGTGTTGTCGTGTAGGAAGGGTTTTTCAACAATACGCAATATGTATTCTTTTCCTACCTTTGCTTTTAAATCTCCCAGGACGATTTTAGCATCATACTTCGAATGTCGCTCATAGTTTTGTCAAGGAGCTCCTAGAAGCAGTCTTTCGCTGTATCATCCCTTTCTTCCGTCGGTGCGTGAGCGCATATAAGGCTTGTGTTGATGAATTTGACCTTTATGCGAATTGTTACAAAGCGTTTGCTAATGCCTTGCAAACATAAGACTTCTTGCCTAAGTCTGGCACTTATAACAAGTCCACATCCGAGTAGTTGCTGTTTATGCTCACTTATAACAAGCTACGTTGTAGATGTCACAGTTTGCCGCAAAAACGTATTTGTAACTACTGGAAAGGATACAAAAGCGATTTATAAAACTGATAGGAGATTCAACCTTAGCGACTCTATAATTTCGTTTGAACATAATAGGCATATCTCTTGCCTAACACTGTTTTTACCGCTATTATAAATAATCAACTGCATTCCGCCCCTTCAAACATTCGACCTAAATGCTCACCATGCCATGGAATGTAGAGATTCATTTATAAACCAAACGAAACAAATATGGAATGATTTACCAAACTTAATTTTTCCTCCCCAAACCAATTTACCGAAATTTAAAACCAACGTACTTCGGTATCTCCTCCTTTCAAACTTTCTATCGGCAGATAGTTTGCTCGAGTCTAACTGCTAGCGCCGATTAAACAGTCGGGTTGGTGGTGAGTACGCACGTCATACAATAGTCGGCCGACTGCTCTCGAATGATTTGCTAGTTTGGTAATTGGATTTTGCATATAGCGGTCCCAAAATGAAAGTACTATCGGCCGATAAACAGTCTGTAGTGTGCGGTCGCCCATAGGGTATTCATAATTATTTTAGCGCGTGGTAATTAAATAAAAAAAAATTGAAAGCTAAGCGGCGTCGCTCAGAAATGAAACTAGCCGTTATCGTCCAACTAGGCTCGTTCACAATATATTCCGTGTCACTTACCTCTTTTCTTATTTACCTCCTCATACATAGCTTATCTATTCATTCCGATTCCAAAGGGCAAGTTTGAGATACTTCTCTAATAATCTTACACTCTTGGATAATTGTCAGACTTTCCCAAAACATGGGGCAGTGGCAATAAACTAAGCTATAGGAATCAAACCAATATAATCATTACGAAACTACACATATTAAACGAATTAATCATTTTAATTTAAAAAAATCTCGTCGTTCTTAAGCAATCCGTAATTTTTGAAACTTTCGTCGTATGTGAATTTTGAGAACGCTTATACCATCTTGTGTTAAACATTTGTCTTAATTTATTAACTGTACTAACATATTTCCTTCACTACACTACACTTCCCTACAACCTACCACAGTTGTAATAATAAACAACACACGTACAACTTACATTTCCATATTGCCAATCTCAGAAAATGTTATAATTTTTATTTGCTTTTTTTAATTTTACAGACCCTGAAAACAATGCCGAAAGCAGAAAGCGACAACAAATTAACGACAAAATTACGACTGATGAAATAACCTTAGCAAATTGTCAAGAGTTCGCTCGAACCGAATATGGACTCGTAAGTGATGACATAAGAAAAATATTATGGCCAATACTTGTTGAAGTCGACACGTCAAATATGGAATTACCGCTTCACCTGGACGAGTTAAAGCTGCATTCAGAATATAATCAAGTTGTTCTGGATGTAAATCGATCTCTTAAGAGGTTTCCTCCAGGTATTCCATTCGAACAAAGAATCGCACTCCAGGATCAGTTAACAGTTCTTATAATGCGTGTTATAAATAAATATCCTAATCTCAAGTATTACCAAGGATATCATGATGTAGCAATCACATTTTTGTTGGTCGTTGGAGAAAAAGTATCGTTCGCTGTGATGGAAAAGCTTTCCACAAGTCATTTTGAAGAATGCATGCATGAGACTATGGACCCCACACAAAGGCGTTTAATGTTTATCTATCCAATTATAAACTACGAAAATCAAGAATTGTATGCATTTTTGAAGAAGTCATCAGTTGGAACATTATTTGCACTACCGTGGGTCCTAACGTGGTTCGGACATAGTTTGAAATCATACAAATGCGTGGTTCGATTATATGATTACTTTTTGGCATCACCGATTTATTTTTCTATATATGTCACGGCAGCAATTGTTTTACATCGTGCCTCTGATATTTTAAAAGAAGATTGTGACATGGCCTCCGTACATTGTCTTCTTTCTCAGGTAAATATTCTCATTATATTGAACACAATTAAACACAATCGAATTTAAATATTAGGGTACAGACAAAAGTAGACATTAATTTATGCAAATGTAGAGATTGATAAAATATATTTAAAAAAATACACTTACATTGATTGGAAGAAGGAGAATAGTTAAATAAAAAGTAATATTCATCAAATCGGCGAAATGATGATGTAGTTGTTCTGAATGATTAAAGAACTCAAGTGGTTTAACCCACTAACCACTGAGCCACTGCGCAACAGCAATACAAAACATCTTTATTTATCCTCATGCGTTTTTACTGGTTGTGAGAATGGCGGTCCGACTTTAAAACGTTGCGATACTAATTAGGACTGCATCTCTTTTGCGATTAGACGTTGATTGGTAGTTCCCCATTGATGGTATTTGAAAATATTCACTTTTTCAGATCTTAGAAATATTTCATCGAATAATCTGGGTTGATACATGGTTCCCAACCAACATTCCTCTACATCCTAAATGTTGTAAATGTTGTTTCCACTTTGACGCTCACATGTAGGGTCTCAAGGCACGGCTTCACGGTATGTAGTTTAGAAGTCTACTACCTGTGCATAGTATATTCATTAAATGGTATAGGATATGTAAATACGTCACCTTGTGTTATCTGTGTGTATCTAGTGTGTATTCATCGTAAACAAATTGTCCCCAAACACATTGAAGGCCTTACGTGTTGTATTGCACTGAGCTTGAAAACCTTTTAAAAATGTGAAACATAAAATTAAACCCTCTTCGATGTGTGAGATAACTTGAAGTATGAATTCAAAATACGCCTCTGTGACATCAACTGGATTTCAGTTTCATCAATTTAAGCTCTTATCATACCGAGGCAGATACTAAGGACGTTTATCATGGTCTGACCGGCCGTAATAAAATACAAGCCTACACAGTTGTTCTGAAAAATTTCAAGGCAACATTACAACCATTAACACCGATAAATTATCTACCCTCTTCCTATAACACCTAACTGTGACCTAGAAAACAAGTACAACAAACTACTCTGTATTCGTTCAACCTTTGCAGCTCACAATAGCTATTTCTTACTTTCTCGTACATGGGTAATATATTGTTTTGATCATCATACCACGGAATTACTAACTTAAATGGCGCTATAGTCCGGAATGAACCTGGGCTTCAATGCCCCTTTCCAATTGCCCCGGTCATTAGCTCGAACTCTCAGTTGGTTGAGGTAGGTTTCTACATGTACACGCCGACGTCTGGCTGGGAATCGAAGAATCTGCGTGCCGGAGTATTGGTGTCCATCGTTCTACATGTCCTATGCATCTTAAAAGTCCTATGCGAAGTTTTTTGACTAGTGGCATGTTGCTGTACAGCTCGTACAGTTATTGAGGACACATGTGTCTCTGTACTTAGTTGGCGCAGTTCACAACACCTTCTTTTTTGTGGGTCGTGAAAACGGTGCTGGGGTTCCATTCTTCAGTAAAACTTTCATCCAAGCAAATTTGGCTTATGAGTTGGTGGATATAACTTACCAAGTCATCTCCGCCGGCTTTATAAAGCTCGATGGGAAGGCCGTCATTTCTTGTTAAGATATTATCACTTCACTTCACTTCACTTTGGTCTAACTTTTGAACCTTATTCCTAGAGTACAATCTCTCTATATCCTCGATCGCGTGTTTCTCATGCTCATTTTTTTCTGAAAAGCCGCTGTTCTTTCTTTCTTTGCCTATTGAGCAGCTAAGCTTTTTAGGCCTCTTTCTTGACTGCGAGTATCTGCCGGCATTGCTTGTCAAACCAAGGGTTTCTTGCTGGTGGGTGCGAGAAATTTAGCTTTGGTAAATAGTAGAAATACTGATCTAATGGCTTGTTGGCATCGTTCCCATTGTTCTTCGACATTAGATGCTGGTGAAATGGTTTTAATAGAGAGGCCTTAGCTGTCTCTTGCGTTTGCAGACTTTCGACATATAATTTTTTCTTAGTATTTCTAATTTTTTGTTGGGTGATGGATATCCGCATTCTTATCGTGACTGCAACAAGTTAGTGGTCCGGCTCGATGTAAGAACCTTGGAATGTTCGGATATCAAAAATACTGGATGCGTGGAGACCGTCATGTCTCTATAAATATCGAGGTGCGGGAACCGTGTGCTGTCTATAGCGGCATTTCGTTTTGTAGCGAAGTCAATTAGCCAAAGTCCGTTGCCAGACGTGTTGTCGTGTAGGCTGTGTTTTCCGACAACACTTTTGAATATGTATTCTCTTCCCATCCTTGCGTTAAAATCTCTCTGGATTTTAACATCGTACTGTGGTAGTCGCTCATAAGATTTCTCAGAAAGCTCGTTTCTGCCTGACCTAGTCTTCAGATTCCTAAATGACCTGTTGTCCGAATATGTCAAAGTAGCTCATCTAGATTCACCTAAGGAAAGCCGTTAGGGTATATAGTGCCAAAGTTCTGACTAGGCTGTTTATAGTGTTGCTGTTTTTCGACTTGTTATCAACACTCGCACTTTAACAATTCAAATCCAGTTGAATGATACCAGCATCCGATGGTTACCACAAAGAGGTAAAAAAAAACTCGATTGATGTGTTGGGGGTCGTCAAGTTAAACCCAAACAGAGTTTGCCCTCTTTCTAAAACATCCAACCATCCTATATAAAGAGGATAAAAGAAACCCAAAAAGGCCGTTCCAATCCTCTGTCCGTCGTTTACCCTGCCTAAATGGCTGCACGGATCTTCTTCAAACTTCGTACTTATATTCTTTTTCCCAACAATTCTAGGCCATACTTTGTTATTCAGTTTTGGAGAGCGACTTTTCCACTTAATTAGTTTCGGCTCAAATATTTCTTAACTGATTTTTTTACATGAACATATTTCCTTCAAATTTTGATTTCAACGTGACTATAAAATCGTCGAATTCTCGAATGCTTAATATTTAATCATACGCAAACCTCGCTGTGAAAGTGAGAATTAAGTACGACACAGAAGTGCACCCACCACTCTTTTGTTTAAAGCGCTGAAAGGCTGAAATCTTTGTTAATATTCTGTAGCCCGTGCTACGGGTTATGCGCTACTCCAAAAAATATCCTGTCACACTCTGTGCTTTAAGTCTCCACGGTTAAGGCCGTCAGGGCATTTATTCATAGAGATTGGTTTTGACAACCCGTTTCCGTCCCCTTGAGCTATCGTTTGGTTTCCCCATTTCGCAATACTATTCCGTAGTAGTATCTATCACTGATGCTATTGCGGTGCTCGGTATTTCTTTTGTCGGTTACATGAAAGACATGATTCTCTTCCTATTTTATTTGTGCAAAGACATTTTTTAATTTAAACCTCGCATTCAAAAGTGTTTATGAGTATCCTGCTTTACATGAGTGATTAATATATAAATGAAATACGTAAATGATTTCTTTTGAATATTTGTTTTATTTTGTTCATAAAGTTACCTGAAGACCTGCCATTCGAAGAGTTGCTAAATGATGCAAGCATATTGTATGACAAACACCCATTAAACAAATTAGAAAAAGATGTTGATGATATGATACGCAACGAGTATGTTATTTTATTACAAAAAATGAAAAAAAAAACATAGAAGCCTAATTATTTAATTACCTTCTAGATTGGACGAAAGGAAACGTGATGATGAAAGAAACGCCGCCAGAAAGAAATTACTCGATAACCGCAGATACAAAAAAGATCTTGCTAACAATATAATACCCACATTTTTACTAAAGAAATCTTTCATTGTCACGACTACATTTTCAATAATTATCGGAATATGTGCATACTATTACAAAAATCAGTATTGGGCTGCCAGTGTCAGCTGATTAATATCGAAACTGGGTACAACATACAAACCCTTGAACCCTGGATTTAAAATAGAGTTTAATATATGTTAATCATTGGTAAATAATTAAGGTAAAATAATATCCTAGAATAAGAATAGAAGTGTAAGTCTTTATCTAATTTATAGACGACATTTGTTAAATATAATTACCAAGTACATACCCAACTAAATAAATGTTTTGGATTTGTAATTGTTTTTTTATTTGTTTTGCGTTTGAGGGGTGAAATCCTTTACGGATGCTCTGTGGCCTGTCTTCGTGCTAGATCATGTATACGTTGCTAAAACACCCCCATTTTATGTCCTCTAAGTCCCTACGGTACCGCCTGTCAATGCATTCCTTCATAGGGCAGGTGTGGACATTATGTCTTTTCCTCTTATTGACCTCGGTTGTCGCCCTCTTGTGGTCTCCTTTGGTTTTCCCGCCTCAAGTCATACATTATATTTGTAAAGATGCGATTTTTCCATGCTTCATTTGTCGATAGCATAGCATGTACGTTGTGAGACTTCGTGGGATGACTGTCCTGCATATTTCGCTTTCTAGTGCTCTCGCCTCTTCATACTTTCGGCATTCAAGCAGCACGTGCTCGGCATTTGACTGTCCTGCCTATTTCGCTTTCTAGTGCTTTTCTCGCAGCTACATACTTTCGGCTGCGGCATTTTGGAATTTACCATCGCAATGACGACAGAACGGGCCGGAAGCTACTGTCCCGTTTGGAATTAAAAGAAATTTACTTCGCCGTGCATTCTCTTTTTCCACTTTTTGATGTTCGGCAGTAGTTTGTGCGTGCATCTTCCATTTGGTGTTGTGTTCCATTGTCTTTGTCATTTAATTTGAGCGGCTTCTCTAATGGAGAATAGCTCTGTGTTTTCGTTATTGTATATTGACGCTGAGATTTTTACCTCCAACCCGATAGGCATTCTGCCCGCTATCACACTTATTGCATACCCAGATACAATTCTGTATGCGCAACATAATCTGAGTGATGCTCTTCTATTCAAAGAGTTTAACCTTTTCATGTATGACTCAGTACATGTGGCCGAGGGCCACATGGGAGTTGCGTACATGAGGATTGATTTGCTAACGGTTGCAAGCAGATTTCTTATTTCTCTGCCTTGGTCCTCCAATATTCGGCATGAGCCTTGATATTCCGGCGACTACTCAGCTGGCTTTCTCACTCGTGTGCCTTAGGTGTTCCCTGAAGTTAAGCATGTGGTATAAGAGCACCCCTATGTATTTTAGGGCTTCGACTCGATTGTGTGCTCTCCTACTTTTAGTCTTAAGCGTTCAACTTTTTTTCGACTGCTAATGGGAACGGACCATATGGGGGTTGCGTACATAAGGATTTATTTGCTTACGGTTGCAAGCAGATTTCTTATTTACTGCCTAGGTCCTCCAATATCGGCTGGCTTTCTCACTCGTGTGCCTTAAGTGTTCTCTGAAGTAAAGCATGTAGCCTAAGAACACCCCTAGGTATTTTATGTAGCGCTTCGGCTTCGGAAAAACCAAAAAGTCCAAATCGATACCAACCACCTATCTATTGGTTTCAAAGCCGAATACGACAGCATTTTAGAGACGAACTATGCAGAGCCATGTCAAGTTTTGGTATACCGCCCAAACTCTTCCGTCTGTGAAGGATTAGGATGGGCAATTCTTGCTGATCCATCATGGTCAGAAACAACCTCACCAACACATTCGATAATAAAAAAGGAGGCAAGGCGATGAACTGTCGTGTGACTTCTATAATCTGATTCTTGAGAGTATTGTGCAAAACCCCCAACCCAACACATGAGGCACAATCTTCTATAAATCGGTGCAACTACTAGCATACGCCGGACTCAACGGGATGTAATAGTTACGTTTGCTAATATAGAGGAGGAAGGAAAAATGGATCTAGCAGTAAATGAGTGTAAGTCTTAATACTGTAAATACGATACAACACAAAACATCGACGAATTTGACAGAACGTCACCATTGACAGATATAATTTTGAGGTAGTACGGAACTTTGTGTACCTTGCCTCCGCTCTTAACTCTGACAACATCTCGTCAGAAATTTAACGAAGAATTTGCTTTTGCCAACCGCAGTTTTTTTCGGGCTAAGAAGGCAATGCCACTATTGCCACTAAGGAGATCCTTTATAAGACCCTGTTTGCTCCAGTCCTCCTCTTAGGTGCTGAATAAGGGACCGTATTACAAGTGGATACTGAAATCCTTGTCGGCTGGAGAGAAAAATTCTTTGAAACATCTTCGGTCGATGATTCAACCAAAAAATATACGAGTTGAAAAGCCCATAGGCAAAAAGAAACTCCGCATTGGACGTTTAAGTTGGTTAGGACATGTAGAACGAATGGGAACCAATACTCCAGCTCGCAGAGTATTCGATACCCAGCCAGCCGTCGGACAGGAAGACTTCGCCTTAAGTGGCGTACACAAGTTGAAACCGATCTCAGCCAACTCATGGTGCACAACTAGTGGGAGTTAGCTAAGGACCGGATTAATTGGAGAAGCATGTTGGTTGAGGTCAAGATTGATTCCGGACTCTAGCGTCAAGTAAGTGAGTATAAAAGATTTTTTTCGTTTTCAATATTTCATTCTCATAAAGTTTATGTCCACGCCCATTTTTTGGGAACATTAGTTTTAAAGACGGGATGGGATGGGATAGGATATTAAACGATTCGCACCGTGGATCTTTGCCTACTCATATGTTTCCGTAAACATTAATAACATCAACTAATATCAGTTCAATAAATACAACCATTTGTTTGTGCTTATTTTATAAATGCATTATTTATTTATTATTTTTAAATGAAAATGCTTACCGGACTTAGGGAGATCAATGGGTATAAAATTTATTTTATAGTACATAATAAAATGATTGCAGTTTTAAAAGTATTTATATATACTGAGTAAATAGAAAATATGTGCTTTCGACAGAATTTCCACATAAAACTTATTGGCGTTTATATTATTATTGTATAACAAATTATAAATGTACATGTTTTGGTATACAACTCAATATTTTCTATCCAATATACATGTCTATTTTAAATAACATCCTTAACGAAAGATTTGATTTTATTTAGAAATGTTTTATTAATATTCGAAGGCATAAATACAAGAGAATTCATTTATGTATGCATATATATAGATATATATCAATATATATATATATATATATATATATGTATTAAGAAGGCATGTTAGCTGTGCATTATCTAGTTTTTTTATTACATTTTTGTATAATGACTGTAAACATGAATTTTCAAAATGTAACCTAATTTGTATGAATTAATGTTACTTTTTTTGTATTACAATAAATATTAAAGTCTTTCAAGTCTGTAGAGATACAACGATAAAATGTTTAAATATAAAAGCTTATAAATAAACATTGAATTACGAAATATGAAATGTACAATTTATCTTATCATCTTTTAATTAAATTTCACACTATTTAAAAATTCTGTCTATCAATAAGCTTAGAAAATTTTATATTCGTGTGATATTAATGGTACTAGTTGGTGAGTCTCGTCGTAGCAAATACCTTTTATCGTTCTCTAAGGGAGATATACCTCCATTTTGGTCCCCCACGTATTTTGACTCCTCTTCAGATATTTTTTCCAAGAAACCACCTGATAAATTTGCTGCAATAAAAAGTGTACAAATATTCGATTATTTTTAGAATTACGTACGTAAATTAATAAATTTTTATGATCATGAAATCCGCCAAATGAATTCGCATGTATATAAAAATTGCTGCATAAAGTAGTGCATTGAGCTCGATCTAAAAGTCAGATTTCGAAAATGTGTTCCTTTGTTCTGGATAAATTTTGGAACAGTTTTCTTATAATCTTCATACCTACTTCTTAGTATAAACACAGCGTAATCGATTACCTTAATCTATCATTTCTCTGCAGAATAAAATATCATGAAACTGTAGATACGTGTTGAGAATATGGAAGGATTACTGCTGCAGACTATATAACTTGAGTGACTGCACCGCTCTGAATAGTTTCTTTAAGATGTTTTACTGGTCACTAGCATCCTCGATAGTGACGTGGGTGCTACTGCCGATGCGATAACGAACACCAATCTCCCGGGTATGAAATCCTTTATCTCTCACCGGGTAAATAGTATCAAATATAAGCCAAACGGGCAAAAAGGCTGTTGAAATAGTAACGTTTTCGTTATCTAAACGACTAAAGTTCAAACGACCCAGAAAAGACTGTTTTCCCGACATTACGTGTGTCAAATTCTCCCATGACCAATGCCAGTAAAAACTTTTTTTCGTTGGTTAAAAAGCATTAGGAATTCGACCACGTTTTCCACCCAACCGTTCATTTACAATGACATTCCCACTATCAGCTCTATAGACAAAGCCAATCTGCTTGCTGCTAATTTTGCAGCTAGCAAAACAAGATTGTGCCCAGTCTCATCCTATATGTATAGGAGGAGACTTAGAACGTAAAACATTCTATCGGCCCAATCCACTTCCTTATTCGTACAGTCGCAAGAGTATTATTAGATTTTAAAATTCACAAATCGTCTGGTCCAATGGTATCTCACTTATAATTCTGAAGAAATCGTCGTCTGGTCCAAATGGTTTCTCACCCATAATTCTGAAGAAGTGTTCTTCCTCGCTGCCAAAATCGCTATGTAAGCTTTTCTATCTGTCTTATTCAACAATATTCTTCCCGCGTAGATGGGAACATCCCGTCTCTTAAAAAGGCTAATCTTTCTCTCTCTAACTACCAACCAATTGCATTTACCTCCTTTCTTTCTAAGGTCATAGAAACGTTGATATACCGTTATCTTAAAATGAGAGATAACCGTCAGCTTATAAAATGTCTTGAATCACGAAAACTTCTAAATGACCGACAATGGTCCACTGGTGATTTGATGACATATCTCAATGAAAACTGGAACCAATCCGTACACCTCGGTAGCGAAAACAAAATCGTTGCACTTGACATTTCAAATGCATTTATCAGGTTTTGACGTCAAGCCGTTTTGTCGAAAATTCATGCTTTTGAAATCGATGAAAGTCTTCTTCTATGAATTAGAAACTATTTCGCTACTCACCAAATAAATGCTGGTGTTCCCCAAGGCTCTGTTCTGCCTCAGACATTCTTTCTCATTTTTATTTAATGAGCTCTTGTCTGCAAGTTCAAATCCAATCCATTCCTTTGCTTATGGCAGTACTATCCGCATTTCATTTTCGTTCTCGAATCCATTCCCTTCACCTTCGGACGTGGAAGAAAAACGGCAAAATTTGTAAAGCTCATTGAATTCCGATCTAAATGGTAAATCTAATAGACTGGAATTTTGCTTCCAAAACACGATGTGGTCTTCAGAAATCTAAGCGAAACCATCAATGGCACTTGCACCATCGAAACCGAAAAACTTTCCTTGCTCAGTGTGTGTGTTAGTAACGACCACAAATTCGAAGTCGCTAAAAACGCAGCGATGTGTCTTCGTTTCCTTCTCCCCAATTTCCTCAATGCACGCGCAGTGCCCAAACACCCTAAAGGTATTCATAAACCCTTTAGCGCGTGCTTATGTGAAAGAATGTGTTTATCAAGCCAACTGGAACCGACAACACTGCTTTTCAAAGACGTCGACGAGCGCTTTAATATGCATGTAAAAATTAGAAAGAAGGCTTCCTGAACTGTGTCAAGTATATAAACAATTAAAACCCTTTGCTGTAGGCCAATTGCACTTCATACACCCTTAGCAACAATATTTGGCAAGCAAAAGATAGCTAACTCAGCTATCTGACTTAAAACCATCCAACAGTGGTCAAATATTCAAAATAGCCACTCAACATTTCTAAATGAACACACAACAAATTCCTGAAACACCGATTATACCCTTAGCTGCTTAAACTTCGACAAGACTTTCCACGCCACAAACCTGAACACATCATCATTGAAAAGTAACAAACCTATGCAAAACGATTCGATCCATTTTTGTAATGATAGCTCCAAAACAACTTATTAAGTGGGTGCTGGTGTCTTCTCTGTCAGGCTTAACCTCAGCCTATCTCTTCGTTATACTGATTATTGCAGTGTATTCCATTCGGAACTCATAACGAAAGAAGTTCTCTGGGCTGAAAGAGAATGTAATATCTGCCAAGAATATAAGCATCTTCTCAAATAGCCAAGCGGCCAACAAATCCCTGGAATCAGTCTCAACAAATTCAAAAACAACCCTCAATTGCCGTTCATCTCTTCAAAAGATGTCAGAGCACTTTTACATTCTCCTTTGCTGGGTGCCTGGTCATAGTGACATTTCATTGAACTTAATTACCAGTTGTACCCGACAAGGGTAAATAAAATAATTCTCATCTTCTTTGTAACTTTCCAGCCTTATCAAACAAAAGAATGCTCCATCTTGGAGCTTATCTCAGCGGATTAACAAACTCGGAAGTGAAAATTCCCGTTGATTTCATTAATAGCTGATAATGACAAAGATAATGCACAAGATCCAAGTGGTATCCCAAAAAGTAGTCTAGATGTGCTGGCGAATCGCTGGCAGCCACTCTAACCTTACCTAACCTAACCTAAGCTCATTGATTTATCAAATCAAAAACTATCACACAGAAACGTTAAATGTCGAAAAGGGATTTAGACAAAACAAACATAACACAACAACGCTACAGTAAAATACAGCTACGAAAAAGTGATTTATAAAACGTTACCTGTAACGACAGCCATATCGTTATCGCATGTTTCTCCAATTATTGTATTGCTTGATATATCGTTTATATTTCGAGCACAATTTTGCTGAAGTGCTACAGCTTTTCTGGTGTGACGTGTGGTTAAAACTCCTGTTTCTATATCACGTTCCAAACGATGTCCTGATCGACTTCTTGTTAGTTGACGCTGGACATAATCTTCGAGATCCTCTTCCTCCTTACGACTTATTACGCAATTAAGGATAAGTAAAAATATTCCCAGTCCAAGAGAAAAAAGCCCAGTACATGTAACTTCGTTCCACCATGCGTTTGTCGGCCCTATACAAAAGTAGTACATAATTTATCTGTAATATACTTTAAACTAATTTATACAAATAATGACTAAAAATTTATAAATTAATTATCATCTATAATATAAAAACAAGATAACAAACGTTTGTATAAAAAATATTTTCCCACTTAACAATTGTGCAGCACAATTATAACTTTTCTGGTACAAATATAACAAATATTTAGGCTTTAAAGCCCGTCAACGCAAACGGGACTGACGATTTTCAAAGATTTTTTCTCTCAAATCGACCAAGGATTTCTTTATCCACTTTTAATACGGTCCCTGCTTTAGCGCCGTAGAGCAGGACTGGGATGATCATCGTCTTATGTAGGATTTCCTTATTAGTTCGAGTGAGGTCTTGACTACTGAATTGCCATCTTAGCCCGAAGAAACAGCGGTTGGCAAGAGTAATTCTTCGTTTAATTTTTACGAGATGTTGTTGTATCGATTTTGACTTCCTGTGTATTTTCCAGGATCAGCCGAAGTGTAAAGATTTGATCAGTTGTGGACTTTCCTGGCCTAAAACCGCACTGATAACGGCCATTAAGGTTGTTGAAAACGTCTTCAGGCATTCATGTGTTACGGCATATTGATTCATATGATCTTGTAGGCGATGTTGAGTAAACTTATCCCTCTGTAGTTAGATCAGTTCAGAGGGTCTTCTTTTTTGTGGGTCGGGGAAACGATGCTGAGGTTTCAAGATAACAAACAAATACAAAATACAAATTTTAGGCGCAACAGGCTCGTTAGTGTGCACTTCTTGTACTATCGCGGGACGTCCTGTTTTATGGAGATTCCAAACGCGATGTTCAGATAAGCATTTCTTGACAATTGATACTACTCTGATGATTTGTCAGATCATGACGAAAGTAGGGCCAAATCGAAATCGAACCCAGTTCTTCTGCGCGGCAGTTCATCGCACTACAATGAGCCCGTCAGTCATACTTTCTTCATTTGACCAAATTCGGCTTATGAGTATCCACTAACTCATACGCCGAATTTGGTCAAATGTACTTACCAAGTCATGTCCACCAGCTTAATAAAGCTCGGAGGGAAGGCAGTCTTATTAAGCTTGAGTTTTAATATTGCTATCCTCGTTCTGCCTGACAGCTGTAGTGGCACCTCTATATGATCTCGATCGTACGCTTTTCTTGGTCCTTTTACATTTTTTCTGAAAAGCCGGTGTTCATTCCTTCTTTTTTGCCGATCGATAGCAATACAGCGAGAAATATTACCATCGATCTTTACCATTTGCTCTCAGAGTGTTAAATCAAACCACTTAACCACTAAGGCCGTGTGTCAGTTGCGTTAAAATTTTAGCTAGTGAGTAATTTTTGACATTACAAAATTAAACAGTGGATAAAATTTAACCCTCTTTTTAATGCAATTGACATACGGCCTAAGTAATGATTCCTAAGCTAAGCTAATAGTAGTGTGTAGTCTTTCAAAGACTTTTGTAAAGTAGTACAACAAAACCAAAACTTCATACCAATGCTTTCAAACATCTTAGGAATTGCAGAATGCTTTGATATAGGTCAATAGATTTCACTTTTATATTGAACCGTTTTTATAAATATTTACGTAAGATTTAAGTATTGTTGTTGCTTATGTGTATTTTCTAATTGATAAAATAAAAATTTACTGGCAATAGCAACAAACTGTAGAATTCATTTAAATTTCAGCGTTTTTGTAGCATAACGATACTACCAAAACTTTAATAATTCTAAGTGGCTAATTGGTTTTAAATTGTTTATACCCAGGCCGAATACGCGATTTGACGAATGCTATCTTGTTGTTATAACATTTAAAGATAAATAAATAAACATTTTTACCAAATATATTCCAATTTGTTGCATCATCAGGTATAATACCGGCACCTATTAAAAAAATTCCAAATACAACGAAAACGACACCAATATGTAACATCCCAATACTGGTAACAACCTGTAAAAATTAATATTTTATTTATTTATATAATGTAATATAATTTTGAACAATGATATGATGACAAAGGAAGTGATAGGATTATGGATGTTTCGGAAACATATGGGATAGGTATATGAAACGCAAAATTTCCAAGTCATGATCCAAAAAAATAATTAATTAAAACTTTGGAATGTTTATCCTATATCTCTAATTTATTTTTTTGTAATATCAACTTGGTACAGTTGGAGATTTAGTCTACGCCTGACATATCTAATTGTCTTTCCGTGCAGTGGTTAAAAACTTAGAAAAATATCTAAATCCAATAGATTACCTGACAGCAAGAAAAATCATGTGTCCTTTAAAAATAAATATCGTTGGACAATGAATAAACATATGGAAGAATTAGTCACGGTTAGTGAAAAATAGTTACCATCAATCAAGCTCCTCCAAACATTGAGTGATTGCGTTTACGATGTGTAAAAACACTTTATGAAACTGATATATTTTCGATAATGAAAGTCGTTATATTAGAAGAGTGCCTTGACTTTTATTTATTTAGTCATCCAAAAGCATAACGAATAACGATAACGAACATTTGAAAAATATTTAGTGCATTTCATTTCATTGGACTGAGGATATCGTGGTCACTGGGGTGTACTCCGACCCCATTATGTGTTAGTTAAATATTTTCTTTAAAAGACAAGTGAGTGCATTTTTGTAATTTAATATAAATATTACAAAGCGTTCCTAAACTGCAAAACTCCAAACGTGGTCTGATATGTATAGCAAAGTATTAAAGTTCCGAAAAACAAAGTTAAATTGCCACTATCCCTTCTACCTAACCGAAAGAAAAAAGTCCTCTCTTCTCAATTTACCTTCAAAGACAAACTGACTTTGGTTTCTTTTCCTCTGAAAAAGGGGAAATGAGTTCTGCTGGCATCTTCGCTTTATAAAAATAACCAGGTCGACTCAAAGACGAGAAAACCCGAGATCATTGAGTTTGATCATCAGGGTCATAATTACCCAGTTGGAATTAAGATATTTCTATGGTATGCTTCATGTCAATCAATCATTGAAAAAGCGAAATCACTTTTGCAATAAACATTTTGTCTCACAAATTTGTGAGATAAACCAGCACCCTCGTATGCAACACCATTCAGTCTTTTTCAGCTATTGCTACACATCGTTTTTCTTCCTTCTTTACGGAGGAAAAATCGATATTATTATTATTTACCCTATTATTGCAGTCATTCTTTGTAGTTTCTGTTTTTGTTTGGCTATGTTTTGCTAGTTGATGGAAACTTATCTCATCTCTTCAGTTGGATCTGCCCGCCATTGCTTGACCGATTCCATTATTGCTGTTACCATGCTGAACCATTGTTTATTGGATCCTGATTTTTTTTAATAGTGTTGAACGAATAGTTTTAGACCTAAAGGGCTGATGGACTTATATTGTTCATAGTTGTATATCAAGAATGTGTGTTGGTTCCTCGACAAGTTGGGTCAAGTTGCTGGTAATGACAAACATTTCTGTGTCTTACTGCGTCATCCGTTCTGTTAAAGCATGATAACTTCGTCTATTGGGTGATGATATCTTCTTCTGTCAAACTTTTCGGGTTACATTTGGCAAATAAATGAAGAGTTTCAGGATATAATTTTATTTTGAAATTTATTATGTAGTTCTGACTTTTCTTCAAAAAAGTATGGCCTGAGAATGCAGCTTGATGAAACTGCACACCACACTATGACATCTCATGAAGCTTGTGTGGGTTTACTACAAATGAGTTGTCACGATTTGGGATTTTAAGAAAAAGGAGACATCAAATTGTTTTGCACATCTAAAAGCGGAGTTTTATTATTTAAAAACCCATAACGTATTATGTCATTTTAGAGTTGCAGTTCCTGACCCCTTGTATAAATATTAAGCGGCTTTCAATGTTGTCAGAATATCATTTCCAGTTAATAAATAAGCATCAAAACTTCTATAGTGCAGCGAATACGAAACGCAAGCACCAGAAACCCCTTTATTCGTTTAAAATGGCCGTATGGTTGCATTATTATATCGAGGAATTATGGCCACTTAATTTTTCAAATACTTATGTGGAGATGTTAGATGACTTTGGTGCCTGAATTAAAATACATAACTGGCAATAACCAAAGTACATGGTTCTTTCAAGACGGAGCAACGTCAATCACGTCCAATACTGCTCTGTCATAAATTTGTAGAATTTTACCTTGCAAATTGATATCCATAAGAGGTGACACAAATTGCGCTTCACGCAGTCCTCATGTTACCGCTATGGACTTTTTCCTGTAAAATTAAAGTTTACGCCAAAAAGCCGACTTCCAGGGCGCATTTTAACGGAAGTTTCCAGCACTGACTTGTCATAAGATATTTTACTATTCGAGGATTTAATTTTTCTTTATTGTCGTTAACACGAAAATATTAGATGATTAAAAAAATGTCTCCTAACTCCTTTGATGATTTTTTACACCATAAAACTTGACAATGAATAAAAACTCATACGGGATGGGGTCACAAAATCTCCAAAACCCATCAAACAAAAATATCAAAGAAATATATTTGGCAATTGATTTCGATATAATTAATTTGAGTGAGAGTTAGACCATAACTTCTTAAATGGTTACAATGGGAACATGCCGAAACTAAAATTTAGTTAGGTAACTTAAATGAATCTCTTCTCATTGGAATGTCAAAAAAAAATCTTTTTGCTCGCATTTCAATACAAACATGATATACGTTTTGAATAAAATTAAAAATATAATCTTACCTGACTTTCCAACATTTCAGGAGCAGCTTTGCCAGATGACTTGTAATGATGATTCCTTTTTCTAACAGATCCACTTGGAGAATGTAATGTGTCTCCGCTGTCAGAGCTCTGTGTACTATATCTTCTGCCTCTAGCTCTCTTTTGTTCATCTCGGCGTTTTCGCTGCCTTTTGATAGCCAAAGCGGAATGTATTCCAACCGAATGCATTTTAACTGAAAAGCGTTTATATTTGTTTGAATGTATATTATTAAAAAATAGTTAATAACATAATTTTATTTCGGCATGGATGTGCCTACTTTTATGTCGGTATGTGAATATTAAATAACTTAAAAAATACCAACTGACGTTGACGGTCGGTCGGTAATATTCATTGAGTCAACTACACTTAATACGGAAAATCCAATTTTTTCTTCTAAATGGTTCAATGGAAGCCGAAATGCGTCCATGGAACCAGTGACGATTCAGCAAGACTCTCTCTACCACTTTAACCAGTAGCCATCTTAAACGTCCAATGCGGAGTTTTTTTTTACTAGGGGCATGTCGCTATACAGCTCGTTTAGTTCTTGGTTAAATCTTCTTCTCCGTTGCGCGATAACGCAAACGGGGCCGAAGATTTTACGAATAATTTTTTTCTCAAATTGACCAATGATTTCTTCTTCGTATTGACAGCATATAGAGGGTTTTTCAATAATAGCGATACAAAAGTTTTTTTTAAATAAAAATTCTTTATTCCTGTGAAAGTACGTTTGATTCCATTATGTATGGAACTTTTGCTTGCAGAAGTCCAGACGCTGAACTAAATTTTCGACGGTTTTTAAGCATAAATGTGCCGATACTGCTGCAATTTCACGTTCGATATTCGTACGAAGTTCATCAATCGTCGCTGGCTTGTTGGCATAGACCATAGACTTGACGTAGCCCCACAGGAAATCGTCTAACGGCTTCAAATCGCACGACCGAGGCGGCCAAGCGACTGGACCATTTCGTTAGATAACACGTTCTCCAAACTTGGAGAACCGCACCAAACCGTAATTTTTTCGGGATGCAATGATGACTCATGGAGTACGTGTGGATTGCTGCCTGACCAATACCTACCGCATATTTTGTTTATTGACGAAGCCATTCAGCCAGAAATGAGCCTCATCGCTGAAGATGAATTTTCGATGAAAATCCGAATCATTTTCAAGTTGTTGCTTAGCCCAATTCACGAAAATACGACGCTTCTGGTGGTCAAGCGGCTTCAGTTCTTGCGTCAATTTAATCTTGTAAGGATGTAGAGCAAGATCTTTTTGCAAAATTCGCAACAACGACGTCACAGAGATGCCCAACGCTTGAGAACGACGTGTGAGAGACACATTTGGGCTTTCTTCAACTGAAGCCTCAGCGGCAGCAATATTCTCGACACTACAGGCACTTCTTTGTCTCACTGGTCCGGGAACATTTTGTACTGTGCCTGCGGATTCAATTTTTTCCACTAGACGCTCAATTGTTGATCTGCTAGGACGATTATTACGACCATAAATTGGACGTGGCGCTCTTAACGTTGAGGCCACTGACTCCAAATTTCGGTTGTAAATTTTAATAATTTCGACTCGTTGGTGGATCGTATATCTTTCCATCATGAAATGGCAAACCTTACTGAAGAGAAATGTCAAAAAAGCGGCAAGAAATATGGCGTCGTTCGCTGTCCCTGTCGCTCAACTTTTGTAGCTTGCCTGTTGAAAAACCCGATAGTCTTACCCTCATTTACTGCTAAACCTATTTTTGCCGTCCATCTCTATATCCACTATAGCAAACGTGGATATAACATCCCGTTGAGTCCAACCAAGATGTAAATATCGTCGGCTTATGCTAGTAGCTGCACCGATTGATGGAAGATTGTGTCTCTGGTGTGGGGTCGAGAGTTTTGCACAATCCTGCCAAAAAATCAGTTGAAAGAAGTCAGAAGTCCATCGCCTTGCCTAAATTCTTTTTTTGAAAATTCTCCATCGGTATTCTGTAAAGACTGACGGTATACGAAAACAGGACATGGCTCTGTATAGTTCGTCTCTATAAAAGCTGTCGTATGCGGTTTTAAAATCGATGAATAGGTGCGTGGTATCAATTTGGACTTGTTGCTCAAATCAAACTTTTACACGAATTAAGTTAAATCTCTTCGAAATAGAAGTAACCGAGCCTGGGTATATATATTTTTTTTGGTTCAAAAGCTCTTTTGCCATAAAAGTATTCCCAAATCAATACAAAATTGCATTTAAAGCACCTGTTTTTTTAAATGTCTCTAATTATAGACCAACCTCAAAACTATCTTGCACTCTTAAACTATTCGAAATTGTTATTTGTGATAATCTGGTCTTCCTCCGTCGAAACATAATCTCCGAAAAAAGCACGCTTTTGTAAAAAAATCGATATTCTCTCACAAATCTTTTAACTTTTCTGCTTCATTGTTCCAACAATTTGGACTTCTCTAAAGCCTTTGACCAGTTAAAACACACAAGCATCATTTTTAAACTTAAGGCTTATGAATTTCTCTCGGACTTTATTAATTGGTTTCAATCATGTCTCTCATTGAGAGTTTATCAGGTTGCCCAATCTGGAGTACCTCCAGGAAGTCATCTAGGCCTCATAATATTATTACTTGCTATTAACGATGTAAGAGCTTATATTCGAGATAGCTAAAATATGCTGATGACATGAACATTTTCAAATGTGTAAGCGATTCTCTTTTACTACACACCGATTTTAATATTTTACCATATGGTTTGAGCCAGAACCCTACCAATGGCCAATATATCACATTTTAACAAAACGTGCTCTCTCCAAATTAAATAATAGTCTGTGCGGGACAATTTCTGTCGTATAGACATTTTTATAGATATTGGGTTTCATTTTAAATTTTGATCCTAAAATGGATTTCAATTCTATGTTAGGCTATGTAAAAAGTTTTAAGAGAGTTAAATAAGCCTCATGTCAATCTTTCGCTATTATATTGTCTCGTCCTCTTTCGTTTGGAGTATTTCTCATACATTTGGACACTCTTCTATGAAATTATTTCAATTAGAATTGAAGCAGTCAAGTAAATTCACATGATTTGCTTTAAGAGGATTCGCATGGAATTTATCCACACAATTTTCCTGCTTACAGGTGTCGAATTAAACTACTGCAACTGTTACCTTGGTCTTAGCGAGACTTAACAGTGACTTGGATTTATTACAACAATTATTATCAGGACAAATTAAAGCTCCTTATCTTTCTAGTGCTATAGGTTTCAACACCTGAGGAGGTTCCTATAACCTACGTAGATTAAATATTATGCACATACTTAATCATAAAAGCATCCATAATATGCTAGAGGCTATTAGTCGCATGAGTAGAATTTACAAATGACGATGTAGTTGAAATGCATAAAAGTAAATTTAGTTGTGAAAGTAGGTATTCTAACCAATAGTCTAATACAACCGTAGGTTTCAAAGGTGTGTGTATTTTTCAATATATAAATATAATACAAAAAAATAGTGTTTTGTTCGGACCTACCTTAAAATTTTGCTTCTATAGATTTCAATAACATACCTAATGTGTATTCGCTGATTCATTTTTGTTTAATGAAAAATGGTATTAAAATCAACCCCGCATGCATTAAATTCCTTTGTTATGCTATTAAAAATAAATTGGAATTGCAATATTTTCTGTCGAAAATAACTAACACGTTAATATGTGTATTAACATGTATGCATGTATAATATGCACACGACACATATCTGAACAATATATACACCTCCCTTAATACGATCTATTCTTACATTTAATCACTCTTGCGAAATTCAGTGCATTGTTTTACGTATTTCTTGTCGGTATTTCGAGAATTTCTTTGTCAATTGAATCACCATCATTCCATCCTAACATTCTTATCTTATTAAAATATGTGACCAAACTTAACATTAATATTCAACATTCATTTTTATATATATATATATATATATTTCGTAGAAAAGTTTTTTCTTGTTTTAAAATAAACGTTTTAATTAAGTTTTTGCGGAATTTTAGTAACTAACAAATTTTTTTAACAACATTTGGGATATGTACCTTGTAATTTTTTTTGGGCCCAACTCTGCTAGTTTGTTATGTTTACATTTATAAGTATTTACATTTGTTTTTAAGCACTAATCGCTAAAGCGAAATCGTTAACATATTGGTAATAGTCCTTTTACTTCAACATTATTTATAATAAATTTAAAACGTTCAATTGTGCACAAATGAAAATGTCTACAAAACACTAAAACATTTCGATAGTAAATGAAAACTCAATAAAGTTAAAATGTCAGCACAGGAAAGCTTTTAAAGCTCGAATGTCCTTTATGAATCCAAGTTTTCCTTCATATTGGTGTGTAAAGTTGTTTTTGTTGTAATCTAAACGAAATAGAACTTTAAGGATGTTCTAAATACAGTAGGATGCAAAAAAAAATGTCGACGCAACTATGATTGTTTAATGTTTTATTTGATTTTTTTAGCAATGCCGTTCTCCAACGGCTTTTTAAGAGTTACGTTTGTTTTGATTTAATGTTTTGAGTTTGGGTACCCTGAGTTCAAAAAAGTAATCTAAACAAAAACTATGTTTAGCGTTCGGAGTCTGCAGCCTGTTATTGATACTGGAGCCTGAACTATTTGGCCGATTTGACTGAGATTTCGGATGCGTTGTTGGTGGCTTTACAGAGGGATTTTTCGAATTGGACTCCTAGCAAAACTTGGCCGTTACTTATGTACCAGACTAATTGGAGAGGCGTGTTTGTTGAGACCCAAGTTCATCTTGAGCTGCAGCCTTTGTCGGTAAGTATTGAACTTGTTGGTTTGAAAAAAAATTCTATGCCTCTAAAAAAAACACTTGAACAGGAAGGTCGAATTAAAGCAGTTCATTTCGATGTCTAAGTAAAATGTTATTTTTATCAAACTAAGATTTCTAATTTTGTTTGTCTAATGCTTTCCAAAGCCACCATTCCCTAATATCTTTCATATGTTGCCAAAATGTTAGGGGAATATAAAAAATCTCAGGCGGTCATGTTACGTTATGCTGACTTTCGAAATTGTTTGAATCAAAAAATCGGAGGGAGGTACACTTTGTTCGTTACTAACTGTGTTTATTTTGCTGACACCGGAGTCCTTGTTTAGCATTCGTTAGCTGCTTATGCTCTAATGTTCGTAAACATCTAAACCTCTTCCACACTCCAGACTCACACAACTATGTGCTTGCAGGATAAGGAATTAATATCGAAAATCCCCAATATAGTCTCATATGCTTCAATTTGTATTTCACACATAGGTTACGGTGTCACCAAGCCATTAAATGTAATTGAAATCTTTTTGTAACTGCTTAAAAACATAATTATTATAAATATATAAACAATTAATAAACCATTTTTACGTTATAAATTTATTTATTTTCAATTTTAAACATATCCTGTAGTTTACCAATGTTGTTACACTAGGCTCTGTGACATAAATCCAGCTGGATGTATGACTAAAACTTCATTCGTTCAAAATGCAACAAAACCGCAAGAAAATCCATCAAGAAATATTTTATAAATTTATTTATTTTCTGTTTTAAATGTAAAATATAGTTCCCCATTTCAACTTGGCGCCCTACTGCATCGTTCCTGCTATGCATTTAAAACTAAACATCTCCCCAACATTGAAAAGTAATTTTTAAAACGTATCATATCAAAAATCCTCCTCACTGTAAAATGTATTCAAATGTTTAAGTGTAACTTCAAAACAAGAAGAAGAACAAATATTTTCTGTATTCATAAATCTATGTGACATAAATGTAAACATATTGTAAATCCATGTAAAAAAAAAATTATCAATAAAAATATATCAAAAGCAACAACCTAACCTTGGTTTATTTATTTTTGACTACACCACGGTGCTCTGCTCCATCCTTCAATTAGTAAATATTCAAAATAACACCACTCTATGTATGTACTTGCATACAAACCCATCGTCATGCAGAATCTTCATTAAGTATATAAAAAAAATCCACCCACCCTACCAGAATTTGTAAATGTGACATATAAGAAGTTTCTCACATATGACGTCATCGCGACTGCTGCTGAAAATCCGGCCAAAATTCAAAACTGTCAATTGCACCAGGCGCTCAGAAATGATCAGCAGGGGTCACCTTCTGAGAAATAAAGTCGAATGAAAAAAAATATTGCATAGTCTGCGGCCGCATGTGGTTTACGCAGCTACAAAGATGCTGCGAAATGTTTGTACGTTGTTTTGATTTTGTTTTATTCATGTAGCCTACTATTAGGAACACCACAAGAACCTGCCACAGGGTATGCAGTGACTTTTTTGTTCGACGACACCATCGTCCACCTACTATTATTTCCGAGTTTCTGCACGCCTGGTACAATTTGGCATTTTTGTGTATTAGAATATCACGACATGACGTCATTTTAAGGAAATGGTATGTGGTGTGGATATAGGATAAGTGTGTACACATGCAAACAGATGTGAGATGGATGGAATCGATGAATGGTTTTCACATGGTTATGCAGTTTGGTAATTATGGATGATTTCGCCGGGTGGGTGAAATTAATGGCGTTCTGAAACTTACAGAAATGTATTTTAGTGTGGTATATATGATTTTATAAGTTAGTAGATAAATGAAACACAATTATGCACAGTTGCTGTTTTATTTTTTTTTAATTCGAGTAATTTTTTTCGTGATTTTGTTGTTTACATACATTTTGTATTTTAGTATTCAAAACATTGACGAGTTGTTATTTGTCTTAATCGACAGCAGAGCCGAGTTTTGTAACTCCTATAATCTCAATCGACGCGTTCGGTTCAATTGCGTGTGTTCCTCATGTAGCTAGTAGTACTGCATTTGTCATTTTTTGCACGGAGTGTTTAAAGGGACAACGTGGCTATGTTGCGTTGCATTCTCCCTGATCTGGGTCAAAAATATCTGAATGGACAGTAATGAAATGTGGTGTGGTGAATGTGGATAGAGTAGGCTCCCTTAAATTGCATATACAACCTTTCAAAGCTGTGCGGTGAAATTATGCAAGACGATGAAATGATAAAATTCCATCAAAACCTTCCCTCTTCCGTTTTGAAGACATTCCTCAACTCCAGCTCCATTACATACATTGTCAAGATCAATCTAACTAATACACAGATTCAGCCTGCTAATTTCTTATGATCGACTGGTGCTTTAAAAAAAATCGGTTTCTCGCGACACTTTTTTACATACAAATATCGAAGTGTGGGCACTGAATTCGCATATAATCACATCACTTGGACTAGGGGTACCCCTATACTTTTTTTGACTCACAAAACCGATTTTTTTTTTGTAATGCAGAATTAAAGAGGATATTAAAAATAGTTAAAAACATATGATAAGGCTACAATCAACTGTGTGGATCGTTTTATACCTTTTCCCATACCATCCTTAAAATTAATATCCCTAAAATGTGAGCTTTATGGAAAAGAAATATTTAAATTGACATTGTCGAAATAAATTTTTCAGACAGTTTATCAAAATCTTGTATACTTCGACAAAAATAAACGTTTTCTCCTTCATATGGTATGGCGTAGTGTATACAAATGTTTTTTTTTTAGGAAAACGCCTGCAGAAAGTAAGCGTGGGTTTGAATGATTTGTGAACGAAATAATTGTTTTATCAACCCCTATGATTTTGCATCAAAAGATTTTTCGAATATTTTTAAATTTTACCGAAAAACGTTTTTTTACTGGAAACGCCCTTAAAAAAGTGGGCATGGCAAAAAACCTTACATGGACAAAATATATATACCTACTAAGATTGACTATATTCGTTGTTCAGTCACTTTTTCAAAATTCCCTACCGTTTGGCCAAAAATAACGTTTCTCTAAAAAAGTAGGCGTGGCGGTGGGCGGATTTTGAAAATGTTTACACTTGTTTGAACAGCACATGTGCCGAATTTCATTATCCTAGCTCAAAATAAAAGAAAAACCGGTTGTTTGCAGACGGACGGACGGAGGAACAGACAGACATCCAAATACTTAAAGGTATATCTTGCTAAATTATTTATTTATGTTACAAACTATGTATCAAAATTAATTTTTAAACATATTTAATAGGTAATTTAGGAAGAAATATTGCAGAAATATTATTTATTTTAGCAGTTCATGTCATACAGCCAGCAAGATCATGCGAATTCACACTGTAAGAATTTTTCGTTTGGGACTACGTAAAGTAACCCACACAATCACATGATTGTGGATAAGAAAGCTACGATTGAAGCATTGGAGGCCAACATTACCCATGTTGTTCGAGAGATTCCAACGACTATGCTCGAACCCTGCTAAAAGAAAAAACGACAACGACGTTCGTATCTGCACTTGGAATTTGAAAACATTAAACATGAGAGGTGCAAGCGAACAACTAGCGGAAGCCCTAAACTGCTACAAAGAAGACATTACTGCCATCCAGGAAATACGATGGGATGGGCCGGGCAAAAAGAGTACGAAAAACTGTGACATCTACTACGGATCGTTGTATAGTGAGCAGAAACAGCGACTGTTCGGATGCGGATTTTTTAAAAGTGCCAAACTTAGGCAAAAAGTCTTATGTTTCCAAGACATTAGCGAACGCATTGTAACAATCCGCATCAAGGCCAACATCGAATGTCGAAGAGCAATGGCAACAATGCCAACAAGCCTTGCTTTGATGAGGAATGCCGACAGACGCTCGCGGCCAAGAACGAGGCCTACAAGGCTAAGCTTCAGGGGAAAACGAGAACTGCCGTTGAGCTCTATAGACAGACAAAAGGGGAAGAACACCGGCTTTTCAGAAAGAAGAAAAAAGAGCGCGATATAGAGAGAAACCATTCAATATTGGCAACAACAGCGAAAACTGAAAACCACCCGACCTGAGTGAAGTGAGGATAGCAATATCTAAACTCAAGCTAAATAAGGCTGTCGGTAATGATGGCCTTCCCTCGAGCTTTATAAATCCGGCGGAGATGACTTGGTAAGTAACATCCACCAGCTCATAAGCCAAATCTGGTCGGAAGAAAGTATGCCTGAAGAATGGAACCTCAGCATCGTTTGCCCGATCCACAAAAAAGGAGACCCTCTAAACTACGCCTGAAACCGTTTACCAACAACCTAATCGGCCCTTATCAAACTGCGTCAACTACAGAGGTATAAGCCTCCTCAACATCGCCTACAATATCCTATCTGCCATAATATGTAAACGCCTGCAACCGTTTACCAACAACTTGATCGGTAGTTACCAGTATAGTTTTAGGCCAAGAAAGTCCACAACCGATCAAATTTTCACACTTTGGCAGATCCTGGAAAAACCCCAAGATGTCAAAATCGATACCCACCATCTATCTACAGCATTTATAGAGGCGAACTATACAGAGCCATGCCTAGTTTTGGTATACCGCCGAAACTCGTCTGTTTGTGTAGGATGATGATGGAGAATTCTCGCTGCTCCATCAGGGTCGGAAACGAACCCACCGACACGTTCGATACCAAAAAAAGGATTTAGGCAAGGCGATGCGCTTTCATGTGACTTTTTCAATTTGATTCTTGAGAGGATTATGCAAAACTCACGAGCGAACACCAGAGGCACGATTTTCCGAAAATCGTTACAACTACTAGCATATGCCGACGATATTAACATCATTGGTTGGAATCAACGTGATTTCATAGCCACGTTTGCTAGTATATAGAAGGAAGCGGCAAAAATAGGTTTAGCAGTAAATGAGGGCAAGAGGTATATGCTGTCAACACGAAAGGACACACAACATCTCGTGAAAAATTAAGCGAATAATTACTCTTGCCAACCGCTGTTTCTTCGGGCTAAGAAGGCAATTCAATAGTAAAGCCCACACTCGAACTACTAAGGAGATTCTATATAAGACCCTGATAGACCAGTCCTGCTCTACGGCGCTGAAGCATAGACCGTCTCAAAAACGGATGAAGAAATCCTTGATCTATTTGAGAGAAAAATTCTTCGATCCCGTTTGCGTTGACGGACTATGGAGACGCAGATTAAACCAAGAACTATACGAGCTGTACAGCGACATGCCCCTGGTCAAAAAAAAACTCCGCATTGGACGTAGAACGACTGGACAGCAAGACTCCGGCTCACAGAGTCTTCGATTCCCAGTCAGGCGCGGGACGCAGTAGAGGAAGACCTCGCCTTAAATGGCTAGCACAAGTAGAAACCGACCTCAACTAACTTGGAGTGCGCAACTGGAGGCCCGGTATAATTAGAGAGGAATATTGGTTGAGGCCCAGTTTCGTTCTGGACGCTCCACTTAAGTAATTAAGTGAGTACGCTCGAACCCAACATAGAAAAAAGCTTCCGCGCAGTTGCGGCTAACATTTGAAAGGGATTATCTTTAAAAAATGAATGAATGTCAAGAGTTTTTCCTTCGATTAATAAAAATGATTTCACCGGGAAGCATACCAATGGTCGACAAAAAAAATATTGACTGGACAAATATAAATTTCATCGACTGAAGTTTGATCGACAAAAAAAAATGTTGACAGAGTAAAATCCCGACCATTTAAATGTCGATTGGAAAGTTGTCGGTAAAAATGTCGATTTTTATCTAAAATAAATCAGGAATTGCAGGTTGATATGGTTAAAATAATACTAAAATTGTAAACATTACCAGTTATTGGAGAGTGGGTTGTTGATCGACAATGGCAAAGTGAATGATGATCACATGCATGCGGTGCATGTGAACTTCATTTACTTTACCACTGTCGACCTTTTAAGAGTCGACATTTTGAGCAGTCGGTATTTTTACCAATCGACCTCTCAAAAGTCGACATTAGACGGTGAATTTTTTTAAGTCGACATTTTAAAAATCGGCAAATCGTACCCAACCCGATTTCACCATAATATTTGATTTTGTTTGCGTTATTTTGCATTTAACAAAAATACCTTTTGATTGATCACCATTTACATCCAACTCGTTTGAACATCTTCTACGCAGTAGGCAAGTTTAGGGTAAATTAGATTTTCTTTCCTTTTGGATTTAATGAAGGTACAGCAACAGCATCTTCCTTTAGCATTTTCCTTCCAATAATTTTATATAAAAGTGATTTCGCCATACGATATATCTTTCCTCACCCTAAATGCATGTGTCCGTAAGCGAGAAAGAGAAGAATATTTGTGTTACAAATTAAAAGTATTTTAAAATGTATTGTCTTACCCCCGCTTTAAATTGATGAGTATGGAAGTTTACGTTACTAATATTTATATGTATTATTGTATCACACGTATGTACATATATTGTATCTTACTCGGGAGATGACTGCTCGAAGAATTTTTTTAACGGGTAGGTCGACAACTACGACGATGGTGAATTTGAATTTGGGTATGTTTTCTATATTACACTAGTGCATTCTGCGATTATCGTATATTCATCACTTTTCAGGGAATTACCGTCTGATGAAATCACTTAGAACCCACCACCACTTGAAAGTTACGCATGCAACACTCACAAAACTAACGCCAAGAAAGAATAATAATAATTTTCATAAATCAAAACCCCGGGTTAGGGTAGTTTATACAATTGATGGTTCGAAAAAGTAAAAATACGCATTCGTCAGATCAGAATAGCAACCAGTGTCTCTCAAAAGTGGATGACCGATACCGACGAATGAACATGAACAATGCGAAAATAAATCAAGAAACAGGTTCGTTGTGGCATTTTCATTTTTGTGTTTTGTGGTTGTTTTGTGTGTACAATGTTAAGGGTTGAAAACAGGAAAAAAAATACACGTCTCCACGGTTTCGGATGTTCATTTGATTTGAGCACATAGAACAACAACACGCGATCGCAAGAATTAAGTTTTGATTTGGGCACATAGCACAACAACACACGATCGCAAAAAATATGTTTTGTTTGGGAGTGTATTTTGTTTACACAAATCGTTTAAACTTTGAGGTTCAAAGTAAAAGCAGGGGATTGAAAATGTGTGATCATATTTTGCTAATGAAACTAAAAACTACATTATCTGAAAACAATACGTTCTGAAACACCAACGAAATTGGAACAGTATTGCATCTTTCTGAACTCGCATTACGTCTTCGGCAAAGCATTAATAAAATATTAATAAACAAATGTAATTCATTATAGCAGTTTTTATTAAAAATTATATGCCAACAAGTTCGCTTACAATTTTTTATATTAAACCTATATAATAATTTGGGTACCATACTTTAAGGAAACAAAAAAAAATGACTGGCGTCACTGCTAATACCTACTTAACCATTATTGGATCAGTTGGTGTATGTGTAGTAACAAACTCATTCAATTCACAAATATTATCATATTTCGAATAAAATTTATTCCAATATATATTACATTCATACTTTCGACAGTTATTCATTTTCAACATTTTTTTTCTCAAAAACTTAAATAAAAGTAAATAACTTATTCGTCCTGCATATCTTCTGGCAGTTCATGTGGATTTAACATTCCAGGCACACTGCGCTGCATTTGTCTTTTGCTGGCTTGTTCCTCGCGTAGAGCTGCCTCACGTTCCTCCAAATATAGATCGGAGTCGTCTTCTCCAGTTACTTCCTAAAAATATAAAAAAAAAAATTGTATTAAAAACCAACATTTCCAGATATAACTTTAACTTTGATATGGCAAGGAGACCGACACATTTGTTACCAAAAAAAGATTCAGCTAAGGTGACTTCTTTAATCTGATTCTTGATAGGAGTGTGCAAAGATCCAACACAGAGGCACAATCTTTTATAAATCGGTGAGACTATTAGTTTCAGTTTGAAATGACCATCAAACAAATTTCGCCATTAATCCCTTCTGCAAGAACTCCAATGTAAAGATATACTGTCTTCATTGTATACAACTCAAAAAAATTCAACCAAGTCTACACACTCCACAACTTTCAGAAAGGCTCCCACATTAAGATTAAACCGTTTAAGCTATCCTCGAAACACATACACATTCAAACGGCAATCTTAGACAAAAGTACCGTTTAACAACAGAATACATCATCAAATCTGACTACGTCTCGGTATCCGAAACAATCAGCCAAATTCCAATTTTTCTTCTCCATCTTGCAGCCTCTCTCGCTCAATCTGTTCTTTTCAGAGAAACCGTCCATTCACCACCATTCCCAGATTAGACAAGTGGGCGGAGAATGCGGAAGAAGCTGCAAGAAGACGTAGCTGTACAAACCTCTTAGGACATTATAGGTAAAAATAAGTAGCACTAGCCACCTTGTGCTAGATACGAATGGTAACCTTTTACTGACACTGGAAGACCAAATGCGAAGGTGTAAGGAGCATTTTTTGTGCTCTGATCAATGATGACCAGAGTATTAATGCGAATCATCAACTGCTGGGCGTACGTAGGTCTTCCAGGGGAATTGACATTAACTCCCCCAACAAGTGGAGATGTAAGAACTGCGATCATGTTTCTAAAGAACAACAAGGCAACTGAGTATACCTGCATAGTTCCTGAAAGCGGATCCAGACGCAACGGCCTGTATCTTGTTTCCACTTGTTCAGGCTGTTTGGGAGAATGAAACCTTTCCCAGCGAATTGAATGACGGAGTTGTTGTGATGATTCGAACAAAGGGGAATTTAAGAACTGCAACCATTGGCGTGGTATCACCGTTTTGTTCGTTTTCCCAATGCTGATGACAACTATCATTCTCGAAAGGATGAAATCCCGGAGTGAATCGACGCACATTGATTGAATTTAGCAATGGTCGATCATGCGTATTAACACCTTGCGAATCGTTCTTGAACAATCCTCCAAGTACCAATCACCTCTTTTGCCCATGTTTGTCGACTTTGAAAAGGCATTCCATCGCGTTAATCGTGATTGCATTTGGACATTTCTTGCTATGAGAGGCATCCCTGAAAAAAATTGTTGCTGTAATTGAAGAGTTCCGATCCATTTGAAGTGCGGCAAGAAGAAGTACTATCATCGATCCTGTTCTTACTTGCAATTAATGATGTAATGACTGCCACGGTGGGTAAAAATGAGAGACTTGGTATTCAATGTAACTCGTTTGATAAGCTAAGCCATTTGGACTACGCTGATGATATCTGTTTCCAGGCAAACAACATTGGTGCCCTTAACCAAATGAGTTATTCATTGCAACAGAACGGGAGGCCGGCTTGTAGTGCATTCGGCCTCCTTTCTCCAGTGTGGAACTCAAGCATAATATCGCTTCGCTTAGGCTGCGTTCATGGCTACGCGTATTCGCGTCGCGCGACGCGATTTCATTCGCTAATAGCGATCAATTACATGTGTAAATATGGAACTATTTATGGCGCGTCGATTTAATGAAAACGTGATTTAGCCATCGCTAGCGACTATCATTGATATGAACGACGAGAATCAAATAATTTAAACTATTTGAGAGAATCGCTCATACAAAATGGAGAAATTTATTAAGTTTATTGAAATTGGTGCATACGGGAGTGCAAGTAAATAAATTATCAATATTGACAATAAGTTGAAAAAGTTGTATTCATACGACGCGGCGCGAATACGAGTAGCCATGAACGCAGCCTTAAGTAAGAACTGTTCGAAGCCAAAGTAAAATCTGTACTGCTTTACGCATGTGAAACGTGAAATAGCACCACCAACATCTCGAGCAGGTTTCAAGCTTTTGTTAATCGTAAAGGACCGGTGGCCACGAGTAATTTAACAATGAATTGTGGCTTAGGACTGGACAAACAAAAGTGGATGTTGACATCAAGCAGAGCAAATGGTGCTGGATTGGCCATATACTGAGGAAACCAGATGACAACATAGCGAAGCAATGTTGGAAACATAACCCTCAAAAGGCGAATTGGTAAGCCAAGTACAACATGGAGGTCAACTGTTTTGACGAAAGTTCAATCCGAAAATTTACGATCGTGGGCACAGCAGAGGTATCGGGCTGCAAACAGAGAGAGATGGAAGGACATGTAATAACTGTTGCTGCAACAGCAGCTCACGGAACAAAAGAAGAAGAGAAAGACGGCGCTCCTTGATACACAGCACGTGAAACAATGGACATATTGAGAGACCACTTCGGTGAACAATTAATTTTACACTTCGGACCACGCAATATCATAATCAAACCGTTCGATAACTTTCCCTTTGGGGCTATGTAAAGTCTTAGGTGTTTGTGGATCAACCAGCTACGATTTGAAAGGGATTATCTTTAAAAATTAAATGTCAAGAATGGGTTTTAAGATTAATAACAAATAATTCACGACACGATTTTTGTGTGTTATTTCGCATGGTAGAACCGACCATGAAAATTCCAACAAAATACATAACGGCTAACACGTAATTTGGCTCATATAACAACGACATAAATTCGTTGTTAAATGTTTATTAAAATTTTATATACAAGGAAAATTACACTCAAACTTACCCGAATTTGAATTAAGAAATCTCGGAGGTGTTCTTTGAAAGCAGGAACATTTTCATCCAAATTAAATAAGCCGGTAACAAACACTTTGATTTGATTATCAGTTAAATGGTTAAATGCGGATTTTAAAAGTGAGGCCACATATTCCTGGACGAATATTGTGTTATCTGGTATTGGGCCAAGGTTAACAGTTATTTTGTTATTTTCTACCAGGGAAAACATATAAGCCAAAATCGTTGCATGGATTGCTAATCCAGCGGTATGAGACGTGTCAGTCACAACCGAAAATATTTGCATTAATATATCCGTGAAATAGGTTTGATAAAAACTTTGTGCTGCCTGGGGATGCTGATCTAAGTTCTGTAACATCTGTAACAAGAAGAATAAAGAAAAAATTAGTATGTTAACTATTTTGCATGGATTGCATAATTGTATACAAACCTTGTACAAAATATTAAGTCCCATATCAGCAACATTTCGCAAGGTGTGTTTGAATGCCCAGACAATGGAATCAAACACGAGTTTAAACTGGGCTGGTGGTATATTAAGAAAGGCCTTAAAACAGTGCGCATTTGTCGCCTGTAGAAGTTCATAGAAACTAATTCTATGCTGGGGATGATCTTCGAAGTTTTTATTGATCATATCGAGAGTACATTCAAAAACGGCATCAAATATTTTTGGTACTTCATTTGTGATGTGGCCCTTTAGTTTACATACTATAACAGCCATTGTGCTAAGAACTTTTGGTTCACGAGCGGCTGGAATCTTACAACGCTAAAAGTGTTTGCATTTAGTAAAATGTTATAGAAAAACAAAATAGAAAAATACTGATCTATACCTGGTAATCGAGTAGTACAGCATTTAAAAGTGGTGGTATAAAATTCTCCATCACCATTTGGTTGTCATTTGAGCGTGGTACCCATTCCGATATCAAATTCAAGGTTTCCTTTTTTACTACGTGCATGGCTTTTATGAGGGGTTGATTATTTACATTTATTCCATTTAGAGCAATCGCCTGAATAATATTCTCCGATGTTATTTTATAGACATTAAGCATGTCCAAGTAAATCCTTCCGAGTTGTATAACATAAGCATGTCCAAGAGCTTTACACGCCGCAACGTTTGTTTTTAAAATACTACCGAGCTGTTTAACTGCAGACATGTTTTTCAAAAAGTCTACATTTTTCGAAGCTCTTGATATTATTTCATCCCAAACTTGATTCGGAAGGAGCATATATTTTTCAATTAAAGCATCTTGCTGAACTTGATCGGTGCTTGTTGCAATCATATGACCCACAGCTTCATAAAATGTATGAACCTAAGAAAAAAATTAAAAAAAAAACCTTATGTAGTAAATTTATGTTTAAACAAAAACACTAAGGTATTAAAAAAATATGCATAAAATTGGTTAAGGAATGACAAATTAAAAAAAAAATTGTATCAGGTATTTGTCAACGGATATTTGCTTTAAATAAAAAATCGGTACGAAGATTAGTAAGAAGTTACGACAGCTACATATTTGTTAAACAAAACTTCTCCAACTCAAAATGCAGTAACATTTATTTCCAAAATTTATAGGGTAAAACCCTCAAATACTGTGAGCACGTATTAGTGGTTCTTGTGATCAACAAAATGCCCACCTACCCGCGGAAAAGAAAATCATTCGTAAAATCAAGCATGACCTCTAAATTTATGCTAAATATAAATGGCTGATAAAAAAGCTTTGCTGTCCCAGGGGTACCAAGATGCTTCGACATACTCCGACAACAGGTTGTCTAGGAATTACAAGGGTTAGACAAGCCACTTGAACAGATATTGTGGCGGATGAACCGAAAGGCCAACGGCAGCGCTCAATCCCGTAGTGGATACTGATGGCCCCATGTCTGGTATCTAATAAATTGGAACTGGTTAACTACCCAACCATGGAATAAACTAACGGTTACGAAGCAATCAATAGCCTCGGAAAGGACTGATTTTATTGTTGACGACTCTGATAAACGAAAAAAGGATAACGACGTTCGTATCTGCACCTGGAATGTGAGAACATTAAACTGGAGAGGTGCAAGCGAACAACCAGCGGAAGCCCTAAGCTGCTACAAAACAAACATTACTGCCATCCAAGAAATACGATGGGATAGGCCGGGCAAAAAGAGGATAAAAAATCTACCGAACATTGCGAGGAGCTAAAATCGACTCGGACCAATACCTTGTTGTAGAAAGGTAGGAATACGGATATCCAAACGCCACAACAATCCAGAAATACTGTGAAAAAAAATAATTTCGAAAGACTGCAATCGCAACCTCTCGATTAACACCATACCACCAGCATCGAATGTTGAAAAACAATGGCAACGATGCCAACAACCTTTAGATCAGCCACAACTGATGTGATAGGTTTCTCGCGCCCACCTCAAAAAAAAACCCTGGTTTGATGAGGAATGCCGACATATGCTCGCAGAAAAGAACGAGGCCTACAAGGCTAAACTGCAGGTGAAGACGAGAGGTGCCGTTGAGCTGTATAGGCAGAGAACAAGGGAATAACGCCTGCCTTTCAGAAAAAAAGAAAAAAGAGCAAGAAAAGCGCGCGATCAAGCATATAGAGAGGAGCCACTCCAGGAACGAGTGGCTGAGACACAGTCGATGCTGAGGATATGGAAGAACCACTTCTGCAGACTGTTAAACGGTGATGACGAACAATATTCCGCTGTCAGACAGAACGAACCATTCAATATTGGCAACAGCAAAGAAAATTGCCAACCACCCGACCTGAGTGAAGTGATGATAGCAATATCTAAACTTAAGCTTAATAAGGCTGCCGGAAATGAGGGCCTTCCCGGCGGACATGACTTGGTAAGTAACATCCACCAACTCTTGCCAACCGCTGTTTCTTCGGGCTAAAAAGGCAATTCAGTAGTAAAGCTTTCACTCGAACTACTAAGGAGATCCTATATAAGACCCTGATCATCGCAGTCCTGCCCTACGGCACTGCAGCATGGACCGTCTCAAAAGCGGATGAAGAAATCCTTGGCCGATTTAAGAGGAAAACTCTTTGAAAAATCTTAGGTCAAGTTTGCGTTGACAGGCTATGAAGAAGATTCAACCAACCACTATAAGATCTGTACAGCGACATGCCCCTGGTCAAAAAACTTCGCATTGGACGTTTAAGATGGCTAGGACATGTAGAACGAATGGACACCAATATTCCGGTTCGAGCTCGATTCCCAACCAGACGTCGGACGCAGTAGACCTCGCTTTAAGTGACGCGCACCAGTAGCAACCGACCGCAACCAACTCGGAGTGCGCAACTGGAGGCAGTTAGCTTAGGACCATTGGAGAGGCATGTTGGTTGAGGCCCAGGTTAATTCCGATTTTTATTTTTATTTTAAAAAGGGTTATCATATATATGTTTTCAATGCTTACCTGTTGCGGTTGTAAATCACATATTATAGTACTCATGGTACTTAAAATTTCATCAATGAACGTGCATGCTTCATTTGGTTGGATCGTTACAAAATGTCTTCTGCATTTTATTGCTATTTTTATAAATGTATCACAGGCCATGTCCTGAACACCATCGTGTGTTTCGTGCATAAACTCGAACAGCTTGTTAACAACTGTTTTTAAAAATTTCCAATGGGCGCGCAAGAACCTGGGATATTGTCCAACAACGTACATAATATTTGATGCAATTATCGCCTTATTATCTTTTCCCTTTTTTTGTTCGCAAAGTCCCAGTAAATCTTTAATTACAGTTACCAAAAAACGTTTTTCGTCTTCTTCACTGAAAGCACCTGAGAATAGAGTAAGGATAAAATAGCAACAATTCGTTATTAAAATAATATGAAGGAAATAAAAATAAAAATATACTTTTAGGATGTAAAACTATAAAGCTATTGAGCTAGCGGTAATTCTAACGGGTGATCAATCAAGAGGTTTTTTTTCAATGGGGGTTTTTGAAAATGTCGCGTGAACCGTGCCAAGTTGCCATTTGTTTTTTATTCAGTATATATTGACATTTCATCATGGATAGACATACACCCGAACAACGATTGTAAATCGTTTAATCTGATGAAAATTAATCGTTTTATATGATGAAAATTCACGAACTGTGAAGACTGTTTGTCGTGTGCTTCAGTTAACTTTAAGTGTCTATATTGGACCAAAAGCCACCATTCGCCATACCATCAAGAAATTGGAGACCCAATATTCACCATTTGATGGCACTCGACCAAATAGACCTTGTCCAGAGCGTAGTGTTGAAAATATAGCGGTTGTAGATAGTGTAGGCGAAACTCGCGATACATAGATTAGGCGCCGTTCTCAACAACTTGGCGTGTCATATAGAACAATAAGGGTGATTCTATCCAAAGATCTCCGCTTGTAGGCAAACAAAATTCAGCTGACGCAAGAATTCAAGACGTCTGACTTTCCGTTGCGTCATCGTTTTCGAGAGACTTGCTTAAGATCCACTGTTTTCGACCAACATTTTGTTCAGCGATGAGGGTCATTTCTGGCTCAATGGATACGTCAATAAGCAAAATTGCCGTATATGGACCGAAGAATAACCAGAAGAGGTTCAAAAGCTGCAATTACATCCACTCCAAACAATCGCGTGGTGTGGTTTATGTGCCGGTGGTGTCATCGGTCCGTATTTCTTCAAAAAAGAAGCTGGCGCCAACGTTACTGCAAATGGTGCTCATTATCGGACTGAAATTGAACCCCGATATCTGGACAACATTTGGTTCCAACAAGACGGCGCTACTTGCCAAACAGCCCGTGAAACAATAGACATTTTGTCGCCCTAGTGACACAAGGGCGTAACTCAATTTTTGTTAAGATTTTGGCCTGGGTATGCCACCTTATTAAAATTTAGAATTTATATATTTTGACACAAAATTGTATCTCTAAGTGGAGTAGAATTGAAGTAAGCACTTTACAAAAGTATTCATCAAACTCCAAAAAATTAAGAAGTGGTAAAAAATCACAAAAAAATTATACTTATCAAATATTGGCATACGTGTTTATGTCACTAAGGCGACGATATTGAGAGACCACTTTGGTGAAACCATTATTTTCACACTTCGGTCCAATGAATTTGCCAACAAGATCATGCGACATCACATCGTTAAGACTTTTTTTTCTTTATAGATGCGTAAAGTAGCTTTTTAGAAAGAAGAAAAAAGAGAAAGAAAAGCGCGCGATCGAGGATATAGAGAGGTGCCACTCCAGGAAAGATGTTCGCAAGTTTTACCAAAGTGTAAAACGTCAATGCCAAGGATATAAGGCTCGAACAGAATCCTGTCGAGATGAACAAGGAAATATCGTAGTTGAGACACAGTCGATGCTGAGGATATGGAAGAACCACTTCTGCAGACTGTTAAACGGCGATGACGAACAACATTCCTCTGTCAGGCAAAACGAACCATTCAAAATTGGCAACGACAGCGAAAGCTGCCAACCACCCGACCTGAGTGAAGTGAGGATAGCAATATCTAAACTGAAGCTTAATAAGGCTGCCGGAAATGACGGCCTTCCCGCCGAGCTTTATAAAGCCGGCGGAGATGATTTGGTAAGTTACATCCACCAACTCATAAGCCGAATATGGTCGAAAGAAAGTATGCCTGAAGAATGGAACCTCAGCATCGTTTCACAAAAAAGGATACCCTCTAAACTGCGCGAACTCCAGAGGCATTAGTCTCCTCAATATCGCCTACAAAATTCTATCTGCCGTAATATGTGAACGCCTGAAACAGTTTACCAACAACCTGATCGGCCCTTACCAGTGTGGTTTTAGGCCAGGAAAGTCCACAACCGATCAAATCTTCACCTTTCGGCAGATCCTGGAAAAAAAAACCCAAGAAGTCCAAATTGATACCCACCACCTATTTATCAATTTCAAAAACCGCTTACGACAGCAATTATAGAGACGAACTATACAGAGCCATGTCTAGTTTTGGTATACCGCCCAAACTCGTCCGTTTGTGTAGGATGACGATGGAGAATTCTCGCTGCTCCATCAGGGTCGGAAACGACCTCACTGAAACAATCGATACCAAAAAAGGATTTAGGCAAAGCTATGCGCTGTCATGTGACTTCTTCAATCTGATTCTTGAGAGGATTGTGCAAAACTCACGAGCCAACACCAGAGGCACAATTTTCCAAAAATTTGTACAACTACAAGCATACGCCGACGATATTGACATCATTGGTAGGAACCAGTGTGATGTCATAGCCACGTTTTCTAGTATAGAGAAGGAAGGGGCAAAAAATGGGTTTAGCAGTAAATGAGGGCAAGACGAAGTATATGCCAATTGGCCACAAAGATCGTGTGATTTGACACCATTGGTTTATTTTCTTTGGGAATATAGAAGTCGCTGTTGGCTGAGTTGAACTTGGTTAACATGTGGTTTCACCAAGACGGTGACACATGCCAGGCAGCTCGTGAAACAATGGAAATGTTGAAGGATGAATTTTGTGAGCAGCTTATCTCTCGAAATGTCCCTCTGCGTTGGCCGCCAAGATCATGCGATTTAACGCCTCTTGATTATTTCTTGTGGGGTTATGTAAAGTCGTTAGTCTATGTGGGCAAGGCGAACATAATTGAACCCTTAGAGGATAACATTAAATGCGTATCTCATGGAATACAGGCCGAAATGGTCGAAAGAATGACGCAAAACTGGACCATTTGAAACGGAGCCGCGAACAACATTTACATGAAGTTGTCTTTAAAATGTTAACGTAATTTTGAATATTTGATGCAAATTTCAGTATTTTATTCGATTAAAAATAAAACTAAGATTAAAAAATCACCCGTTACATATATATATATAATATTTCATATGTTCTAAATTACCTGAAATCGATCCTATTGCCCAGCATAATGTGTTCAGGTTTTTCCATGAGAACTCAGTACCGTTTACTTGATTCAAAAGTTTAAGTGTCATGATACGCTCAGTGTCTGCATAATCCAAATGCGTTAAAAATACCAACGTTTCGCGCATATTCTTATACAAATTTATGGCATTTGTATCCTTCATGAATTCTCTAACCACTTCGCCGTTTTCGTTTTCAACAACCAGCACTTCTTCGGGTTTTGCCATGCGAGATATCATTATAAAACGAACTTTTGAAAGAATATTCGCGTAAAATCGACGACGTGAGAATGAGTTTCGTTTGGCTAATGAAACGGCATCCGGCTGTATATGCGCAGAATTTAGGCTATCTGAATTGTAAAGATCCTCTACAAGGCTATACCAGTATTCTAAGCAGATTTTAAAAATTTCCACATCTTCTACTTCGGATATCATTACTAGATAAAGTAATGCCTTATTCAAATATTCAATATACTTCACATCCTCAACAAGTTTTCCATGTTCTTTCAGAAATGTGCACAAGAACATTGCTAAATTCTGCACGAATTCTTGCTCCATGTCGGATCCGTTTGCGTATATATGATTCATATTTGTGTTTTGACCAATCATTTGATCTAATTGTTCCATAGTATCTTTAAAAAGCTTAACAAAATTCTGGTTATAATTTGGAACATTCAATCCCGCGATTTCTGATAAACATTTTAAGGTCACATTCCGAAACATGGGTACACTTAGAAATTTGAAAATAAGTGTCTCGATCAGTGTTGTTTCGAAAATATAGCCCAATGGAATCCAATTTAAAAATCTTAAAAGCGTATCCAGAGTAACTGCAATCAGAGGTGCATTCATGGAGCTTTCAAGAACAAACGAACAGAGTTGGAATATTTCCGAAAACTCAAAGCACATTGCATCTTTAAGATGTTTGGCTTTTGTTTGTGTTATCTGTCCTCCGCAAAAGTCGAAAACTTCTTCGCTTAGATTTTTTAAAATCACCATATTGTTTTTACATAGGCTTTCATTTGTTTTCGAAGCTCCAACTATATCACTGATAAAGGTATTCCAATTCTTCGGCCATTCTCTTTTTAAAATTTGCACTAAAATCATATTTAGTTTGTTCAAGTAAACTTTGTTTGCCTCCATGGTTGCTTGATCGGATGATGTTTTAATAATTAGTCCAACAACATATTTCTTGATACCTTCGCATTGATTTCTTGGCAAAATTTTCCAGCGAGTTTTGATGACTTCTTCCAAAATTTGTAGAGCATAGAATTTTGTTTGCTGATTTTGGGAATATTCTAGTATGCTATCGACTCTAGTCCAAGCATCTGGATGTTCTTTTAAAGTTGTTAGAATATCTTGTGCGAGGCGCAATTGCTCACCTTGTGAGGTGTAGAGACATTCAACAATTTTATCCAAGAGTCCGATATCTAGTTTTTCTGAAAAGTCTAAGAGTTTGCTAGCTTCTTCTGTCGTTAACATAATTGCCATTTTTTTGTAGTAGAAATATCTTTCCTTTCTCCTTGAATAAATTTTGATATTTATGAATGTGTGATTTTATTGCAATTTTTGATATAAGTCTAACTGCACGTTTTACAATTACACTCTTAAATCTGCACTCGCCAATACACCAAGATATTATGAACTGAAAGTAAAAATACTGTTATTAAAAAATATCATTTTATTAATGAATTTAAATAAATGTGAGCTATATAAAAAATTGTTTTTATTAAATAAAATTCTATCAAGCATACATAAATAAAATGTAAAGATTTCGGAACATACATCTATGGAGGTTGTTTTGACACTGACTGCTGTTTTCCGCTCGAAATCTTGACTGAAAGTCAACGTTAGGAAATATTGAAAACTTATTTCCAAAGCGTTATTTGAAGAAAAGTTTTGGCCGAATTGAAACACTGACCGCGCCCGCACGCAATACGCAAGTTTTTGAAAAAATTCGTGAAACTGGTATGCTAGTGGACAACACTCATGGTGCCTGTCGTCGTACGAGAACGTGGCTGCTGTAGCCGAGAGTGTGACGTGGTGCATTTTCATCTGGGCGGGTACGTTAACAAACAAAATTGACGCATTTGGTGCTCAGAAAACCCACACGTTAATGTCGAGAAGACGATGAATGTACAGACTGTGACAGTTTGGTGCGGATTGTGTTCACATCATTGGATCATTTTTCTTCGAAAAGGAGACTGGGAACAACGTTTTGGTCAACGGTAGTCATTAGAGAGCCATGTTAACCGGCTTTTTTGTTTTACTGACATTGAAGACATGAATTTGAACGACGTCTGGTTCATGCAGGATCAGCCTTCTTGGCGATGTCAATTGACCGCCCGGAGCTGCGATTTCACCCCTTTGGAATTTTTTTGTGGGGATGTTTGGGCCGATGTTTGGCCAACAATCCGGAAACTTTCAAGAAATTAAGGCCAATATCATCCAAGCAATCCGTGAGCTACAGTCCGAAACAAGGTCTTTAAAAATTAGAGTGACAGAATGCGCTAATGTGAGCCCAGCCGAGGCAGCCACTACGAAATTGATCCTAATATTTCGCTGATAGAAGAACCAATCCGTCGGTCTCGGCTCCATGCCTAATCGACTTAAGCCCATTTTTTTTATTAGTCTTTATCTATTAAAGGTAACTGCAATATAAAAGTTTAACATAACTACAACGAGGCACCCACCCTTTTTCCAAGTCAGTAGCGAAGGAATTACCAAGATGGAGTCACCGTGGGGTCCACAGTTCCACAGGATGGACGAAGCGAAACATCTGAAATCTCAACGGTTTTTTAAGTAGCTTGAACAGAGATGGTGACGGGTGAATAAAAATGCCGACGGCAGGGTTTGGGTGTGTAATAAATTAGAACTGGCTGATAACGTTGGGTGTTGTGCCGACTGGGTAACTTCCCTACCACGTAAAAAATGGTAATTATGAGATAGGTCACCGAATTTGATAACGGATTCAATCAAATACCAACCAGGCCAGGAACGAACACGAACAACGGCTAGCAAGTATTCACCCGAAAGCAGTGACACTAAAATCTTTCCTCGCAAGGTACAGGGCCGATTACCACGATTTGGAATATACCATGGTAAAAATCTGGGATGCATAATAGAAAAACATAAAGGATTTGTCACCAAAGACCAGGATACGGATTCATTTTTGGAACTCGACTCAGGTCATCAATAATTGACATTAGGCTGGTTGGTGATCGCTTCGCTGTGATCCGCTTCAAAATGCATTTATACAAAGATTTCATAAAACGAGTTGCAAATTATGTGTTCAATGTTACTCTCTTCAAGAACGCCGACGCAAAATATTCGCCGACGATATTGAAATCATTGGTCGGGCTCAGCGATGTCATAGCCACGTTTGCTAGTTTGGAGAAGCAAGCGGCAAAAATGGGTTTAGCAGTAAATGAGGGTAAATCTAAGTATTTATATACTTCCAACACGAAAGAACATACAACATCGACGAATCGGACAGAACGTCACCATTTAACTTTGAGGTAGGACGAGATCTCGGCTACGCTATTAACTCTGACAACAGCTCTACAGAATTTAAACGAAGAATTATTCTTGCCAACCGCTGTTTCTTAGCCCGAAGAAGGCAATCAAGTAGTAAATCATATATAAGACCCTGGTAATCCCACTCCTGCTCTACGGCGCTGAAGCATGTAACGTATCAACAGAGGATAAAGAAATCCTAGATCGATTTGAGATAAAAATTCTTCGAAAAATCGGGCTACGGAGAAGAAGATTCAACCAAGAACTATACGAGCTGTACAGCGACATGTAACTATTCAAAATAAAAACACCACATTGGACGTTTACGATGTTTAGAACATGTAGAACGAATGAACATCAATACTTCGGCTCAAAATGTACAATTCCCCAGCCGGACTTCGGAAGACCCAGCTCAACCAACTTGGAGTTCGCAAATGGAAGCAGTTAGGTAAGGTCCAATCTAACTGGAAAGGCATGTGGGTTGGGGCCAGGTTCACCCCGGAATGTAGCGCCACTTAAGTAAGTAAGCAGTTTTATTGATCAAAGAACAAAGTCTATTAAACAGAATTATCAGTTGGTTAAGTAGCGCAGTTACAGATGGTGGTTTGATACCCAACATGAACAAAACCAGAATTTGTTTCCAATAGGAAACTATTATCCTATGGAGCTAGCTAGGAACTCAAATTTGATGCATTCGATGGAAAGAACTGAGCTCTAAGATAGTTAAAGTTGGTACTATGGGTCAGTAATCAACACATATCCTTTCCGATTGTCTACTTGTACTGGACCACATGCGGGGTTCGCCGATGTGTTTTTTTTTTTATCATTCGTTTTTTTACGACGCCGATAATCGCAAGTTCCAATCTTTTCTCAATCCCAGTACATACTAGCTTTGATCAATGCCGCTTAATTTGTAGTTTTCGAGTCATTTTATGGAGCGATCAGATGTATTCTCTGATTTTCCGTCAAGTTTTCCTATGTATTTTTAAAAGGTATCAGTATTTTAACAAATTTACATATCTCTGTTCACTGCCAAGCGTATTTCTTTTAACGGTTGTACTTTCATTGCACATTGATGTGACCGACTCGGTTTTTATACTCAGAAACAAGCTGAAATCTGCACTTATGGTTGTGCAATATGCATAATGAATGCTCGCCTGAATGTTAGATTATAATTTAGAGATTTTAAAAAAAAATCGTTGCATCTAAACCTACAAACCGACTTTTTAATAGGAAGTACAAATTCGTAGAAACATAGCATTAATGTTATTAATAATAATATTATGCTGATATCAGAGATATATATCTGGAGAAAGTAATAGACAAGTATTGCCCATGGAAGCATACACATCACGTCATTAAAAACCTAACCTATACAAAAGTATATGTCATTGTAAATCTAAATTTTATTTGTTATTTATGATCAATTTAAGCAAAAAAAAATTAAAATAATTTACAATGCTAGCCCAAATGAGGCTTCCAATGTATTCCATTAGATAGTATCATCATGATGTACCTAATAGTTATTATTACTTCGCATCTTCATTTTGGTAGGATAACATTCATTCTTACAAAAGCGATTAATAATTAAAATATCCAATAATTAATATTCTACACAGTGCATAGAATCAATTTGTATTAACAATAATTAAGGGAATTTTAAATAATATAAATATTTCAACTACTGGCCACACGGCGCGTCGTTCTGTCTCTATAGAATAAAACAGTTTGTCTGGACCTAAAACCATTGCATATCATCAAAAGCAACATCTTTGTAAGGGAATGTAATCTCTAGTACAAAAAATTCCTCATCATTAATTGTTTTTGTAATCTTTTATGCATATAAAATGCAACTGGATGATTTTATTAACACATCTGAATTATAAAATTTTAATATATTTATATAGATAAATAATCCCAAACATTTAACTTACATCCGCTAATGTTGAGTAATTTCATTGTTTTTATTTAAATCAGAGATAAGTTTATTCATTCAATAGATATTTAATCCTTTTAAACGAATATCCGGCACAAAAAATAATAACTCTCAGAAGACCGCCAATATTCTTAAAAATTTGCAAGCCAAACAAATGCAGTTGGTTGGATTTGCAACATGCCATATCCCGAAACTGACATTTAGAGTCGCCATAATTCGGAAAACGCTTTTTTGGAATATTATACCTATCGAGTTAGTAAAAATCTTTTAAACAAAAAAAAATTCAACATTTGTCAATACCAACCAGGTTAGATGCGTCTTAATGTTTCATAAAAGTACATAATTCCTACGGAAAAATATATGTGCAATGCCCATATTTCCATGTAGTACACATTCACATGAGCTGGTAACGATTTACTTACATTTAATATAGAACTTTCACAATTAAATTTATTAAACACATATAATAATTTAATAATTTTTAATATAAAGATAACTTTTCAATCAATAATGCGCTCAATTTTTTACAAACTTAATTTCTTTTAACAAAAGTATTCAGCTCGACCTAGCAAAGATGTCAGGTATTAACGAAATCACTCACACAAACCAAAAAAAAATACGAAGTGTGTGGTGATTTAAAAAGTATTCAGTGAGATAATAGGTATGTAAAGGAATGAGTTCAGTGCGAAATACAGGGTGAAACGTATGTTTCTCATAATCAGACCATATTAATAAAAACTCCTTAAAATACTAAGAAACTTAAAACCATTTTTATTATGGGTATTCATGCAACGTCGGAATGTCGTGGTTAACGTTGTTTACGTGATGAAATTACGACGTGATAAATGAACTGTCAACATTTGTACGGTAAATCATTTCTAACAATATCGGATTTTTTCACAGGAATTGGGTGCGTAAACTGAGATGGTAAACGTGGTATTTTGACATTTATTCAGTCACTTTTACACATCAAACGTATTCGCTAAACTGAAAAACATATGTAGAGCGGAGAGACAACAATAGGAACGAAATTAGATCAATAAATAGATTACTTAATTAATATAGAATTCTGTGGGTTACCGCATTATTTAGTGGTACAGTTTTAGGTTCGTTCATGAAACGTCGTCGTAAAATTACAATTTTTCGCATGGAATAAAATTACAAAGTTCCATAAATACCATTTTTACATTTTGTCAGGAGGTGTATTAGAGGTTGCATTGTTAAGTTAGGCATACTTGAATGTTTAAGTTAATTTAAATAAAGTTAATCGATTTTTCATTGGTGCTAAGGTTGTGTCAAAAGACATAGTAAAATTTGAAATAAATACTCAGTGTTATATATTTAACTATATAATTGCAGTATTCTTCAACAAATGGGTAAAAAAAAAATGCTGGAGCAAGCTTAGGGATTTTTATTTTTTTAAATACCACACCCAACTGAAACAAGTGCATTTGTTTAGATCTTGAAGTCCAAATAACAAACGTGAGCTTCAACCTTCAACTGGTTGAAGCGAACCCGTGTGCTAAAGGCCAATGAGAACAGAGCTACATCGTAGTAACTTATTTAGGGCTCAGTTATAGCTATCATTGAACGACTTTATTGGAACACAAAACATGAAAGAACTGGAATTTTACCTCAATAGATTCTTATAGGAGTTATTGGAAAATTCCGTTTCAGTTCGGTGGAATGGCAATAATTACTTCACTAAATTAAATGCTTTGAAAAATAAGAAGTGATTTTCATCGAAAACTATAATTCAAAATTAAAAATATTTATTGATATTCATGTTCTAAAATGGAAAGCTTTGTTTTGACACCAACTCGCTAAAGATTGAATTTATAAAAAAGGCACAAGAAGTTAAAGAAATTTCCAATAAGGGTTTTCAATAAAAGCTATAACTGGTCCCTTATTATGAAATCCGGAACACGGCCAATTGACTGTATTTGAAACTCGTCCTTATGTCTTGATTTAATAGATTTGTTCAGGACAAGTGTTAGTGTCTGGCCACACGTTCATCCCAACGACTTTCGTTCCCATGAATGCCGTGGCCACACACAAAAAATGCGTCTTGGAATGCTTTGACAGATGGGAAACAGATTTGGGTACTGCTCATATAACTCAATTAATTCGATTGTCTGATTTCGTGTCCAAGAATACATTTTTTTGCTAACTCAAACAAAAGTTTCAAACTAAAAATACCTCTGGAATAATTTGAAAAATAAAATAACGTTCATATGAACATTTTTTGTACTTTTGTTATTGTCTTCGTTCTTTGAAAGCAAATGTCAACAGAAATTTCTGTCAAAAGTGGAATGGATTGAGAAAAAGTCGTTCACGCCCACACCGAGAATTCAGTTTGAAATGAATTCTCGTTGGATTTTCGGTGCAATCGTACTTTCTCTTTTTTGGCTCGCATAAAATCTACCTGCCTCGTTGGAGATGACTGTCATTCCAATGAACGTGTTGCCAGGTACTTAGTGTTAAATGACAATGAACGCAAAATCTTACTAAAATTAAATGTAAATGTCAAAATATTGAAACTCTTATTTTGTAATTTAATTTGACAATATATATACAATTCTATTAACTTTTATCTATTCAGAATAATTATTCTTTATCAGAAAAGTAAAAAATATCTTAAACGAACCTATATTATGGGGTAATTTTACTGATATCAAACATCTTCATGACATGTCGCAGAAAAATTAGCTGTTCCTTTCATATCTGAAGTTAAATGTCTAAACTTTCAACTCGTTTCGTCAGTCGTTTTCCCTCAAATGTCCGTGACCAAAATGATCAATTGACCAATGAGAGAACTGCAAAGTTAACTTGGTAAAACTGAAAACCGGAGCGCACCCAAACTTAGACTTTTTGTTTATCTGTTTGAAATTGCATTTATATTAGCACGTTGCGCAATGATACTAATAATGAATTCCACTCCTTTTATATCAATTTGATGATTTAACATACTCACTTTGTATTTTTTAAGTTAATAATTTGTGTTTCACAGTCTAATAACCGCATAAAACAGCACTCCCGCCATATAATTGTTTTCACATCGTTTTCCTCCAAGTGGTTTTGACGTTTTAATGAGAGAGACAACGCACGTGTTAGGGAGAAGTCTCATGAGTCATGAACCATATAAAATTCTGATTTCTTCCAAAAAGAGACAACGCACTTGTGAGGTAGATAGTTTCATGAACAACTCAATGGAAAGCTGTCAAAATTACTGGAAGTCTTCATTGTTGTGTTCTTATAATCTCTGTTGCTGTCATTATGTGTTGCTGTCATTATGTTTTTAAATTCTTGACAAACTAACCGGCGTAAATTTGAGATGAAATGTTGAAATAAAGTGTAAGAACAAATTAAATCGTACATGTTTCAAAAAATGAAGAACAATGACAGCGTATTGGATGAAACCTTAGATGATGATATTTGGAAGGATTCATTTGATAAACTATTAAACAAACGATCGTAAGTTGTTGGCATTTGTTTTAAATTTTCGTTGATATATTTTGATGTTTCTAATATGAGGAATTAGTTATTTCATATTTAGTGTAACTGAAGCCAGGCTTAAAGTGGTACGTAAGCTGTGTGTTTAACCGATTTCATTAATTGGAGCTGCAATGCAGACACGACCGAGACCTTTGGATATAACTAAGGATTAAATACCGTCGGTCACTCATTAATTTATGACTTTCTATATACGAACAACTAAATACAAGGTGGGCCAAAATAAGTCATCCGATGTTGTTTGGCTATTCAGAACATTGGTTGTGGCTCGCGTAGTGTGTGCCGTTGCTCCTTCCTGTTGTAACCACATGTCCTTCAGTCGTAATTCGTCCAATTGCCGCAGAAAAAACTCGGTAAACATGACCCTATAACGCGCACCGTCCACTGTTTTCGTTTGACCAGCGGCTTTCTCGAAAGAAAAAAAACCGATGACTCCTCCAACAGCGCACCAGTAACTTTGATCGGGTGTAATGGTGTTTCCGGCGACAGCTTAACATCCTCGCAACAGCGGCGATATTCTCGGCACAACCGGCGCTCCGGGGCCGCCCACTCTTGGCAACGTCTCGTGTGGTCCCATGCTCTTCAAGGCTGGTTGCCAAACGGCGCAGTGTTTGCGCAGCCGGGGAATCGGCGACGGAATTCGCGCTGCGCCAACACATGGCTTTTTCACTTGTATTCTACATCTGTCTATTTCACAAATTTCATTGCCGGTCATTTATAAGAGCATCTTCCAATAGGGTGATATCTTTTGGCCCACCTTGTATATATGAACAACACTTAACTTTCTATATTGTGTTAAGTAGATCATTTACTTCTCAAGAAATACATAGTTTTTCTATTTACTTAACAGGTTGTTGCGAGAACAAAAACTTATAAAGAGTAACGTTCGTTTATCATTTAATAACGACAGCAGCATTGAAGTTTCGAAGAACAATATATCAAAGCATGTTAACTTAGAAGAAAATAAAAATGAAAATAATGGAAAAAGAAAGGCAGCTGGATCAATTTCCACGCCGATATTGGTCCACAAAATGTATGGACCTTTTGATTGTCCATTATCACCAATATCATCTTGGCGACTAACCCATTTCAATCAGCGTGATACATGGAATTCGTCTTGTAAAGAGATATCAAGTGTACCGGAAAAAGGTAATTTTTTTAATTCTATTAAATAATAATTACTATTTTTTTTCATTGTTATACATTAATAATATTCGTTAGTAAGTGCTCATAAAGTATTTTTTTTAATAAAAATAACCACAATTTTTAAAAGCGGACATTACAAGGAGAATATAACAAGAAGGGGTTCTGTCAAAATCCGAGTCTATCCCTCCGTTCGGCTACTTCAGCACTTCCACCCTTAAACATATGATGGATTCCGGAGGACCTCAAACAATACAGATTAAAATTTTAATTCGTTGCCTTCAATTTACCTACAAAATCACAATCTTTTCCAATCCTCCAAACAGTTTTACTTCCATCACTGGGTTAGACAATCAGGTCTTAATCTTAATAATATTTTAAAAAAAATCTGTCCAATAGTTTAAGGATTTTTGCATGAACAAAATCAAACCTAAAATTACGAAATGCGTCTAACAACTTTGCACATAGGTAAATCGACAGACAGAATTGCCGAACCAATCGGTCTGTTATGTGAACGATATCAAACTTCAGGGTACGGAAGAAGTTAAAGATCTCGCAGTCAATTTAAAAACAATGAAAATGTTGGGTTTTCCTAAGCGAAATTGCAAGAACTTTCGAGATGTATTTAGACTTAACACTATATACTGCTCGTTAGTCACTTAGACTTTAGAGCAAATAAGCTCGTGGCATTCGCAGAACCAGTACTTCCCACCGTCTGGTCATCAGATACCACACACGGGTGAATGACAACACTGTCGCATTAAAATCAAAACACACAATAAAATAAAGACGCAAAATCGAAAGCTCTCAAATCTTTCCTAAAGAATATTGTATAAGTGCCACGCCACACGTTCATCCCAACCACTTTCAATCAAATAAATGCCGTGGCCACACACAAAAAAGTGTTGTTGCAATGAATTCAGCTTTTATACCTGAAACACGTAGAAATCTGAAACAACTCCTTCATATTTTTGTGTCTCTGATACCGCTATTGAGTATTTTTGGCAAAATTAAATGATGTTGACAGAGACGCGTTCATGCCAACACCGATAAATCAGTTTGAATTACCACATAAATCAAATTTAGTATGAATTCTCGGTGGATTTCCTGTGCAACCCTCCTTTCTCTTTTTTGGATCACATAAAATCTACATGTCTCGTTGGAGATGACTTTCATTCCAATGAACTTGTGGTCAGACACTTAGAACATTACATTATGTTGCTTCTGTTAATGTATACCAATAAAAATTTTAAATTCGAATTTGTTAATAAAAAAAACAGGAGAGAATTAATATATTATCCTAGAACCTAGAACAGATTTGGCATACCAGAACCTATACTGGCTCTATTTTATATTTTAATTCGACTTTCTAATTTCTTGTTATTCATTTCAGCTAGTCTTATACAACTATCAACACCTCTAACATGTAGTTCTAAAAATCTAAATGCCAGCCAACTTGGTTACCCGGCTATTTCAACTAATATACCAAAACTTCGAATCACTGTTGAGAACGTTTCGGATCAAAATATTTCAAACAATTCATCACCACCCAGAACTGTAGCCAATGAAGAAAATATAAATGTCCTGCTTCCTCCTGGGAAATGGCGTAAATCGTTAACCGTATGGAAAAGATTAAATCAAAATAAACGTAAATTTAGTGAATTATGTTTATCGATATAAAATTCAAATATTTACAAATTTCAGATGAATGTCAACCTCTGAGAGTTTGTTCGAATCGTAATTCGCATTCCATAATAAATTATAGTCACCTGTCATATGGAAAACCACATTCAACATTGCATAACCCGAACATTAAGAAGAGTCAGACCGAGCTTCTTAAAGTTTCCAAGCAAAAAGAATTCCTTTGCTTCTCCACGTTGTACTCGAATACCGCGTTACGAAAATGTAGAAAAATTGGAGAAGGCACTTATGGAGAAGTGTTTTTGAACTCCTGCGAAGGTGAGGACACGGTACTTAAAATTATACCCATAGAGGGAGATTTCGAAATCAATGGAGAACCTCAAAAAACCTTCGAACAAATATTGCCCGAAGTTATAATTACAAATGAACTAAGCAATTTGAAAGAATCGCAATCATTCAAATCGCCGGGCTTTGTTTTTCTTAAAAATGTAAGTATTATCAAAGAGTATAGAACTACACAGAGTAAGCATCTCATTCAACGACAATTTATTCTGTGGGGTACTGATGTTGACAAGCCAGTGTTCACTTTGGTACCCCAGCATCAAACAAGAACATAGCCGACGAACGACGAAAATTCTCCTTCGCATTTAAGCCGGATACACACACGCAGTTTTAACTGTCCGGTTCAGGCCTCCTGCGCTGTTATAACTGAACGTGTGTATAATAGAGTTGTCAGTTTTTTTTGGCCTGAGCAGTCGGTCGGAGAAAAATCGAAAATTCAATCGTTTTGTCTGTTCAGTCCGCCTGTTATTAGAAAAACCGGAGCGTGTGTAGCATCAGTCATTCAGGCTGTCAGTTTTAAGTGAAATTTACATGTGCGGAGACGGTAGATGCCATGTTTGTCGAACGACAAAAACGCACAAACTGATTGGCCTCACGTATTTACCGGAGCGTGTGAATGCGCTATTGCGATCCGGTAAAACTAAACAGGCAAACCGGACAGTTAAAACTGCGTGTATTGGCTACTACGGACTTCCAAGTTCGATGGAAGGTATGAGGCCTTTGTTTGTATTTCTAAGACTCATCTGATGATTTGTCAATCTTATGTGTGAATTTGAAAGCTCTAAGATATATCCTTTGTAATACTTTGAGCCGGCTTTAGGAGAAACTGGTACGAAATTTGTTGCTTAATGCGTACGCTATGTAGTTCTATACTCTTCGGTATAATCGAACTGTCGTAGCAATACTAGAATTCGTGTCACGTTGATCTGACAAATCATCCGAAAAGTATCAATAACTTATCTTTAAATATAAATTTAATTAATTTTAAATAGGTGCGTTGTTTGAAAGGTGAATATCCAATTCATTTATTAGAACTGTGGAATCTTTATGAACAAAATTACGGATCGGAAAATGATCACCCGGGAATTTTTAAAAGCAATCAGTTATATGTATCGTTGGAGATAGCATATGGCGGCAAAGATCTAGATGGATTTATATTCCGAAATTCTGAGCAAGCATATGCAACATTCCTACAGGTGAGTTTTGAAGTTTGTTGTCTTCTACGTTAAGCTCTTAACGTAAAATAATGAATTCTTCCTTACGATTCAGGTTTTATTTAGCTTGGCTGTGGCTGAAAAATACTTGGAGTTTGAGCATCGCGATTTACACTGCGGAAACATTTTAATTCAGCCTACAACTGAAAAACATGTCGAGTACATTGTTAACAGTAAGAAAATTGATATCTCATCGTGTGGAGTTAAAGTGACCATTATTGATTATACACTATCAAGAATGTTAGTAAACAACTTTTGTTATTACAACGACCTGTCTGAGGATGAAGGATTATTTTGTGCAAAAGGGGACTACCAATATGACATTTATCGACTAATGAGATCTAGTTTGAAGTAAGTATTACAGTATTTATTTTTATCTATTATTATCCACGATAAATACAAAGAAATTATCTTGTTAATACGGAAACCCATTTACTTGTCTCTATCATCATCGATTCTGTTACACTACCTAAAAGTTGTTGCTATCAACTGTGATATTTTGTTCCAGTAGCTGGTCTTATTGTTAATAACAGTGCCTGTCGACCCAGAAGCCACACTGATATGTTTCTACCGCCAATAAGTGTGTTGCAGAAAGCCTTCAATCGTTCATGTTTAATATGGAGAGGGAGTGTTACTTCTTCCTCTAGGTGGTTTGCTGCTGGAAATTCTTTCTGAAAACATTTACATTTTCCTGCCGATCTGCGGTTAGTTTATCATTGCTATTTCGTGGATCCTGGAAGCGAGCTGCTAATTGTTAAGCTTATTGTAAAATTATCGAATATAGTTAATGCCGCGAGACTCCTCCATTGTCCTCAAATTTTTATACATTCGATTGTGATATCTTCCCTACTTCTGGCGGTCCATAAATTAAACATCCCCAAAAAGTGGGCTTGACTCACAGTTATATCTCTCAATGATGACGTTCTGTCCAAAAGCATATACTTAGTCTTACCCTCATTTAGTGCTAAACCCATTTTTGCCGCTTTTTTCTATATATTATCAAACGTGGCTTTGATATCCAGCTGAGTCCGAACAATGATAGTGGCACTGCTTTATGGAAGATTGTACTCTTATGTTGGCTCGGTAGTTTTCCACAATCCTCTCAATAATCAGATAAAAGAAGTCACATGACAGTGCATCACCTTCCAAAAGTTTTTTTTTTTTGTATCGAATGCATCGAAGAGGCCGTTTTCGACCGTAATGGAGCATCGAGAATTCTCCATCGTCTTCCTGCGCACAGACGAAAGAGTTTGGGCGGTATACCAAAACTTGACATGGCTCTGTATAGTTCATCTCCTTTTTTGTGAATAGGGTAAACGATGCTGAGGTTTCATTCATCCGACGAGATTTGGCTTATGAGTTGGTGGATATAACTTATCAAGTCGGAAAGTCCCTCAAAATGGAGTTTAGATATTGCTATGCTCACCTCTTTAAGGTCGGTGGTATTTTTCGTTCTGCCTGACAGCGGAATATTGTTCGTCATCGCTGTTTAACAATCTTCAGAAGTGGTTCTTCCAATATCCTCAGCATCAACTGTGTCTCAAGTACGACATTACTTTGTACAACTCGACAGTATTCTGTTTGAGCTTTGTATCCTTGGCTTTGACGTTTTACACTTTGGTAAAACTTGCGAACATCATTCCTGGAGTGGCACCTCCCTATATCTCTATCGCTTTTCTCGTTTTTTTTTTTTTCTCTCTTTTCGTGTTTTTCTTACCTATAGAGCTAAATGGTAGCTCTCGTCTTCACCTGCAGCTTAGCCTTGTAGGCATCCTTCTTGTTTGCGAGTATCTGTCGGCATTCCTCATCAATTGAAGGGTTTCTTGCTGGTGGGTGCGAGAAATCTAGCTCATCAGTTGCTGCTGATCAAATTGCTTCTTGGCATCGTTCCCATTGTTCTTCGACTTTAAATGCTGGTGGTGTGGTGGTAATCGAGAGGTTAAGGGATACGCGTTCCAAATGCCTTGGCGGTCTTTTGCGATTGCAGTCTTTCGACATTAAATTTTTTCACATTACTTCTGGTTTGTTGTGGCGTGTTGGATATCCGTATTTTTACCCTGGCTGCAACAAGGTAGTGTCCGAGTCGATGTAAGCTCCACGGAATGTTTGGACATTTAAAATACTGGATGCGTGCCTCCAATCTATCGTAATGTGACCGATTTGATCTAAAGACCGCCATGTCTCCTTATTTGTTCATTTTGTTCCACAGCGAAGTCAATTATTCCGTAGCCAGGCAATACTGCTAAAGATGTCTTCTCTTCTATGGGATAGAGTACAATAAAAAGCCGAATTTTCAACACAATTGTTCACATACTCGAAAAACAACCATAAGGAGTGAAAAATGTAATCCGCAACAGTTTTGCTACGCAAAGAATATGTATGGACGATTTTTCCCGATTTTTCAAACACTCTAATGCTATATTTATATTGTACTACGTTTCTATTGGAATTGCTTTAGTTGATAAATTACTTTGTTTTTTTTTTTTCAGAAACAACTGGGAAAAGCACAAACCCCAAACCAACGTTATGTGGTTACATTATCTTTTAACTAAATTAATTGACCAAGTTAAATACAAAAATTCTAAATCAAAAATACATAAGCAATATATAGATAAAATGAAAAAAATTCAGAATACAATATTGAGTTACAATAGTGCTTTTGATTTTGCTAATACAATATAATACGACAATCTATATACAAATACTTGTTTAATTTACTAAATGGAAAAAAAACGTTCGTTTGAATCTGATATAGGCAAGAAGTCCTTTCCTTCAAAGACATCAGCGAACGTTATGTGATAATCCGAAATGTGACAAACATAAGACTATTATACGCTTAAGCTCAGACGGAGATAAATCACATCACATAATGCTGTTTCTAGCAATTCCTCGACAAGGGTGCGAAGAGCACCAGCAAAATGTTATTCGCAAACGAAATCTACTTAGCTTTGTCCAAATTTACACTCCCAAAACATGAAGGACATCTTACAGGTCTAATGAAAGCATAGAAGAGAAAGAACCTACAAATACCACACCACAAATTTTTCAAACTCATTTTGGAGAACAGAACATTGGAAAATTGCCTTCATTGGAAACAGCTGAATCTTGGCTATTGCAAAGTTTAAAAACACAAGCAATTGGCATAAGTTAACACAAAAGAATGATAAACATCTTCCAATTTCTCCGTTTTCATAGCCCGATCCATGAAACCAGAGTTTGGTCTGAATTAGGTTGATCAATCGACGATATGTTCATTTAAACTTCGTCAATGTTTTTGCATCGAACGTGTTTTTTCAAATTTTCTTAAAATTTTAACGAAAACATATTTTTTTTTTCAGAAAACGCCCCAGAATTTGAGCGTGACAAGAAAATGTAAGTGAACGAAATGGCTGCCTCATAACTTACCAAAACTTGCATTTTGCGCCACTAAATAGTAGGTACTCTATTGCCAATGAAAAAAATGATAACTTATGACAGCTGACCGTTCGAAATTGGTTAAATTCAGAGATGAACTAGTAATTAGTTATTCTCTGGTAAAAATGGAGTGCTGTACGAAAGAACAACGCGTTTTCATTGTAGAGCAATATTTTAAAAATAATGAAATTTGCCAGCTACAGACCACAATTTTCGTCAGTTCCTAATCGTGTAATCGGCCGTTTGTGCGGTCAGAATTGGCCATTTAGAACTTGCGATTTAATTCCATTGGACTCTTTTTTTAAAGTGAAAGGACTATGAAAAGAAGCTACCAACTCCTTGGATGAGAAAATTGGGCGATGTTTTAATGAAATGCATCCGCATTCATACGAAACGATCATAGAATATTTCCATAAAAGAGTACATACTTAGGATAGGAGCAAAACCGTGGCTACCATTTATCCGATGCGCTACTCCATTAATTATATTATCCTTTATGTGGGTAATTCGTGATCATCTTAATGTAGTTACTCGATCATTCGATAGCGTATGTATTTTCCTCTTCGATCGATAACTGATTTTCTATCAAAATTACATTTGCGTGAATTGATTGTCTAATAACCGTTTGATCAAAAAGAACGTTTTCTAAAAATGGGCGGATTTTGAACATTTTTACACTTGTTCTGTAGGTACGGACAAGGATCCTATACACCAAATTCCATCAACATAGCTCGAAATTGAATGCCTAAAAATCGGTGAGGTATAGGCAGAGATGGCTTAATCTACTCAGCTAGCGATTCTGAGTCGATCCACATATTTTATCTCTGTATGTTTCAACACGAAGACGAGAGCTGCCGTTGAGCTCTATAGGTGTAGAAGAAGGGAAGAACACCGGCTTTTCAGGAAGAAGAAAAAAGAGCAAGAAAAGCGCGCGATCGAGGATATAGAGAGGTGCCACTACAGGAACGATGTTCGCAAGTTTTACCAAAATTTAAAACGTCAAAGCCAAGGATATAAGGCTCGAACAGAATCCTGTCGAGATGAACTAGGAAATATCGTAGTTGAGACACAGTCGATGCTGATGATGTGGAAGAACCACTTCTACAGACTGTTAAACGGCGATGACGAACAACATTCCGATGTCAGGCAGAAGGAACCATTCGATATTGGCAGCGACAATGAAAACTGTCAACCACCCGACCTGAGTGAAGTGAGGATAGCAATATCTAAAATCCATTTTGACGGCCTTCCCGTAACATCCACCAACTCATAAGATAAATCTGGTAGGGAGAAAGAATTCCTGAAGAATGGATCCTCATCATCGTTTGCTCGATCCACAAAAAATGGAGACCCTCTAAACTACGCCAACTACAGAGGCATAAGTCTCCTCAACGTCGTTTACAAGTTCCTATCTGCCGTAATATGTGAACACCTGAAACAGTTTACAAACAACCTGATTGGCCCTTATCAGTATGGTTTTAGGCCAGGAAAGTCCACAACCTATCAAATTTTCACACTTCGGCAGATCCTGGAAAAAAAACCCAATTAGTCCATATCGATACCCACCACCTATTCATCGATTTTAAAGCCGCATACAACAGCATTTATAGAGACGAATTGTACAGAGCCATTTCTAGTTTTGTGTAGGATGACGATGGAGAATTCTCACTGCTCCATCAGGGTCGGAAACGACCTCACCGACACATTCGATACCAAAAAAAACATTTTGGCAAGGCGATTTGATTCTTGAGAGGATTGTGCAAAACTCACAAGCCAACAACAGAGGCACAATTTTCCAAAAATCTGTACAACTACTAGCATACGCCGATGATATTGACATCAATTGTAGGACTAAACGTGATGTCATAGCCACGTTTGCTAGTATAGAGAAGGAAGTGTCAAAAATGGGTTTAGCAGTAAATGAGGGCAAGACAAAGCATATGCTGACAACACGAAAGGGCACACAACATCGACGAATTGGACAGACCGTCACTATTGACACATTAAACTTTGAGGTAGTACGGGACTTTGTCTATCTCGGTTCCGCTATTAACTCTGACAACAACATCTCGTGAGAAATTAAGCGAATAATTACTCTTGCCAACCGCTGTTTCTTCGGGCTAAGAAGGCAATTCAATATTAAAACCCTCACTCGAACTACAAAGGAGATCCTATATAAGACCGTCTCCAAAGCGGATGAAGAAATCCTTGGTCCCGTTTGCCTTGACGGGATATGGAGGCGAAGATTCAATTAAGAACTAAACGATTCGTACAGCGTCATGCCCCTGGTCAAATAACTCCGCATTGGACGTTTAAGGTGGCTAGGACATTAGAACGAATATACACCAATACTCCGTCTATCAGAGTCTTCAATTCCCAACCAGACGTCGGACGCAGTAAAAGATGACCTGCCTTAAGTGGCGCGCATAAGTAGAAACCGACCTCAACCAACTTGGAGTCCGCAACTGGAGGCAGTTAGCTACGTACCGGGATAATTGGATAGGCATGTTGGTTGAGGCCCAGGTTCATACCGGACTGCCGTGCCAATTAAGTAAGTATGTAAGTATGTTTCAAAACAAATATACCAATGTGGGATAGGGAATACACATCGGGTTGTTAATAGATCGTCACTCACAATACTTGTAATTTTTTACTACTGACATTTGGCAGTCGCATAGTTTTCGTTGAAATCACTTCCTTGTCGTTGAAATACGATTAAGGTTTAGCGATATGTACTCGCAATTTTTTACTACTGACATTTGACAGTCGTAAAATTTTCGTTGAGCTATCATTAATGTTTTTGTGTCTGCCAGTGATTTCTAGTTATACACAATCGCTCTTGGTCGTGACTCTCAGGCCTTAGTATCATCAAATGCCACCTAATGTAAAAAACCAATCCCGCTTGTCGTTGAAGGCAAAAATCATTTTGAAGCCAATCGCTGGGAACGAACCCAGACCTTCTGCGCGAATGTTCGATGCTCTAACCATCTTGTACTGTGCCGGTTTTTTAGGACTTCCAATTTTGTCATAACTTGCAATTTGGAAGCGCGCCTTTTTACCCAAGGGGGATGGACACGGATATTACATGCATTAGTTTTGGCAATTACCCACTCCTTTTTCGAAATAAAAATAAATTTAGAAACCAAAAAAAGGCCCAATATAAATATATTTTCAACACTTACCGTTCAGTCGGGAAATATTCCATCCGCCGATTCCAATAAGAGTGAATGAAGCACACATGATCGTGTTAATTGTATTTGAATCATCTGAATTATTTTTTCAATATGAAATTTAAGTTTTACCGATCGTCCTAATCACTGTATAACTGTTAAAGTAATGACAAAATGAATACGTTATTCTTTCACTGACAAGCGGCTACCCGTTACAAAGTAATGTTTGTATGTTCGATACAAATCATATCATTTAGGTTTTAAGGGCCGAACAGAATGCGTATCTGTAGCTGGCGCTTGTAGCTGCGTCAAAATGTGTATCTTCGTGAATCTGTAGATTGATGTTGAATGGAGGGCAACTTCGGCCAAAAAATGTATCTCACTTTTGACAGCGTTACAAGATACCAACTACAGATATGCATTCTGGATGGCCCTGTATATACTCACTATTCAGAGACCAAGCACACCACAGAGCCACTCAAACTTTCTAAGCGGTTGAGTCACTCATCCGAAAATCTATCATACGACGTACGCGCTGACACACAACCAACAACGGTTGAATTACAACAATTCTTCCTCGTACTTCCACAAACCAAACTGCAAACGTGTGGAATAGTGCGAGTAACGAAATCAATACATACCTACGAATAACGAATTTGTTGCTATAACGAAACATGTGAGATTAACGAAACAGTAAGAATTCGGTACTTCGAATCGAATCGAATACCCGTTACTCAGTACGTAATGAATACAATTACACACGGCATTGAGTTATTATATATGGGCTGCTAGTGAAATGTCACTTTCATACGCTTCTCCGAGAAAAGTATTTCTCTTATGTTACGTGTTAAAGAATTCCATAGACGAAAAACTGCCGTTTGGTTGTGAGGGAAGCATAGCGGGGGTGGATAAGCATACGCGTTCTTTGCGATAAGGTGGTGCGTATTATATTCATATCAGAGAGATATTGTGGTTGATGGTTTAAAATGATATTCGATAGCAAAGATAGAGCACGGTACTTAAAAAAATTTGCAAAGGTCATGTTGAGCAGACATTGAGAAAATCCCGATACTATATATTTACGTAATCCAAAAACATATCGTATGATGCTATTAAACGCGACATTTATGCTTCATTTGATTGCCGAATCACAATGTGAACAGTAGTGCTAATCTGACTCATGATGGCAAACTTATAAATACCTTAAATTAAAAGTAAATAACGTACCTAAGAGACAAATTTTGTAAGATACTGATCTTACGATCTAATATATATCCCATTATATCTTTTAAAACAATTACTTAGAGTCTTACGACGGATGTAATCTAAACGTGAAAAAAAACAATGTGAATAAATCTTGCAATCATATATCAGGGTTGGTATGATCAAGGTTTTCACCAATAAGATCCGCACTTTTATGTGAATAAATAATTGTGCCGACCACATTGTGCGGAGGATGCCATAGGTTTTCCCAACAGCAGTATTGATATGAATGCTCCAGCTAAGGGTACGATTAAACACCATTCCAAGATTTTTGGCGAAAATTCTGTGTGCCTGGCACAGGCTCGGATTAGCAAAAAAACACAGCCGTCTTCAAGCTTAAATTTCCATAGTACCATGTTAAAAAAAAGAGCGACATCTTGTGCCAAGATATTCATTCCCACAGCGACATGTAGCGACATCTATTCAAATGATGGACAACTACCAAGAGTAATTTCAAATAAATTCTGCAGTAATTCTGTAATTTTATTTATTATTAATGGTTTATGATCATTTAAACCAATTTCTTTGCAATGTGATGATGAAAACTATTTTTTATTTTTTGCTTATTTAGTTTTCCGCAGTGAAACAGTGGTGTGTGTATGTAGTTTTTGAAAATGCCTGAAGTTGGCTACTAGCTACTAGCAGTCCATAGATAATAAGTAAATGACATACGGTTTGCTACAGCTCTATTAATCTACCCCCTTTCTTTCTAAATAAAAAAAAAAAACACCATAATATTTGCTGCCATATTCTAAATAGAATACAATTATTGATAGTTTATTAAAGTACTTTTTCCATACAATTTATTGAATCCTAGAATACGATAGGAGATGAAACACAAAAACTACAAAATAAAACTCAGCACATACAATATATTTGACCAAATCTTTTTTTTTATGAATTAAAATAAATATTTCTAATTTGTTTTTATTCAAACATACAAAGTTACTATATAAATGTGCCAAATAGATACTGCGTATTAAGTAAACATAAAAAAAAAATTGTCTCACATTAACCAGATAAAATGTTTTATCAATTAGTCTTTACGATTTTTTACATTTGGAGATCGCGATATTGAGCGAGTACTGTTATGGTGAGAATTTGAACTGCTCATTTTTGACTCAATACTGTCAGCTCTATTTCGGCTATGACAGCGCTTTGGTGAACTTAAAGATTCGTAGCGACGTTTTGGTGATCGCGCTATACCATTACGATCGTCAACATTATTTCTAGAATCGCCGTTTTCTTGATCTTTTTGGGCAGATCTTCTGCTATTACGCATTTTACGTAAATCATGGTGCTCTTGTTTTGGCGAACGTGATGTAGATTTATTTCGTGAATGCGATCGAGATTCGCTGCGAGATCTCGTCCGTTGTCCTCGGGAATGGCTTCTTGAGCGACTATTAGATCGACTGCTGCAAAAAACTAATTCATTAAATTTTATGTCTACACAAACTGTCTTTTCATATATGGATTACAATTTATAAACTGGCATAAAATAAATAATTACTTAAAGTACATTACTTCAATGTTCAAGATATTTAAGAGCGAAATAGCGCTGATATTACGTAATTTTTTCTACTTACATAACACCTATTCTAAGCTTCAAGAAAGGCTTCCACGTAGGATTTCCTACCAGAGCTCAGTGAAAGAGAAACAAAGTAGTAAGGTGTGGGTGGCCGCGGTGTAGTGGTAATGTGTTCGTCTCTTGAGTGGAAGGTTGCGCGTTCAATCCAAACCAAAATAAAAGAAATAAAAGGTCGGTGTAATACCTAAAAGTATGCACACCATATTGAATTTCTTCAAATTTAACGAACACAAGAAAAAGTGACTCCCCGAAGTTAGTTCGGACACCACCCATGGAGTTTAAGTCTCCACTACATCCAAAATCTTCCTATCCTCTCTTTCTTCCCCTTCTCTAACGGTCGTACTATGGTAACATATAAAGGGTATTCATAACCCCTTGAGTACGTGTAAATTATAAAAAAAAAAGAGATTTCGACATGGTCGTTTTTATCGACGGATCTAAGATAAACTGTGTGGGTCCGGAGTCTACTCGAACTCACCGAAAATATCAGTTTCATATCGCATACTGGATTTTGCCAGCGTATTCCAGGTGGAACTACTGGCTATCCGGAAGGCTTGTACGCTACGGAAAAGCCAAATTCTCATAGATAGCCAAGCTGCCATAATTGCCATCAACTCGGCTACCATATCCTCCGACTGGTACAGGAATGCCGGAACGAACTTGCCTTAGCGAACGTTTCATGGTCAAAATTCTTTGGAATCCAGGGCACATTGACATTGAAGGATACGAGCGTGTAGCCAGGCAAGGCTCAGCTCTTCACGGCTCTCTTGCGGCAAGGGTACGTATCCCGCTAGGTGCGATTAAGGAACAAAAACACTCATACTTATTGAAAAAGGCCGACTCCAAATTAGGAAGGTTAAAAAATTGCGTCATATCGAGGACGATATCGCCCTCCTACGACAAAAACAGAACGATCTGCTAAATGGAACCCGCCCAGATATAGCAAGAATTACGGCGATGGTTACGGGGCCAATTGGAGAGCATAAGGCCAAACTAGGGATCCCATACAACTCTCAATGCTGCATTCGCGGGAACACAAATGAGAGAGAAATCCTCTACCATTTAATCATTATTGGAAAATGCGAGTGGTTAAGCTGTCAGTTTTACTGGTGGTCGATATTACGATGTGATAACAGATTTATTTCTGTCGGAATTGGACGATATTGTGGTTTCATCAAGTCGATGCCGGATGGAGGTAAAACCGGGCCGTTTTCTATCTACTAGTTGTTCGTTTGGCTGATTAGAATTGACAGATCATGTGATTAAACAAAACTGGCAGCAGCGAAGGGGATGGAAGGCTGCCTTGTTTCAGGCAGAGACCTTCACAGGTCGGGAGTCCGTTAAGAAACGTAATATCAGCTGATCGATGATTGTTGCAACCATTTTGAGTTGTTGACTTTTTTTCAGTCAACAGGCATTTGGAGCTTCAGGGAAAATATTCATATAAATTGGAATATTTTAGGCGTACATTTAGAGAAGATCGTAAGGATCACCACACAGGCAATCTATACGTACGTAAAGAATATGATATTATATGCTGTGGCTGCTCGTAGATACAGCCCGTATTAAGCTCACTACGACACAGATCTGTTAGTGTCAGCTATTCGTTAAACTCTCAAAACACAGTTGAGTTTATGGGAACATGTGAGCAATTTAAACGATGAGGTGATATCGCGACACTGAGCCCGTCATAAACGATGTTTGCTACGCAGAAAACTTGAATTGATTGAAGCAAGTTTATCTAAAGCCTTGCCTGTTTGGAATCGCCATACAAAGGCTTGCCCAATTGCGTGCTTTTTATATTTTTTTTCGAGACCTCACAAATAAGTACTAAACTTCATATCTAAAATTATTTTCTCATAATAAAACTTTTCTTTCATACAAGAAAATAATGTTTGTCAATCAATTTAAAAATAATTTTACAAGTTACCTACATAATATTAATAAATGAAAGTATAATTTTAGGCAAATTATTTTTCATCAATCACAATAAATAATAATAATACTCAATATTATGTACATACTACCTTAAAATAAAATTTATTATTTTAATTGAAGATTTTCTTCATTTGTGAATGCTTGTGTACTTACCGGCGTCCTCGGCCATAACGGCGGCAGTCCCGGGCATAATGTCCGCGTCCACCGCATTCATAGCATTTATCATCTGGATGAAATGGTCTTCCACCACTTTTTGATCCTCTTCTATCATTTCTTCCTCCTGCATATCTACCGGTAGACAATTCAACGCGAGCTCGACGGCCACAAACAGTTCGTCCGTCTAAGCCACGAACTGCGTCTGATGCATCCCTGGCGTCTTCAAATTCAATAAATGCAAAACCTGGTGGATTTCTTGCAATCCAAACACTCCTAAGCGTACCGTATGAGCTAAATGCGTACTCCAACTCATTTTTTCTTGCATTATTTCCCAAATCGCCTACATAAACCTTACGATCACTAGGATACCTCGACATTCTCTTAGACTGCAAAATCGATAATTTTAGTTATATTTTATTCTTACAAAATAGTAGCACAATTTTACTTATTACCATAATTTTTATTTTAATTTAATTTATTTTAAAATATCAAATACTTTCTGAAGAAATGTCACCAATTATGCGAAAAACATGCTTTTCCGACTACCACAAAACAAAGCGCAAACACCGCTAATAGTTGTATGTGTTTTGTGTATATGAATATGAAATCGGTCATTCCATGTCCATTTCATCGGGTGCAGCTGCGTCATTGCCATATCAAACAAAAAAATAGTAAATGATTATTAATGCCAAGTTAGGGACTGTTCACATGAGTATGATTGGAACGCAAATTCTTGTGTGGAATGTGAATGGCATCTGACTATATGCAATGTTTGCTAAATTGAAATTGAAAATTTGATTTTTTTATTGGTAAATATTAGAAACAAAAAACTATTTGCAGATAGAAGTCAAATGATAGAAGCCTTGTCCACGTTGTCAATTTTTTTATCGATTGCTATTATTTATTATTCACTGATTATTTTCTAACAAACAATGTCAAACTTTTAAAAAACGGGTTACATTGAACAATTTGAGGGCTTATAACATATTCAGAATTGAAATATATATATGTAGTACCTAGTTATAACAATAGACTGCTCCTTCATTAAAACGTCAAAACGTTTTGGAGAAAACAATGAGGTATTTTATATGGCGGGAGTACTGATTTTTGAATTATTAGCTTTAAAATATGAAAATATGAATTTGTCAAAGTCAAACACAAATGATGTATAGTTACATAATAATACTAAGAGAGTGTGTAAAATTATAAAATTGAAATAAAATGAGCGAAATTGACAGAAGTGCCATATTGCAACGTGAACATAAATTGCAAACGAATCTGATAAGTTTTCGTTTAGTAAAGATTATTACGTTTTTGTTTTCTGGAACAAAAACAACTTTTGATATTTTAATAAATTTTTCCAAAGAATTTTCCATCATTCTCACAACCATTCATGTGTGTATGTATAATTCTTGCACTATGGAGGGTCCTCCTGTTTTATGCCGACTTTGAATGGCAAAGTTGAGATCAGATTTTCTTGACCGAGCCCGTGAACTAGATAGTTTTTCAGTCAATTTACATCCAGAATCCTCTTCGAGTTAACCCAGCAAGTTTGATGGGACTAAATGATCAGATGTTTTTGACAGGTGATGAAGTACCAAGCAAACAATTATTATAAATTCCATTTATGTAGACATTTTATTAAATTTTTAGAAACTAAATGATGTACGATATATTCAGACTCAGATCTCAGCGACTCGAAATTGTTTCAAATATTGAGTGTAAAATCGTTGGTATTTCATATCAAATAAGTGTAATTGAATTGTTAAACGAGAATAAAGTCATAACCGTTTTGTAAATAATATAATTCTAGAAATAAGAGTGTGTTTCCATAAGTTATTGTTAAACATACAACAGAAAGTGTTTTATCATTCGAAGCCCGGCTTCATTCTACAATACATTTCAATAACTTTTTGGGGTTAGTTATAACACTGGGTTAACTCAGCACTGTAAGCCGGTTCTATTAAACTCAGGACCAAGTACCAGCTGTCACTCGTGTACACGTGCGTCGCTATCTTTCTGTCTGGTTCTCTTGCGTTGTCAAAATGTCATCATCGATCGATGAGTATGTGTCGTTGTTAACTATGAATATACTTACTTTGAATTCCATTGAAGGTCGTGACATATCTTTCTGTCTGGTTCTCTTGCGTTGTCAAAATGTCATCATCGATCGATGAGTATGTGTCGTTGTTAACTATGAATATACTTACTTCGAATTCCATTGAAGGTCGTGACAGACTGTCAAGCTCCTGTTTTACATTGAATCAGAATCGTTTAAACATCGTATTTCACGATGGTCTTTAGGGCTTCAATCTTACGATTATTCCGTTAAACACTGAAAAAATTATCGAATGTCACACGTAGATTTGGTTATATATTGCATATTTAAGATGAATGACGATTATGAATCTACCACCACACGGCGACTCTTTCTGTCTACCTGTCTTGTTGTTTCACCGAATTTCGGTCCTTAAGTTTTAAGCTAGTGAAGAAATTTAGTATTATTTACTCTCTGTCCGATGAAGCACTTTTTGGGGGCATTTCTCTATGCAATACAAAAACGTAGTTTTGCAAATCATAAAAAAATGTTGATAAACTGCCGTGCAATATATTGTGAAAATGCCACTCCCAAGTTTTGGGGATGTTTAGTCTGTCCGATGAAGAACTTTTTGGGCCATTTCTCTGTGCAATACAAAAACGTAGTTTTGGGAATCATTAAAAAAATGTCGATAAATTGCCTGTGCAATATATTGTGAAAATGCCACACCCGTTTAGGGACGGAATGAGATAAAGCAGTCAACGATTCGCACAGCGGATAGCTTTCTAATCTGTTTTGTTTTTTCATCTAAGTATGTCAAAGGACCGATTTTGACAGTTGTATTGTGATTATTACTGTGGAAATTCTATGTGCAATATTTATTAAATCAAAAATCAAATCAAAAAACAACCTGCGTGATTGGAAACTTATGACAGCTACAACGACACTAAATTCACCTAAACACAAAATTCAATTAAAGATCAAACGTGTAGCATTGTGTGGGTTCCGAATTTCAGTTTTACCAAGTTAACTTTGCCGATATGCGCTGCGTTCCTGCTGTTCAATCGACCATTTTAGTCACGTGACATATTAGAGGGGAAATAACTGACGAAATGAGTTAAAAAATTTACACATGGTACTTCAGATATGAGTGAAACAGCTGACTTTTCTTCGACCTGTCATGAAGATGTTTTTGATTTCAGTAAAACTACCCGTCAATATAGGTTTATTTAAGTTATTTCTTCTTTTCTGATAAAGAAAAGCTTTTCTGAATAGATAAAAGTAAATAGAAATCTATATAGATTATATCTAAAAATTATATTGCAAAATAAAGGTTGGATAGTTTGACGTTTACATTGCCATGTAGTCAAATTTTGCGTTCCACCATAACTCACCACATATTTCAGTTGTAAATTGTAATCTGAGATCCGGAAAACGGGCATTGGTAACAAAATAGATCAAAATTTAGATATACCAATAGGTGTGTAAGCATTTTTTTGTTGAAAGTTTTGTTTCTTTGTTTGTTAGACACAGAATAAGTCACCTTTTTGTGTTTTACATGAAATTCCACCAGCAATTTAATTTTTGGTTCCCAAACTGTGATCCTTCCTGTCTAACAACGAAACATGAGGTGTGCAATGGCCCTGCGCACACGAGTATGCCAAAATCGTAGTCATTATGGTTACTTTCAAAGCAAACGGGCTTTATTTTTATTTGTAGTGCTCTGGTTTGTTTCTTTCAAATTTCCGCGATAATATACAACCCAAAGTATCAAAATTAAGTGCTACCGACTTATTTTGTGTGCATATACTAGTTTTTGTTAAAATTCTAGTTTGTTTTTTTATATTTTATTCGATTTACTCACAATTAGCGGCTTTTTTTACAAATGTCAGAAACACATATATGTGTTGGTAGTCACCGATTGTAATGAAATTTGGTTTATAGTTTCTATCTAAACAAGTGTAAAAAAAAATGTAAAGCTCACCCACTGCCACTCTCCTTGATTTCGACCTAACGGTTAAGAATTTTGTGTGTCTGAATAACATATCTAGACAACCTTTGTTCATTTTTTCAACCTTTCGGTTTTCATTAGAAAAACTTTTTTCGGTCATTTTCCAAAGAAAATCGACCCAAAAACATTGGTAATATTAATATGAACATTTCATCTAGCTCATTTTAACAAACGCCCATTTTTTGGGGCGTTTACTTAATAAAAATGGTTTGTATACCGAACCCCATAGAAATGCAATTGAAAAACTTTTTTTATCGATCCATAAGATTTCGTTGTTGCAGTTTGCCGACGACCACTTCCGTAACTGTGCGAACACATGCAACTTGTATTGTACGACCGTAATAACTTTTCGCTTCGATTCGTTAAGTTTTGCTCACTTGCGAATTCGTTCGTTTTTTTTTTTCTTTTGTTCTTTCATAAAAAAATTGACATTTCATTTCAACAGCTGTGTTGTTTCGTCCTTTGGTATCGCTTGAAAGTGGTCGTCCTGCAGTTTCTGATCTGAATCATCATTATAGGACTATTATTAATAGAAATAACAGGTTGAGGAAATTGTTGAGCTTTAATCCTCCTGAGATTGTGATTCGTAATGAAAAAAGAATTCATAAAATTTGTAGTGTTCATAAGCAACATTTTTTTTTGGCAAAACGACTTCCACTCGGACAAGCAGTGCCCAGAACTGCCTGCAGATGTTTGAATGTTTCGGACGTCTAGCGTGATTTGCAAATTGCTTCCATTCACTTAAATCTATAATGGGTAACTTGGGTAGTTGACAGTACTGAAAAAAACTTAACGTACAATTTTGACATTAGCTTCCGACTATTATAGTTCAGCCTTTAATGTCGTGAAAGTATCGAAAAACCTAGAACGATGACCGTTTTATGTAATCGAATTCAAGGAGAACGAAGTGATTTCAACGAGTATTGTTCTATAAAATATGGCTCCTGAAATAATAATTTTTTCACTTCACAGAACGAGAGTTGACCTCTCTGCATTCACAATTATCAAGTTTTCTGTTGATCGTGTTACGCAATACTAAAATATATCGACAATATCGAGACGTTCATCAAAAGAAAATCACAACAGGGGATTAGGGCTGAATTCTAAAACGCAGTACTTCTGCATTACTGCTTAATCAAGAGTTGCAAAACTAAAAAAATAAATATGATGCAAAGCATATTTCTCTAAAACGCATTTTGAAAGCATCATCTACGCAAACACTCAAAAAGACCATCGTGAATGTTTGTGATGCATTACATATTCGAAGCAGTGCAAAAGCATTCATAACCTGGCATTATTAAAGCAGTGTGTATTCACAGTGCGCATTTTTTTGAATTCAGCCAGGTTTAACAACTACGAAGCGGATTGAAGCAGCCCGAAGTGCATCCACATTCAATGATACGTTCCATTCAAGTCCTTTTTCGAGACTTACACTGTAAAGCAATTGCCAAAAAGATGGATTAAAATGAACAGAATGTTCTAGACGATAGCGGGAATATTTTGTACTCCATTGACCTAGGATGTAGCATTACTTTCAATCGTGTCCTATAAATTTAAGAAATAAGATTTTTTACCTTGATACACTTTATTGAAATACGTAATTGATATTCACTTCAAAGTATTTTTAGGGACGGATAACGCAGTATCCGTTGTTTTCAATGTTGAATAGCCGCATGCAGAACAAAGTCCTGACAATACATTCGCGCCATTGAATACTTGATATTTTTGTAATTTTTTTTTTAAAGACAAACATTAAGGAAAGTATGTATTGGTACTCCAAAAATAATACGGACAGTAGGTGTTATCATGTAAAAAGCATTACACATCTGTCAATCATCGCAATTGATTTTCTCTCTAATATAAAGCAACAAAATGGTTCTTTCACTTTTGTGTACAAATAAAGAACGCAGACATTTGTATTCAAAGTTTTTATATGATCGAAGATTTATACAAACTATTTATATTTTATAAATACTCAAATGCCAGCTAATTATTATAATATATATATTTTTTTTTAAACAAGAAGTAATCTGAACAATATCCATTTAAAACATTCACCAAACTGAAATGTTTATTAAATAAACCATATAAATGTTTCGAATTAAAAAAAATAATATTTATAAATACGTACATTAAAAGAAAAATAAAGTAAGTCTCTGGTTGCAAAAATTTAAAAGAATCATAAATGTCCATGTAAAAGTTACGAATTTATTCTGGTTATTTACTGAGCTAATCACTTATTTTATATACTATTTTAATGTTATTAAGTAAATTCAACACAACTCTGAAGGAGTTTACACTTATTTATTCTTTAAATATTAGTAACAATGTCCTTGAATAGATATTTAATTACTTAGGCACTGTGTTCATTATAAATTAAAAACAAATATTAGAAATATGTACCAGAAAGGAGGAAACTATTAATAATTTACGTCCTTACTGCCTTAAAACATTACATGAGTTTTATTGGGTATTATTATTGCTGAAATTTCGTCAGAAAGAACATAGGCCTTACACAATATTGTATTTAATCTTAGAACAATTATATCTAAAATATTTAAATGAAAGTATCGTTAGCTCATATTTCATAGTATTGTAAAATCAGTCAATTTCTTAAATGTTGTTACTTGTATTTCTTCTACATAACAAATCAGAGTTTATTCAGAAAAATCATTCAATTCATCTTTTCAATAAGCTATTTATAACCGAAAAAGTAAAATGAATTAAAAAGAAAATAATAAAAAAAAACAAAGACGTACTAGTATTTATAAGCGAGAATTCATTAAAAAAAAATCAATTGCTGAGTGATGAGAAAATAGACAAATTATGATAAAAAAATTACATTATGATCAAATTATTATTAAATCAAATCGTATTTTACTTGGACATTTCCCTTACGTAGATTTTTTTCCGGATATTCTCTAAATAACCTATGCAGTGTAAAAATTTAATTAATGGGCTTTAAAAGCTAAATCATATAATTACCAATAAGAATGGTGTATGATATTTGAATTTTTCATATTTAAACAAATTGTTTTATAATTAACAGTCAGAGTTTATTACTATTTTTTTTTAATTTTACTTTATTTAATTCTACTTTATTTTTCTCTATGAAATATTTAATTAATTATATTTATAATTACGTCAGGTGATTTTTGCGTTAATTTTTGAACTTATCCCATTTTAAGTAGTAGTTGAAGTTAATATTACCTATTTCTTAATTTAGTAAAGTGTCTCTTTTTTAAATATTTCTTTAATTTAACTTTTTTATAATATATTTGTATATAATATATATTTGTAACCGAATACAATCTCTGCCGACATTTTGTGTGTGTGTGTGTTTTTTGTTCTTATTTTTGTTTTGCATACTCTTTAATGTATGACAAAAATTAATTATTATTTTGTTTAATGCAAAAGAATGTAATACAGCTCATAGTGTGTACGTGCAAAATCAATCAATCACTGTTGTTTAAATTAACAATAAATATTCTTAAACAGTTTTTTTTTATGAGCAGACGGCAAATTTAGTAATGGTTTCCACAGTATTTTTTTTATTTTTTTTTTTGTTTTTTGTTTAATATTTAGCAAACAGATTTTATATAATATATAATTAGCTAAATTTCATAATTGTGTCAAATTTTTGATGGATGTATGTTAATAAATTGAAAATTTGAATACATCTATGTAGTTCAATTTTATACAATTCTCTCAATCAAAAAAGCTATCTTAAACAGCCTGGGAAGCAGGATATGGCGGCTGTGATGAGCTGTCGTTACCATATGCCGATCGTGGACCTGCACCATAGGTGGATGCACCTTGTTCTTTAGCATAATTACTGTATTCGTAATCATAACCGGATGATCCGTAACCACCATAATCATATTCCGAACCAGATTTAGATGCTGAATTTCCTGGACCAGCCCTTGGAATACCTCCTACAGGTCCAGTTGAAGATGGACCGCCAGCAGCCCACGTTTGAGCGCGCGAATACATGTCAGTAGCTGAACCACCTCCGGCTGTCGGTGCTGCTGGACCTGCTGAATTGGGTGGCATGTTCCATGAATTCCAGCTACCACCGCCTGATGGTCCAGATGGACCTCCAGTTGAGGTTGAACTGTACATGTCATATCCACCATAACCTTGGGTTTGTTGGGGTCCTGCATAGTTGCTCCATTGTGGCGGAGGTCCTTGTGGTCCTGGTGGTGCACCCCAACCTTGATACGAGCCTGGTCCGCTACTTCCGTATCCGTACCCTTGTTGCTGAGGTGAAGTACCCCATCCCTGGTAACCTGGCATCATACTTGGTCCACCAATAGGCATATTCAGAGGTGGACCACCCATCTGACCGTTTTGACCTTGAAGCATATTAATTGGAGCATGATGCGGACCCCAGTGATTACATTCATTTCCCATTTTACCATATCCACCACCAACTCCACTGTTGTTGCTATTATTACCAGATCCGTCTCGGGGCTCAGCTTTTTTAATTTCAACCTAAAAAAGAAGAGAAAATAAATATGTATATAGGTATATGAAATATTTTTAACAGTAACAGTTATAATTATATTCTATTGTTAATTGTATGATCCTATCGCTCAAACTCAAACCTTACCATTCAAATTGTAAATATTCCAAACTTATATATTTTTTTTTCTTAATACTGCTTACTGGCATTTTTGAAGAAAAGTAAAAGTGTATCTAGCTATTTAAATATTTAATTGATAAATTATACATGTTTTTAACTTTTAAATCCAGTAACCGAACTGATGCAACAAGATTGTCTGATTTATGCAAACAAATGTGGTATTATATTGCAAATAACTTTTTTCCTTAAAATATTGTTGTTCGCTGAAGATCAGTCGTTTTCATTAGACAGAAACAAAGACGGTCAGTTTAATAAAAACTAAAGATCAATATGCGGTCTGGAGGGACTTAAACGAAGAGCTTGTAATTCATCAACTCTGATTTTAACGCCATCGACCTTTCTAATTAAGATCTGTCAAAAAAAAAAAAGATTTTGACAGTTGTTGGGTTCCATTGGCGAACGAATTTGTTTTTTTTTTAATCTCAAATCAGTTTTCAAGATCTTGATTTTGCGGCTGATTTACCCTTCCTTCCAATTATAGAAATTATAGCTGTCAATTTGACTAGAGTGATTTTCGTTCTGACAGGTTGTGCAAAACTATTATTAATCATTAAAACTGTAGCAGTTCTAGGTGAAATATAAATTAAATCAAAAACAAACAACCTGTGTGACTTGGAACTTGACAGCTAAGTTACAGCAAAGATTATAAAGCCATACAGATGACGCACTGCATACAAGAAAAATTGTTCTATGGCGGGTCGTACTGGCACAGCCCGCCATATAGTTGTGATCGTCATGTGTGCACGTGAACACCGCCCGCCCGTACCATGCAACTGCTGAGCTAAATTTTCAGTTTTTTGTTCTCAATGCGTCATCTGTATGGCTTTATAATCTTTGGCTGCACAGACACTTACGTCATAGAAACGAATTTACAAATACAAGCTAAAAATCAATCTGAAATGGAGTTCCAATGGTAGCAAAAAAAATCAAATTTCAGATCAATGGAAAACGCTACAACTAAACTCAAATCTCCGATTGAACATACATACTACAAATTTAATCAAATAAACTGTCAACACAGTCTTTTTAATTTATATTGTCAAAACAAACAAACAAAACGTCTTTGAATTACCTGACCACTTGTTTCCAGGTCTAGATTTGTTTGCTTCACAACTTAACAAATCGTGAAACAAAGTTGTGAAGTTGTAAAGCTTCGGTAACAAGTGCAGAACTCTCTTTGCAGAAAAGTTAGAACACAGTTTTCAATGGCGGCGAACACAATGTAAAACATGCAAGCGTTGCAGTTCTACAAGTTGTCTCTATTTCTAAGGCCGTGTGTCTATTGCGTTTAAATGTTAGCCAGTGCATATTTTTGACATTATTAGTGAGCAAAAAAGTAAAAAATTGAACAGCGGATAAAATTTAACCGTCCTTTTAACGCAATTGACACACGGCCTAAATCCACTGCAAAAATTCAAGGGCTCCACAACACAAAAGAAAAAAAAACGTAATTTTAAAGGCTGAACTATAATAGTCCGCAGCAATCGGAATCAAATGCCGAAATTCTACGTTAAGTTTGCTTCAATACTGTCAATTACTCAAGTTGCCCATAACAGACTTTTGTGAATGAAAGCGATTGTCAAAGTTGGAAGTCGTTTTGCCAAAAAAAAAAATTGGTTGCTTATAAATTATAAAATTAAATGTACACAGCTACAGCTGTTGAATTGAAATGTCTGATTTTCGTATCAAAGAATATAAGAAAGAGAAAGAGCGAATGAATTCGCAAGCTAGCAAAAGTTAACGAAAACTGAACGAATCGAAACGAAAAGTTATTGTGGTGTTACATTACAAATTACATGTGTTCGCACATTTACGGAAGTGGTCATCCGCAACCATCTTCTATTATAATTCAGCCTTAAGATATTTGGCATCATTGAATTATAACGTTTATTCCGCATAAAAAAAATATAAAAAATAAACGCCAAACAAAAGTGTCAAAAGTGATAGGACTTTTTTTTTAACTGCTCCTTTAACGAGCCACAAGACGTAAACATTGAGAAATACGAAGTAAATACATCAAATGAATAACACCAAACACCACCACGGTAAGCTGTTATGGCAGGAGCCACTGTAGTACATGTACGTCAAACTAAAACATTATGCACGTGTGTCTTCGAGCGTAAAAGTCAGATATGTCTTAAAATTGACAGGTATGTCATTGGTCTGCTTTTACACGATGGCTCTTGAGTCTAGAACTCACAAAAGAGAAAGAAAGTTCGAAAAGTTGAGAGGGAAAATATTATGCCCCGTGAGTTTCTTCTTTTTATCGTTCATATATAATTTCGTTGCTTGGAGAGTCGGTTTCGCTAGTCGGCTTCGGCACGTAGATTCTTGAGAAAAAAGTCGCAGTGTCAAGCAGAATATAAGAGGAATATGAAATTTGAGTCAGTTGAAAAACGCGAGACTCACAAACTAAAAATCCCAAAGAGAACTTTAAAAAATTTGTGACTAGAATTTTCGAAAAGTTGAGTTGTTGTCGTTATGCTGCTTCATATAATGTCGTTGCTTGGAGAGTCGCCTTTTGCACATAGACTCTTGAGAAAAATGTCGCAGTGTGTGAAGCAGAATAAAGAGTAATGTCAAATTTGTGTCAAGACAAAAAGTCGCAGGTGTAAAAGCGCGACACTCACGAAAGAAAATAACAAAAGACATGACTCAAGAGGCAACGTGTAAAAGCAGACTTAGTCATTCTGTGGAATAATAACAATTTTCAAATCGGAAAATTCTAGTCGCTGTATAAATAAACGCTTATTAGCTACTCAATGGGCCTCCGCACATTAGATAAGTTCAACTCTGGTACAAGACCGGTTCCAAGTGCACACGAGATAAATATTATCACTGAGATAGTATTTCTATCGAAATTGACATTTGCCTTAAGTTCTTTTGACAATTCGCAAGGTCATAGGTTAGTGTGAGAGTATATGCAACAACATTGATGTTTTCTTTTTCTGTTCGGCTCATAAAACGCGTATGAGATCCGAACGAGATAAACAAATGTTCATATATAAAATGGTGAAAAATGTGTTAGTGATGGTTTTCAACCTTGTTCTACCGCAAAAACTCAATTGAAGATTTTAAACTATTTGGATCAAGCTGGCTGAACTATTTCAGAAACATTTACTTAGAAAGAAAACCAGCTTTCACTTTTCCCCTATTAACGTTTTAGAGAGACTTTATGGAATGCAACCAAAAGAACGATAAACAAGACGTATTTCAACACAAAATTCTGAAGCTATTGTTTAATTGCTAGCTGTGGGGTTCACCTTATTTAAACCGGGGTCTCCACGAGCAATATTTCATAGAATGCAGTGTGGCATTCTATGGAAATTGCTTGTGGAGCCCTCAGTATTCTATGAAAATTTTCTTTCTATACATTGCTTAGTCTATTGCTTTTTATGGATAGTATTCTATAGGCTGTCTGCCTGTTGGACATTGTAGGATTGCTTGAGGTAAGCAATGGAAATGCCCACTTTACATTTCATGGCATCCTGTGATTATTTCTTCTAACCCAGTGTGACATTCTATGAAAATTGCTCGTGGGAGACTTCAAATAGTTTTCTATGAAAGTTTTCTTTCTATGGATAGTATTCTATGGGCTGGCTGTCTGTTGGACATTGCTTGAGATAGTAATGCGTCATTTCATTACCGAAATTCAACACTTGAAAATACTGTCCCCACCAAAAAAAAAAAAATCACATTCCAACAGTAAAAAAAAAACCCAATTTCATCGTTTTTTTTACTTTGTGTTGTTTTTGGTTTTGGCCAGATGATTTTAACCTAGTTACCTAGAGAAACAATTTTGTTTATAAATGAGAGAAAGTCTTATTTATCGGAGAAAATAGTAATTTTGTAGTTGACTGTAAATCGCATTTCAGCCAAACTCAGCATTCTGAAATTGTATGCGAAATGTATGGCATTTCGGCTGAAATCACGAATTTCGCTCATATGACAATTCCGGCCCGGCCCGGTGAAACGTACTATAAGTTTGAATTTTTTATTTTGACAACTAACGTCAGGTTGACTGCGAGCAGGTGGACTAATATTCAAATATTAAAAAAAGGCTTATAAGCAGTTCGAGTTCGGATCGTTTTGTTGAGCATCTTTTACTTTACTTAGTGGTGTAAACTTTTAGGATTAAATGTGAAAAATAATGCAACTCTTCATAGTCATGACATAATGGTAAATGCAAATAAATATACATATCACAAGGGTTTGGTTTAAGGTATACATGGGTAATGAAGAGGTGCTATCAGCAAATAATATTAGTTTCACATTAATACTCATTTTAGCTTGTCAACAGTTCAAATGTGAAACTAGTAGCAGATGATTATAAATATGTTGTTATAAAAAATTGTTATTCAGCCAGTATTAATAAACCACGAATAATGGTGAGTTAGTACTAACACATCGGTAACTTGCCATTATTATTAAAAAAATGTGTACAATGGATAACTTGAACTCACCAAAATGTTTATAGATACAGCAGTTTTAAAAAAAAAATTGTTTGATTCGAAAATTAACTTTCTAATTAAAACTCACTTCGATGTAGAATACGTGTAACACTTTGAATATTTGCTTTGTTCCTTACAAGAAATATTATAAATAAAAAAAGAAAACAAGTGGTTTGTACCTAATGCCATAAGAAAAATACTTTCTAAATGTGTGCGTTCAATATTTAAATATCTACAACGCCATTATTGAGAATAAAAAATCTAAATTCGATATAACATGGATACATAAAATAAATGTGAAAAAAATACATTTAAAATTAATAGTTTACCTGTTTGCCATTTAAATTGATGTAGCGTTCATTAGTTACGTGCTCCACAGAATTCTCTTCCTCAAACGATAGAAATCCAAAGCCGCGAGATTTTTTCTTCTCTTGGTCATACATTATAACAACTTCAGTTACTTTGCCATATCTCCCGAAAAATGTTCTTAAATCCGTTTCGGTGACGTTTGAAGGAAGACCACCCAGAAACACTTTATATCCACCGCCTTTCTTAGGCTTTTGCAATGTCCTAGGATTACATGGTTTCGGATCAATAGTTCTGCCATCCAACGAGTGTGGCCCAGATTGCAGCACGTGGTTAACATTTGCGGGGTCAGCAAATGTCACAAAGCCGAATCCGCGTGATCTTCCACTTTCGTTGTTTTTCATTACAACGCAATCAATTATTTCGCCAAAACGACAAAAATACCGCGATAGATTTTCCTGCGTTGTTTCCCACGATAAACCGCCAACAAATAGTTTTCCCCTCTCGTCTTCCTCCATAATTTTTTGCGGGCTTTTCTTAATTGACGTAATTGTGACTAAAACTGATTTGTGTTTTCTTACACGGGGATGTCGTGAAATTTATATATGGGAATTTTGAATATTAATTCTTATAAATATATATATATATATAATATATATATATATATTAACTTCAAACTAATCCAATGATAATTAACTTCAACACGTAACTTTCTAATTATAAACTGTGTATTACTTTCCTTCTTTTGTCGTTCAACGAAATGAAGAAACGCCGGTTGCTTATTTGGGTTTGATTGGTTAACCAGTTATACTCTTTTTTCTTACACTGGTAAAATAATTATCTCCAACTAGCTGTCTACGTTTACAATAAAAACAAATCTGAAACAAAAATGAAAGAGACAAATATTGAAATAAAGGAAATTGAGATGCATGGTCTTTCGTCTTTACAAATATGAGCATGCATATATGTATCCATACATACATACATACAGTATATATTGGTATGCATTAGCATCTAAAAAATCTACATTAATATATACAAATATATTTTATTAACGATGACAAACACGAGTAGATATTGAATTTACTGAAAATAATGAAATCCATTTAATAAAAGCCAAAATGTTGCTTTTGAATTTGGTCGCTAATATATATATACGATTAACACGTATAAAAATAATGTATATATATATATGTAGTTATTCTCCTGAACACATAAATATATATATATATATATAAAAAAAATATAAATGGAAACGGGTGTCTACATAAAAATTATTTTAAAATGTATGGCTTATCTTTTCAGGTCGTTTCCGATAATGCATAATAAAGACAAAACATAAAGTATCACCCACGCACAATTTTTTCTTTTTATTTTTTTTTAATACGATAACTTGAAATGCCAGAAAATATTATCTATTGAGACGAAATTTTATGACGATTTAGGCTTTCATTTTAAACGTATGTTTCCATTACAGCACCATATTTAAAAACTAGAAAATAAGGTTATATAAAAACAATATTGCAACATCTCACCGTTTAAACAAACAAGTATTGTGAAAATTTACACTTCAAACCACTAATTAGTTTTTTTCTTAAATCACTATCTTAAAAATTAATTCTATGATTTCATGTATACGATATAACCTAACTTAACCATGATAAAATGATTTCGATAATGGACAACGCAGCTATACTGAACGAGATCATGAGGACGAAACAAAATAATTCCTCCCTCTGTCTCTTTTTAACAAAGCATAAAACTAGATTCACGTATATTCTGGACTGCCACGTTTCAAACATTTTCAGAGCATTCCCCGACAACTAGCTATCGGCTTACAGCTAAGTTACATCTAAGGGCCGGCTTACACTTGGATTGTGGTTGGTGTTGCTTTCATAGCTGTAGGTGAGTTGGGTGTTAGATTTGCAAGTATTCAGTTCTACTTTCATGATAATTGTATGGGTAAGTGCATCTGCTCTCGTGTACGATACACTAACGCTTTTTTATGCGTTACAATAAAATTCAGCTTTAATCTTTGGAAATCTAAACAGTGGGTGATAGCAATATAGAAATGCACACAAAATAAAGGGAAAACGGAGAGAAAATTGATTCATTTGTAGAACGTTTTCCACTGAACCGAAACTCGTCATTTCATTAATTAAATTTAGCAAATGAAAATAGTGCTCCCACCATAAAACGCGTTATAACTGTCAAATTAACTTGGTGCGAAAGATTGTAATAAATCTTTTTTTTATATCCATTTCTGTCAAAATACTGATTTGACAGTTGTTTTGTTCATTGGGCAAAAAAAATGATTTTTTTTTATCTCAGATCAATTTTGGAGGTCTGGTTTTTTCGGCAGACTTACCCCTCCTTACACTAACACTAATACAAAAGATAGCTGTCAGTTCAACTAGAGTGATTTTCGTTTTGATTTAAGATTAATTCGGATGTGAAAAATATTATTAACCATTAAAACTGTAGTAGTACGATGTGAAGTATAAATTAAAACAACGTTTTTTTCAGTTTAGCAAATACGTTTGATGTATGGAAGTGACTGATCAAATGTCAAAATTCAATTTCAATTAACACACCAATTCCTGTAAGGCTGTGTATCAATTGCGTTAAAATGCGGGATTAGTTGTATCCACTGGCTAATTTTTGACATTTCTGCAGTGGTAAAAAAGTAGGCTTTTTGATATGTCAATTGGATTAAATGGTATTATATTTTAATACTATTTTCAATAATTTACCAAAATAATTAAAACAAAATTCCTTTCTTTATATTTTCTTGTTTTAAAGTATACGGAACAGATTTTAAAGAGATCATCAAAAAACCCTTATTTATTTATTATTTTCAGTAAGAAAAATAGTTTTGTATGATTTGTGTTCTTGATATCCATTCTACTTTGTTCAAGTTTCGCATATTTCGCATATACAACATAGCGAAACAAATGAAATCATAACCATCCATTTTTAAAAACCCATTTAAAGTTTATTTTGAAACGTAATTGCATTCATTTTCTTATAAAAAAATAAATGTTCTTTGCGTTTTATTTGTAATCTGTATGATTTGCTATTTTTCCGCCACATGTGAGCACCGGTAATGACGATTAATACACGAGTGTGGTTTCCATCTTGCTCACTCCTCAGTAGGTATACCAAATGTCAAAAATTAGCCACTGGAAAAATTTTAGCGAGCTGTTGTCCAGGTTAAAATTTTGAAGTCTCTATTCACCACACGAATGTCAAAAATTATCCACTGGCTAAAATTTTAACGCAATTGACACACGGCCTAAGAAAAGATTTCCCATACAAATTTTGACAGTTCATTTATCACATCGTAATTTAATCTCGGTTGCAACGTTTACGACGACTTTCCGACGTTGCATGAATGCCCCTATTATTTTGTTTTCGGCTTTGGCTAGATATTGTTATCTAGTAACTTAGAGAAAACATTTTGTTTATAAATGGGGAGCAGCTTCCTTTATTGGTATAATTTTGCAGTTGACTGTATATTGAGTTAAAACGAAAATCATCTTTCTGAAATCATCTTCGCTGAAATGGCGCATTTTAACTTATTGGAAACTTATAATGTCAAATTTATATATTTTACCAATTTTTGCAAAATGTTTCACTTGCATGCCAATTTGCTATAACTATTTATCTATCTATATATATGTGATTGCTATATAACTATACCATAAGGATCCAGTTATGATAATCATTAAAAAAAGATCAATTATATACAAAACATCTTGGAATTGAAATTTTAATTATAGGAATCATTGGAAAATTCTGTTTCATTTGGGTGAAATGACAAACATTGCTCTAGAAAAATAAAGCTTAAAAATGGAAAAACAAAAAGTTTTATTTTTTTTAAAAGCTTACATTTAAAACTTTTTTGTTACTTTATCTGGCTTTTTAATAAATTCATTCATTCCCAAAATGATGTAAGAAAAAACTTTAATGAATCTTAGAACATGATTATCCAAAAATATTTGAGTTTTTGATTATCATTGAACAACTTCATTGGAACACAAAACATTAAGGAATTAAAATATTAACTGGGTAGTTGGTTATAGGAATCATTGGAAAATTATGTTGCATTTGTGACAAACATTTCTTCAGAAAAATAAATCTTGGTAAATTAAAAAAAAAATTAAATATTTTTTGGATAATCATGTTCTAAAATGTTTAAGCTTGAAATATATAAGCTTGACACCAATTCGCCGAAATCTACCAGAAATAAATGAAATTTCCCAATGAAGATTTTTCAATAATAATTAAATTGGTTTTAAAAATATAAATAAATTTTAAAAACAAGAAAACAAAGCATAATGAAATACATATATTGATTGATCTGATCTATTTTGTTGCGATTTCGCATTTTTTTTTCTTTGTACTCAAATTTTTAGCCACACAAGTTTTCTTTACATAATTCATATTTAAATTAGAAAAACTACTATATCAAAGTTAAAATAGTTTTTACAACCGCGGTTATAATAAATGAATATAAAAATCACTCTTGTCAAAGTGAAAACATTCAAATGTATTGGTGTGAGTGCAAGAAGGGGTAGATCTGCGGGAATGAAGATTAAAACAATTTGTTGCCCAACACAACTGTGAAATTCTGTGATTCGATAGATCTTTATAGACAAAAACAAATATTGATATTTTTATAAATTGATAGCTCGAAAAAAATGTGTATTTTTATAAATATATAAAATGCTGTGCAATTTAATTGTAAATCTAATATATTTTCATACGAATACTTTATTTGCATACGAATAGCGCCACATTTTCTCTGAGTAGTGAACAAAAGGAATATATAGATCTATTCAAAAGTGCCAGCCGTCTAATCGTCTATTGAAAACACAAATATTAATATCACTACAGTGGGGAATAACCCATACTTGGTTTTGAGATAAACGAAAAGCTTGCAGCGTCTATCGAGGCATGTATTCCTGCAGTGATGACAGGATTAGGGATTGAGGATTCCATCAAAACTAACGCCGCTGTTTCGCTTGCAATTATATGTTCAGTTCAGTAGACAGAGCTCACCTCAACTTTTAAAAACATGTACCGAGAAGGAGAATATTTATCATACGTTTTCTTAAATCCTTTGCTTTCAATAATAATTAATTCCAAACACAGTACATACAAAATAAACAGCGTTGCTCTTTAATCGGTAGAATTCTATATATACTAAGGTAAATGCTAGTTATATTCCAGGCAAATACCACGCTGCAGCGTTATTTCCTGACACATGACTGGCACATCCGTATACCGTAGTATATTACGTGCGTCAAAGGTGTTATCTGTTGCTATCTATGATTTTTTTTTCCCTTTTATACAATAAAAGGAAAAGAATCGAAGATTGGACACAAAGCGACAAGGTACATGCTAAATAGTTTACAAAAATTTATATATCGCATATATAGAACTTTGTGTAGGAAAAGTCTCAGGTATATATTAACGCAGTTTAAGACAGTGCGGAATTTTTTAATCAATAAAATAAGCGAGAAATCTTATTAACAAACAAATTTTGAAGTTAAACGGCGTCGAAATTGACATCAACATTCCGATATGTTTCAATTTAATTCATCGTTAAATCTCTTACTTATGTGAATTAGTATTTAATGTAAATCAACTCCAAGTAACTACAAATTTTGTTCATGAATAAGATTTCTCGTTTAATTTATTGATAAAAGATTATGCACACCAAATTTTTTTTTTTTTTTTTTAAATTATGCTGTCAGTTATTATTTTTATAAATTTAGTATTTCATAGTTTATATGTAAATATTTATCCGTAACTCCTAATCGACGCCCTAGTGACACAAGAACGTAACTACATATGTTTTACGATTTTGGGATGGGTATGCCACCTTACTTAATATATAGAATTTATAAAGTGTGACAAAAAATTGTACCTCTGAGTGAAGTAGAATAGAAGTTAGCACTTTGCAAAGGTATTCATGCAACTCAAAAAAAAAAAAACTGTTTAAAAAATCACAAGAAAACGGAAATTATAAAATATCGACATACGTTTTCTGTCTTTAAGGCGACGTAATGTTTCAGCAATCAAGCGCTAGGAGTAGCGAACCGTTCACTTCTGATTGAAAAAAAAAGGAATTTTATGTATCTGAACGCACCCATTTGCATATAAAGTGGTTGTGGCTGGTGCCGGATCTCAATTTTTGTTAAAAGCAATAAACAATATTCGTTAGTAAATACAATTTCTGTTGAACTTTTTTTATTGCATAAAGTTCTGTATTTTAACAAAAACTGCTCATAATCACATCATTAATAAAATTAAAATGCAATCTCCGGCGAATTTCGGAGCAATACAACCACGGAAGCTTACCTTTGGATCTCCAAAATATGAAGCATACACAAAGAGCTCACTGCTATGCAATGAGCTGGCTGCAACAAGTAATCCAACAGAAAAAGATTCAGTATCGCCTCCCTACAGAAAAGTCAGGGCCTTAAGGTATGAACTAAATATGAAATAATTGCTGTGTATTTCGCTTTCTTATGATCATTATATCAAACAAAATTTAATATATTTATATATACAAATAAACGTTTTGTAATTCATAGGCTATTTGATACTCCTGCAACTCCCAAAACCATTATTCAAAAATCATCTGGAAACAATTTAAACTATTTGTCAGAAACTGCACGCCGTTGCTTAATGGACAACAAAACGAGCAATGTATCGAGTAATAGTAATCCATTCAAATTAGATAGACCAAAATCGTTTCCTTTACACAATAGAGCTGTGGAAAATACAATGCAATCAGCTAATGTTAATCCATTTACCCCCGACAGTAAGATTTATTTCATATATTCTGCAAAGTATATTCTCATGTTTTATTTTAAAGGTTTATTGGCACAGAATAAAAAACGTTGCAGAACTCAATTTGGAAGAGAAAACCACAAAAGAACTTCATTGATATCGTTTCTTAATTCCGATTTATCCTCAATGGATTTACTTGATGACAACGCTGCAGAAATTCAACAGGCACCGAAACGTTTAGCCCTTCAAGATACTAATATTAGTCGATACAAGAAGGAGTTTTTGGAAATATCGTTGATAGGTAAACATGCTTTACATTACTTCGCATTTATAATTTTAACTTTGACGTGCAGTGTGTATTGTTGGGCAAGCCCATATCTTTATAAATATGATTTTCACTCTAATCTGGACATGATCAGGTCTTTTCACAATAATAATCTCTCTCTCCGTTGTTATTAATTACTGAAGTAGGGTTAGAGTCCGGAATGAGCCTGGGCCTCAACAAACATGCCTCTCCAATTAGCCCGGTCCCTAAGTAATCGCCTCCAGTTGCGCACTCCAAGTTGGTTAAGGTCGATATCTACTTGTGTTCGCCACTTAAGGCGAGGACTTCCTCTACAGCGTCCGACGCCTGGCTGTGAATCGAAGAATTTGCGAGCCAGAGTATTGCTGTCCCTGTCCATTCATTCTACGTGTCCTAGCCATCTTAAACGTCCAATGAGGGGCTGTTTTTTTTTTACGAGGCACATGTCGCTGTACAGTTCGTATAGTTCTTGGTTGAATCTTCCACTCACAAAGTCCGTTAACGTAAACGGGACTGAAGATTTATTGAAGAATTTTTTTCTTCAATCGACCAAAAATCTACTTTGCACACGGTTTATTTAGCGCCGTAGCAGCACTGTGATGATCAGGGTGTCATATTGGTTCTCTTCAGTAGTTCGATTGATGGCTTTACTACGGTATTGCCTTTTTAGCCCAAAGAAACAACAGTTGGCAAGAGTATTCTTCGTTTAATTTCTGACGAGATGTCAGATGTCAAAGTCATATCCGTCAGTGGTGATGATCTGTCCAAATCGTCGATGTTGTGTGTCCTTACGTGTTGACAGCATATGCTCATTCTTACCCTAAATTACTGCTAAAACCATTTTTTCCGCTTCCTTCTCTATCATAACAAACGTGGCTATGAAACCACGTTGATTCCGACCAGGATCTGCCGAAGTGTGAAGGTTTGTGTACTTTCACGTTTTTGGTAAACGGTTCCACACGTCCACATATGACTGCAGATAGGATTATGTAGGCGATGTTGATGAGACTTGGTGCAGTTAAGAGGGTCCCCTTTTTTATGGATCGGGCAAACGATGCTGTGGTTTCATCCTTGAGGAATACTTTCATCCGACCAGATTTGGCTTATGAGTTGGTGGATTTTACTCATCTCCGATATGAACTCCGACAGCCTTGTTAATCTTGAGTTTAGATATTGCTATCCTCACTTCACTTAGAACATGTGGTTGGTAGTTTTCGCTGTCGTCGCCAGTGTTTAATATTGCGTACTGCCTGACATCGGAATGTTGTTTAGCATCGCCGTATAACAATCTGCAGAAGGGGTTCTTCCATATCCTCAGAATCGGCTTGTTCATCTCGACAGTATTCTTTTCTGGCCTTGTATACTTGGCTTTGATGTTTTAGACTTTGGTAAAACTTGCGAACATTATTCTTGCAGTAGCACCTCATTATATTCATGATCGCGTGTTTTAATTTTTGGCTCTTTTTTAGCCGGTGTTCTTCCTTTTTTCTTTGCATATATAGCTCAAATTCAGCTCTCGTCTTCGCCTGCACTATCCATCATCAATCCAATGATTTCTTGCTGGTGGGCGCGAGAAATTTAGCACATCAGTTGCGGTAGCTCTAATGGCTTGTTCTTCGACGTTAGATGCTGGTGGTATGGTGTTAATCGAAAGGTTAAGAGATACGCGATCCGCGAATGTCTTGTTGGTCTCTTTCGAGTGCAACATTAACGTTGCCAGGCGTGTTATCGTGTAGACTTTGTTATCCGACATTCCTAGATGCGAACCATCACAATGACGAAATAATGGGTCATCAACAAGTCTAAGCCTGTGTAGGTATTCCCGGAAGCTTCCCTGTCCCGTTAGGAATTTTGAAAGATAGAAATTTACTTCACGTTGCTTTCTCCTTTTCCAGTCGAGAGTTGTTTGTGCGGCTATCTTCCGTTTGGTGTTGTGTGCCATTGTCTTTGCCATTCCATTTAAGCTGCTTCGCTAATGGAAAATCTCTATGTGATTTTGTTATTATAAGTTGACAATGACGTTTATACCTCCATTTCACAGAGTTTATCCTTCTCATGTATGACCCAGTACATGTGGTTGAGGACCAAATGGGGGTTGCGTACATGGGGAGAGATTTGCAAGCTGATTTCCAATTAGCTGCCTTGGTCCTCCAAATTCGGCATAAGCCTTGATACTCCGGCGACTACTCGGCTGGCTTTCCTACTCGTGTGCCTTAGATTTTCTCTGAAGTTAAGCATGTGGTCTATGAGCACCCCAACCCATTTATACATTATTAAATCCGAGAAATCAATCAATTAATTATAAACCTGCAGAACAAAATAATTATAATGGGAAATATAATAGCTATTCAGTCTTAACATTGGTTGGTTTTATCTGGCCCACCCTGTACTATATTTTGTGTAGCAAGTTATTCCTCCATTAATATATTTATTTTATCTTAATGCAGGTGAGGGTGAATTTGGTTTGGTATACCAATGTTTAAACCGGCTAGATGGTTGTATATATGCTATCAAAAAAACTATTAAGCCAGTTGCTGGAAGCTCATTTGAGTAAGAATGTTCAATCAATTTAAATTAAGTAACCATATTCTTAATGCATTATAGAAAGCGTGCATTAAATGAAGTTTGGGCACACGCTGTCCTCGGAAAACATGACAACGTTGTAAGGTACTATTCTGCATGGGCCGAAGACAATCATATGTTAATTCAAAATGAATTTTGTAATGGTGGAAGCCTACAATCGTTTATACAAAAGCGCTTTTTAAGCGAGCCAGAGCTTAAGATATTACTGTTACACGTCGCTGAAGGCTTAAAATACATTCATTCTAACGACCTGGTTCATATGGACTTGAAAGCTGGAAATATTTTTTTGACAAAAGTTACAACAAAGACTTTACCATTAATATCGGATGAATGTTATGAAGATGGTATTGAAGGAATCTACGATGAATTGGAAAGCTCCGAATGCATTATAACTTATAAAATAGGCGATTTGGGTCATGTGACTTCTGTAAAGGAAGCTCATGTTGAGGAAGGCGATTGCAGATACTTACCAAAGGAAATTTTACAAGAAGACTTTCTGCATTTGTTCAAAGCAGACATTTTTGCCCTCGGAATCACATTATTTGAAGCAGCGGGTGGTGGTCCACTTCCTAAAAATGGTCCAGATTGGCATAAATTAAGAAATGGAAATGTTCCTGATATTCCGTCTTTAAGCAGAGAGTTCAATGATCTTATAAAACTAATGACACATCCAGAACCGGAAAAAAGGCCATCGTCGACAACAATATTTAATCATCCGTATGTGTTTTTTTTATCAATGATAAAAATGATTTTTAACGGCTTTGTCTGTTTGTTATTTCAGAATTCTCTGCTCATTGGAGTTTAAATCGAAATCTCAACTCACACAAGAACTTGCTATCGAACGACGAAAAAATGAGATTTTGTTGAAAAAATTGAAGGAGGCGAGAAAATTATTAAAGATGTACGATCAAGCTGGGAGTAGTTCAAGTAAGTACCTTGCGTTTAAATTGTCAGTAGTAATCCTAAAATGCGTGGATATAGTTTTTCATATTGTAGGAGTAAGAAATAGCAACGTTTTTCTAATGCATAGGCAAATAGTTATTATACAAAACCCCCTCCAAAAGTGGGTGTCGGTTTAAATGATATGTAGAGCAAATAAAAATAACTTTGTATCGACTGAACATAGTTCTTAAGATTATTCATATTCATAGAGTATACACCTTGGGGTTTGCTGGCAAGAACTTAATCTTTCATTCAAATTTTCTATGACCGTTTATTATAAATGTGAGTGAATTTTATTAAAACACCGCCCTATTTCTTCTGTCAAGGTGTTGGTGGCCGTGGACTTATATACCCTTGACTTAAAAAAACCCCAAAGAAAAAAGTCCAATGGCGTTAGACCGCAATATCTGGATGGCTAGCTCTGATCGCAAAAACGGCAGATTACACGATTAGGAAATGAGTCATGTAGTAATTGAATTATTGTTTCCTTGGCAGTTGGCTGTTGGCTGTATGGCATATGGTATAATTTTCTTGAAACCACCGTGTAATTTAGGCACTTAAAACTGGGTTATCATGTCACATTGAATGTTAGGTAATGCCTGACCAGCCGCGTTTTCGAAGAAGAAGGGGCCGATAATGCCTTCGAAGCAACACACTCGCGTTGTGGATGCATTTGAGTTTTCCATCGTGAGTTTGCAGAACCCCATATGCGACAATTTTGATGATTAACGAAGCCATCAAATTGAAAATGGGCTTCGTCAATAAATATAACAAAACATCTTAACCCGCTCAAAAGTTACGATTTTTGCAACCAAAAAAAGAAATCCGCCCACTGTCCTTTCAAATTCTTTATAAATTATTGTAATTTTGGTCTTAAATTCCGAGCTAGAATGATGATATTCTTAATTTCGCCTACTCTTTTGAAAAAAAAGCAAATTAAGAAAAAAAAAAGTGTCTTAGCAAGATATTTAGAATATGGCGTCGTCTATATTTTATCCATAGTAGTCAAGCCCCTTTTTTGCTGCGTTTTATTAAAAATGAGTTCATCAAAGTTATCAAAAAAAATTGGATTGTAATAGTCCGTCCGAGAGTTATGTGCTAGGAATATAAAATTTTGTACATTAGCTCCTTGTTCATGACAAGATGATTTGAGTCAAAGACCTAGACTTAGGCGACCATTTTAATAGGCGTGCTTTTTTTTTTCTTATTTTCGTCATAGAAAATAGAGTGTGTGTGAATGAATGTGAGTGGGTTAATTGAAAAACTTCCTAAATTAGAAATTAATAAAATCAGACAATACCCACGAAGAAGCCAAATTTTACAATACTATAACAATGTGGGATAAATACAAAGAAGCTAGAAATATTTACAAAAGAAAACTACGAATCTTAAAAAAACAAATACATACAGAACAAAATACAGTCATCGTGAAATAAACAAGAGGCATGGAATAATATAAAAAAAAATTGAAAAAAAACTCCTATTTGTAATATTGAATTTAATGGCAATGTTGTGCACGACAATAGTTTGATACATGCCTAAAATTCCACAAGATAATAACCAGTGTTACATAAGTCAAGCCGAAGCTAGACATCGTAAACGTACTTAAGTCCATGGGCACAAAGAAAATTTTAAATTTTTCGAGAAATTTTTAATAAATCTATGAAGTGCAGTTGTTTTCCAAAGGGTTGGAAGGAATCCATGATAAGATCCATACCAAAGATAATTAATACTACTTAAAGCGAAGAATTTAGACCAGTTAATATGTTACCATTGTACGAAAAGTCATTTGACAAAATAATAAAATCCCAACTCCGAGACTACATGGAGCAAAATAATTACAATATGGAACAACAATCAGGATCCATAAAGTAATATTCATGTGAGACTGCTTTAAACTGGGCGATTGAAAATTGGAGACAGGAAATATGCAAAAAAGCAATGGTAGCCTTTTTCCTTGACGCTTGCAAATCGTGCAAATTTATTTCGAAAATAATGGTTTATTTGGGAGATTTTGCGCAAAGATCTTGGCTTACGACCTTACAAAATCTAGCTTGTGCAAGAGTCGCGCGACCATGCAATGCGTCGTGATTATTGTGTATGGGCCGAAAATGAGATTGATTGATTGATTTTCATCGCAAAATTTTGTTCAGTGATGAGGCTCCTTTTTGGTTGAATGGCTACGTTAACAAACAAAATTGCCACATTTGGAGTGAAGAAATCCACTTGAGACGCTTGAGATGCCATTACATCCACAAAAACTGACTTTTTGGTGTGCTCTGTGGGCTGGTGGAGTCATTGGGCCATACTTCTTCCTAAATGATGCTGGAGAGTGAGTTACCGTTAATGTAGACCGGTATAGAGCCATGATAACCGACTATTTTGTCCCCGAATTCGATGGCATGGTATGTGGTTCCAAAAAGATGGCGCTACATGCCACACAGCGCAGGTTACAATCGATTTATTGAAGGAAACATTCGATAAGTGTATAATTTTGCGAAATGGACCTGTCAATTGGCCACCAAGATCGTGTGATTATTTTCTTTGGGGATATGTGAAGTCACTCGTCTAACCAGAAACGTTAGAGGAATTGGAAGCCAACTTTCATGTCATTGTTGCCGACATATGGCCCCAAATGCTCGAAAAAGCGGTGGAAAATTGGACCTCTAGACTTGGCTTTTTTTTAACCATCCGCAGCGGCCACAATAAAGCCAATTTGATGGACATTAAAACGATGTTCTTGTGATTTATTTCAATTAGAAGTTCTATACTTCTAAAAAAAACACACGATATATATAAACGATATAAAATCTGTCATAAAACATAGTAAATTATGTATGTTCGCCGATGATGCACTACTAAAGACGTATAATTTATTTGGGTTTAAGGAATACTTTTGTAAACGGTTAACTTCTATTCTACTTCACTTAGATGCACAATTTTTGTCACAACATAAAAAGAATGTCGTTACGAACGTGTCACTAAGGCGACGAATTATTAGTGTAAATTCAAACACTTAGTGTACTAATAAAATAAATAAATAAATGATGACCTCAAATCGTTAAATAACTGTCTCAATATTAATAAATTAAAATTTAATATAAAAAAGACAAAATATATGAACATAAATTCTAATAACGCTCTTAATGTGAATGTGGATGGCGAAAAAAATGGATTTTAATATCTTGGTGTCAGCAGATGGTCCATCCGTTGAGTCCAATTTTCGATCACTCGTTCGAGCATTTCGACTGGTAACTGGCGAATGACACGCGTGATGTGACCGGCCCAAAACGTGAAATTATGTGCTCACCGAAATGTTCTCTCAATAAGTCCATTGATTGATGCGATGTGTGGGAAGTGGCGCGAAACACATTCCTCACAGAACGTGAATTTTCATAATAAAGTTGAACAATTTGTAAACGTTGTTCACGCGTAAGTCTTTCCATTATGAAATGCCAAACAATACTAAACATGACAGTATGACACGACTCACACGTGATCTGTCAAAAAAGGCTATTGAAAAAACTATCTCTACTTGGATCACCCTTTAGACTCGAATGATTAAGTATACGACAAAAATTAAAATTTAATGTACTTGTGTTCATATTTTAAATGAAAAATCAGATGCTACCAAAATATTTATTAACTTCAGATTACATAAGTGATGTTCAACCATATGAGCTAAGATGTGGTAGTCTAAATTTTATACTACAATTTAGATCATCAGTACGCGCCCAAAATACCGTGTATTTTAAAGGTCTTAAACAATTTAATGCACTAAATATCCACTTAAAAACCATATATAATTTAAAAAAATTCAAAAAAGAACTAACAGTTTTCTTTAAAATCGGACAATCAATTTAATGAAATATCAAACAAAATTTTGTCCAAATGGCTTATATAAGGTCCGTCCCACGCGCGGTTTGGACAGGGAAGAGGGCGTGGGCATACAATAATAATAATAATAATAATTTTTCCAAACCTATAAGGCTTAGTAAACAGTGAACGTGTAAAATACAATTCAAGCGCTTAGAAGGTGCAAGGGGCTAAACGAAATAATCGTTCTTGATCTAACGCACAATTCACTGTTGAAGAGTATGTTGTGCACCCACCAGCTCTACAATTTGACAAAAAAAGTGATTAAAATTTTGCGTAGCAGTAGGTGAATTAAATAAAATTATAAAAAACCTGCTTTCCATTCCATTATTAATAATTAATGTTACAAAATATATATCACATCTGTTGCAGTACACATCCATAATAATATTAATAATTTGTTTTTTAGATTATAAAGTTATGAAACAGTCTCCAGGTTCTGATCGATGTTTACGCTCTTACGTCAGGAAACGAAGGATGTCCTGCATCTCATCAATTGAACAAAATCATTATCAATAAAATGCGACGTTAAAAATTGAGCTATGAATGTACATATTTGAATTAATATTTTTATCTTATTTAAAATAAATGCTTATTAAGGAATAAAGTACATTTTATATATATTACCAATATATGATTTAAAAAATATTGCACATCACACAGAATGGGTCAAACCTAGCTATTTACCACTAGGTTCGATTTAAAACTTAGTTTCAGGACATCATCAGCATCACCATAAAAAAATGAATACAACATCGAAACGAGGAAAGGTCCGTTCGTAGCTGATCGAATTGAGTTCTATGCATACTTTGGTGTTTATTGTATCTCTGCAAGCTATTCAAACCATAAAACCATAACCAAGGGCTGGTGGAAATCTTCATAGACACCATGAGCACGTGCCCAAAGTAGTGTGAGATTTTAACTCACTAAAACCACCACCCTCTTTGTATTTGTATTGCTACTAAGTATGCGACTTATCTGGCAATTTTTTTTTGTCACGAGTAATGAATGTTTGGCAGTTAACTTTTCTTTGAGAGTTCCTGCTTTTTCCGCAAATTATAGCGCACTTTGTTATTATCGGGACAAATCCAAGGGCTTAGTTCTTTGAAGAAGACGCAATAAATTTGTTTTGTCTTGAATTTGGAGGACCGTTGTGTTAACGTGTCCCAATAAACGTTTTTTTACGTTTGCGTGCAACATTTTTCGTTTCAGCTTTAACCGAGGGAATACCCAGATCTCTGCGTAGATATCTTCATGAATGTTTAGATTCGTTTCATTGGTACAACCCCATAATTGTATACCATATGTCCAAACCGGCTTTAGCATTTGCTTGTATAATAGCAACTTGTTATCAAGGTTAAGCTTCGAATATTTTCTGAGTAACTAGTACAGTTCTATGATTTTGTTTTTAAGTTCTTCGCATTCCTTTTTTACATGCGACTTTCATTTTAATTTTGCATCGAGTGTCATTCCAAGACATTTCGCTTCATTTGCAAAAGGGACTCAAACCATATTGAGAAACACTGGAATATTTCTTGTCCGTTTATAGGAAAAATCTACATAAATCGATTTGATCTCGTTAAGTGCAATCCGCCAGGATTTTGTCCATTCATTAACATCGTTAAGAGCGTTTTGTAATTTCATATTTGTTTCCTCTTATGTTGTGATAACTGCTAGTATAGCTGAATTGTCAGCAAACGTTGTCATTATTGAATCGTTTGTTTGTGGGATATCACGTGTAAATAGGAAGTGTAAGTGCAGTACAATTACGCTTCCTTGGGGGTACTCCTGCCAATATTTCCTGAGTATTCATTTCCAAGTTTCACACGGACGAGTCTATGCTTAAGATACGACACGAAGATTTTATATAGTTTTTCAGGCAGAACGTGTCTAAATTTGTTTTGAAGGCTTCTATGCCAGGCCTTGTCAAAAGCTTGCGGCACGTCAAGAAATACGGCTGAGCAAATATTTTTTTCTTTGAAAGCTTTCTCAATCACATCAGTAATTCGATGAACTTGATGCACAGTCGAATTTTTACTTATAAACCCAAATTGATGGTCAGGTAAAAGGCGTTTCTGATCAATAATAGGGTGTAACCGACCGAGTAATATCCTTTCAAAAACTTTTGAAATTATTGGTAGAAGTGAAATAGGTCTGTACGATTTTATTTCATTCGGTGATTTTCCTGATTTGAGAACCATAATCACTTCCGCGACTTTCCACTGTCTTGGTATGTATTCTAATCTAATTGCTATTCTAATCTAATTGCTGCTAGTTAATGCTTTTTGGGGCAACGTTTTAAGAAGTTCTCCTGTAATTAGGCCAAAACCCGGAGCTTTTTTAGGCTTTTAATTCTGTATTTTCCGTTTTAGCTCGGCAATAATTGCATATCTAATTAGATTACTATCGGTTGTAGTTTCAAATTTATTCCAATGTTTTTTTGGACCATCAAATGGTTCCCTCAAGATGTGCGGCAAAAACGTCGCTTTTTCCCCAAACGTCTTGAGTTACCCTAATTGGTGGCATAGCGTTTTTTGGCCGTTCGGAGTCGGCATAAAACACGAGGTCCCGCGATAGTGCAAGAAGTACACACGCACACATAAATGGTTGTGAAAAAGCTCGGCCCTGGGTACTAACGAGTCTGTTGCGCCAAAAATCTGTTTTTTTTTATTTGTCGCTGTATAGTAAGTGGTTGAAAATTCTTCTCCAAAACCTGTCAACGCAAACACGAAAACGACCATAGGATTTCTTCATCCGCTTCTGATATGGGCCATACTTTAGCGCGGTAGATCAGGGCTGGGACGTTCTCTCCTATTCATCTGTGTGTCCTTTCGTGTTGACAGTATATACATAGTCTTACCCTCATTTACTGCTAAACCCAGTTTTGCCGCTTCCTGCTCTATATTAGAAAACGCTCATATGACAGCCATTTGAACCCGACCAATGATAGTGGCACCTATTATCCGATGGTTACCACTTGGAGGTGAAATAACCACAATTGATGTATAGTTAAAGTTATAACGATTGCCAATCAGAGTTTGCCCTCATTCTACAACATCACACCATCCGCCGATTAGGCAGAACTTATATTTTGTATTGCTGCTCTGCGGGGGTAAGAACCTCACACACCAATTTTACATGTCCTTAACTCATATGAGATATTTTACTCTACTCATACAAAAAATCCAGTAAATTTCAAGTACTGACAACAAAACTTTATTAAAAAAAAAAACTATTTTTACAATAAACAAACGCTGTCGGGATGTACGGAATACATTAAGTTCTCAACCACGTCATTATTAGCTTCGGCGTCGTATACAAACTTAATTTGAGTACGAAATTCTGTATGCATACACACGTTGCCAGTGCAAATATTTAAGTTGCATTTTAGCTTTAAATACTTTTCAACCGCTTCGTTGTAATTCACATTAACAATAACGACGAATTTCTCACCAGTAATTTGACCAGAAGTTTGTTCAGCAGTAAATCCTTTATCGGGTAGTTCAAGATTCCATTTCTGAGGTGCATTATGCGTGAGCTGTACACCACTAATACACGACAACGCAACATTGACAACTAATCTAGCCTCTGTGCTAATTTTGATTATTTTCTCCGAATCAGCTTTAAGATTATCCTTTACATCATAGCTTGAATTCTTGTTAAATTTAAGATCAAGCTGCCAAGTTAGCATAGTCTTCAGTTCGACTACCCGAATAGAATGATTATTTGTATCTGCAACATAAAGTAATTGACCGCTTGTGTCCACGCAAAGTCCATCGGGTTCACTGAAATGAAACACCTCATTGGAGTTCTTATCTCGTATGCAGCAGGTTTCTACAACATTGTTTGTTGTATCGATTCTTTTGATTTTGTGATTATAAGTGTCAGCGACATAAAGATATCCATCGAATGGATTGCAAACAACACCAAGAGGATGCTGCAATTTAGCCGAAAATTGTTTGCCATCCGTGTCACCAAAAGCAAACAGGTTCTAGAATAGCAAAGTGTTATTATTTCAAAATTTATAATTATTTGATGTGATCTACCAAAGGATTTCGATCCCCTCCAACGACGGCAGTGACCTTACCATCAATCAATGAAACTTTTCTTATACTTGAACTCTCACTATCCGCAATGTAAAGCATATCTTTGTGTAAGCTAAGGCCAGATGGTTGTGCAAATGCAGCATTTTGTGGATAAGAGTTGTTACGATTCTCTTCCGACCCATTGCCAATGATTGCAGCACAATTCAAGGGTTCGTACTTCTTAAATTTCCACCATATAATTCCGTCTAAAAATAGACCCCATATTTGATGTGTACCCGACATGGCTATAAGAATGACATTTTTTTCAGGTACACTTTTTTCATCCAAATGAAATGACATATCCATGTCGAGCGTTTTGTATACAGCAACATCCAATGGCGAAGAAAGCGGTTGTTTAATCCCAACCTGTCCGCCACATTTGTCACTTCCTTGTTTGCCAGTACCGGCTATGGTGGAAACACGATGTTCAGTCAAACATATCTTTCGAATTGCGTGATTTTCCTTATCAGCGACAATCAATTCGTTGTCACTGAAGAAAGTTATTCCTTGAGGAGAATTGAATCTGGCGGTGTTAAAATCGCCGTCGATGAACCCACTTTCGAAACCACCAATTTTTTCTAAAACATGGCCCTGACTATTCAGAAGTAAAATTCTATTATTTCCAGAGTCCGATACTGCAAATAAATCGCACTGCTGTTTAACTAGAAAACGGCAGCATACTTTCCCTGGAAATCGTAAATTCGAGGCACTTATTAAATCTGTTGATGGGCTCAGAGGGAGTGTAAAATTATTCAATTCACCACGTGCATTGTAAAAGTCAATTGCTGTATCTATAAATTTGTTAAGAAATAATCCATGACCTTCGCCCATCAATACAAATAGTGGGACTCCTGACGGGGAAATAATAAATAAAGTGGGCCAGCATTTGATCTTTAACTGCTCCCACATGCATAAACTGAAATCATTAACCACAGGATGGGTAATATTATAGCGCTGTATTGCTGATAGCAAATTTCCCGAATCCTTCTCATTGTCAAATTTTGCACTATGGACACCAATGACGACGAGTCCATTTTCGACGGAATGTGTCTGTTCAATCGATTTAAGATCTGGAAGAATGTGCAGGCAATTCACGCAGCAGTAAGTGAAAAAATCTAATACAACTAGTTTGCCATTCAATTGAGCCATCCGTATTGGCTCCGTAACATTGAACCAGTCCAAGTCTGGAATACGAATATGAAACTATGAATTAAAGTCCGGTGAATAGTAACAGTCAGTGCTTAATACCTTTTTGAAAATCGCAAACGCCCCCCAGTTTACTTTCATAATGTTCCTTAAGGTATGTTCTGATGATATTAATTTTTTGAACATCGTTTGTTTGGCAGTGGAAGTCATTTAATAAAGCATCTGAATTGTAGGCTAGGACATCAAGTACGTCCAGTTCTTCCGTGTCCATTTCAATGATGCAATATAACAGTTACTACACAAAATATCAAAACATATCTCGGCTTCTCAAGAATATCAAAACTATTTATTTATGTAGATGAGTCAAATCTGAAAAATAATTCATCTATTCTGAGAACTGTCAAACTCAAAACGTACGCGTTGCCAATTATGGCTTTACTTAGTAGTAGTTTATATAACGAGTGATTTTTTAAGAGTAGTTTTTTTTTTTTAAATCAAATAAAACACACAAATTTGCATCAAATATTCAAATTTTTTATTGTAATCGAAAAATAGGTATTTGAGAACTACGTTTTAAAGACAACTTCGTGTAAATGTTGTCCGCGGTTACGTTTCAAATGGTCCGAATTACGCGTGTTATGTTATCCTGTTTAAGCATTCAATCGTGTTCGGCTTGTCCACATAGACTAACGACTTTACATAACCCCACAAGAAATAATCAGTAGGCATTAAATCGCATGATCTTGGCGGCCAACTCACAGGGCCATTTCGAGAGATAACCTGCACACCAAATTCATCCTTCAACATTTCCATTGTTTTACGAGCTGTGTGGCATTTGGCACCGTCTTGATGAAACCACATGTCAACCAAGTTCAACTCAGCCAACCGGGGCAGAAAAAAAGTCGCATATCATGGCTCGATATCGTTCGCCGTTGACGGTAACGTTTCTTCCAAGTTCGTCTTTGCAGAAAAATGAACCAATGATGCCACCAGGCCATTAACCACATCAAACTGTCGTTTTTTCGGGATGCATCAGTAATTCTTGTATGTCATTGGCTGATTATCACTACAGATGCGACAGTTTTGCCGCTTTCTGGATAGCGCTGCCAACCTGAAAAACTTAACTCTTAAAAATCATCCGTTATATATATTACTATATTAATCACATTACGTATTTCTAAATCGGTTAATTTTACAGTAAGGGAAATTCATGCAACTTCGTAATTTTACTACGTGCGAGATTGTAATTTTACGACGACGCTTCATGAACGATCCTAAAAGTGCACCACTAAATGATGCGGTAACCTACTGAATCCAAACTCATTTTAGTAATTTATGTATTAATAGAATTTTGTTCCTACTTTTCTCTTTCCGTTCTCGATATATTTTGCAGTTTAGCGCATACGTTTGATGTGTAAAAGTGACTGACTAAATGTAGCCTTTCAAAAGTTTACAACGTTTACCGTCTCTGCGTACACCGACCGCAATTCCGATTTCTGTGCGAAATTTCCGATACTATTTTAAAAGATTTCTAATACAAATTTTGACAGTGCCATTTACCACGCCGTAGTTTTACAACGTTAACAAAAGCTTTCCGAGGTGAATTAAACATTCCAGAGATTAACTCAGTAAATAGATTACTTGATCTCGGTTCAAAAAATTGGCGTTTGCATTGGTAAGGCAATGATTTTTTTCTTTTATGAGCCTGAGTTTCTTTGCGTATACACGTTCCGCAGAAGCAATCGCAGTTGCGGCGGTGATAGAGAATCGCTTACCATCATCTGCAATTTTTTTTTGTTTAATAATTTGTGTTTTTCAGATTTTGATCTAAGATTTAAAATTTTCCAATCTAAGATAAATCAGAGCAACTCTTCTATGTTTGTTAGCATTAGCGTGCCATTTGACAGATTGTTTGTTATAATTTCAATCATTTTAAATTTTTGAATTATTCTTAAAAAAAAATTCGAAACAATCACTTAATCACCTTTATAATTCATGATAATTATTTATGGAATGTAAATCGAAATTAAAATAATAACAATTACCAACCAAATTGTTTTAAAATTGAGTGTAACTGTTTTAAGAAGAAAATGACTTGTAGGTATTGTAAGATCCCGACAAAAGCATTTTCATTTGTTTTGGCAAAAGGATAAATCACTAGTGCTAACAAATTCAATCAACACGCAGAAATAAATAAAAATACAAATTCCTGGCGCGACAGGCTCGTTAGTACCCAGGGCCGAGCTTTCTCACAACCATTCATGTTTGCTCGGATGATTTGTAAGATCATAATGAGAGGAGGGCCAGTGAAAAATCAATTAGGTGTGGCTATGGCTGGGAATTGAACCCAGACCTTCTGCACGGCAGTTCATCGCACTAACCATCGCGACACTGAGCATGTCAATCACCACACACGGAGTCTAATTTAGTCATGAACTGAAAAGCGGCTGAGTTAGCTCTATAATAAATTTATTCCGGGGATAGGTAACTCCGCACTGAAAAACCGGGCATAAATATTTTTTCGTACAAAATGCAATTTAGTATTTGCACTGTCTAATATCTTGTACTTTTCTAAAAAAAAACGTTTTTCTGAAAAGTGGGCGTTACAGTTTGCAGATTATAAAAAATAATACTTCGTGAAATGGTCTGGTATATCATTCAAAAAACTTAGGCTACAAATTGATGACATACAGACGGACGGACGGATGGACGGAAGGACAGACAGACAGGCAGACATGGCTAAATCGACTCAGCTAGCGATTCTAAGTAGATTCCTAACTTTAAGGCATATCTATCGAATTTAATTCTTTATGTTTCAAACCTGATGTCAGAATTAATATGCGCCTGTGGAATGGCGTATAAAATTTGTTATTTCTGGCACGCGTGAAGGCAGTTTTGCGTTAGCTGCCAAATGTCGAGTAAAAAATTGTTTTTCTTTGAACCGCGAACAGTTTATATTGTAAACAGTAAAATTCAATTTTGATACAAAATATGTTTACTTACTTAATTGGCGCTACAATCCCGAATGAACTTGGTCCTCAACCGAAGTATGTACAAAATTTTAATTTGTTGGCAAGTACGTTTTTTTTTATTGAAATTTTCTATCACCGTTTCGTGGCGGAATGTCATTAATATTTACATCCTCCAATTTCCTCTTTCAAGGCGTTGGTGGTCGTGAACTTGTTTGCATTGACCTTTGACTTAAAAAAACCACAAGAAAAAAGGCGAATGGCGTTAAATCGAAAGATCTGGCTGTCTGATTCGAATCGCAAAAACGGCGTATTACACGATTAGGAAACGACTTATTTAGTAATTGAATCGTTCCCTGGCTGTATAGCATGTGGCACCGTATTGTTGAAACCACATGTTGGTCACATCCATATCTTGCAATTTAGGCACCTAATACTGGGATATCATGTCAAGATACCGAACACCATTAATTGTTAGGTACTGCCTGACCAGTCGCATTTTAGAAGATAAATGGTCCGTTTATGCCTTCAGAAAAAAATCCTCACCAAACAGTCACGCATTATGGATGCATTTGTTTCTCAATAATTACTCGTTGGTTTACTAAACCCCAATTGCGACAACTTTGACGATTAACGAAGTCATTAAGATAAAAATGCGATTAATCACCGGGGGTGATTTTGTTCGAAAATCAGTATTCGATTCAACCAACTCTCTTTGCGCTGCATAGTGCATAGTGCGTAGTCTTCAGTTTTTGAGTCAATTGAACTGTGTAAGCACAAAGTTGCAAGTAGTTCGTGAGAATTCTTTGTAGATAGCTTCTCGAAAAGGCCAATTTTTGCATACGGTGCAGAATTGATGTTCCTGGACTGTAAGCGCGAATTGTTTCGATGTTTTCTGTTGAACGACTGGTGACAGGACAAACAGAGTGTCGTCTTAGATCACTATCTGAACCAGACTTCCTGAATTTTTCAATTATTCTCTTGACAGTTTATGGTTGTAAATCATTATGATTTACAACGAAAATTGTAGCTCAAGTTTTAGTCACTATTTTCAAAATATTGCTGAACAATGAAAATGCGTCATTCTTATCGTATAGTGCTCCATTTTTAATAATCCTGAACTCAAATTTTGCGTTAATTATGGAATAATTATGGAATAACATAAATTAAGAAGACTTTGCTGTACTGGAAGCCGAGTTATCATTTTAAAGCAATCGTTTTCACTTATAACGTATGATTTTATAAAATTATTATTTTTTATTTCATTACAAAGCTGAACAATTAACAAATAAGAAAAAAATTCTTGTTGAAACTTCTGCTCTTACATAAAAGCTTAATGCAACTAAAATAATTGAAATTAAAATTATTCCGTCAATATAAATTAAAAACTATCACCTGTATAGAGTCTTCTATTCAAAATATTGACTCAATAAATATGATTTAGACGATACCTAAAGAAATCAAAAAAAAATCCGTTTCAAAGCAGTATTAGTTACTACATTTTTTTTTATTATAAATCCGTGTTAAATACAATAATAACAAGTAATAGAACGTTATGTAAAAAGATGTAAGACTTTTTCTTAAGTACAAAGACAATTGCAAGAGTACGAAATGTACATTTCGAGGTATACGTTTAAAACAAAATATTCCCGCAAAGTGTTTACAATATATGTAATTGTAGATAAATCAACAATTCAAAGTAATTCAATAGTTCAATTTAATTGTCTAGAGGTTGCTTGGGCACATCATTCGATTTTGGAAGTAATGGAGCTGTAACAACAGAATGATTTTCAAATACATCTGCCTCAGCTAGCGGTGCGGATGCCATATCGTTGTTTAAAGCTCGTTCTATTTGATCTGTTACATTATTCCCAATAGTAGCAATCCTGTCGATTAGTATTGGTTCCTGCAAAAAAGAAATCAATATGTTTGTTTGGGTTTGATTTTGTTTAGACAAAAAATGTGAATATGATTAGTTAAAGTATTTTGATTGACTATTTCAATGCTGCCTGGAAACAAAATGTATACGAAAATTTGTCTGTTTTGCATTGCGACTTATTTTCTTATATTATTGAAAAAAAAAAACTGCAATCGCAAGAGACCGCCAAGACCTTCGCGCAATGCCTATCCTTTAACTTCTCGATTAACACCATACCACCAGCATCGAATATTGAAGAACAATGGCATCGATGCCTACACTACAAGCCACTAGATCACCCGCAACTGATGTGCTAGGTTTCTCGCGCCCACCAGCAAGAAACCCCTGGTTTGATGAGGAATGCCGACAGACGCTCGCAGCCAAGAACGAGGCCTACAAGGTTAAGTTGCAGCTGGAGACGAGAGCTGCCGTTGAGCTCTATAGGCAGAGAAGAAGGAAAGAACACCGGCTTTTCAGAAAGAAGAACAAAGCCAAGAATACAAGGCTCGATCAGAATCCTGTCGAGATGAACAAGGAAATACGTAGTTGAGACACGATCGCTGCTGAGGATATGGAAGAACCACTTCTGCAGACCATTAAACGGCGGCGATGACGAAAGACATTCCGTTGTCAGGCAGAACGAGCCATTCAATATTGGCAACGACAGTGAAAACTGCCAAAGACCCGACCTGAGTGAACTACGCCGAAGATATTGACATCATTAGTAGGACTCAACGTGATGTCTTAGCCACGTTTGCTAGTATAAAGAAGGAAGCGGAAAAAATGGGTTAAGCAGTAAATGAGGGCAACATTACGCTGTTATCCCTTAAGTTACTTAATTTTAATGGATCAGTGCAATGCTCTATGACAAACTTGTGACGGTTGACTTTATGGCACATAGTACTGCGTATGCAGGTTTATGCAATACAATGTAGAAAGTGTGGAGATGGTTTGTTTATTTAAATGTTTTGTTTGGTTGACAAAAATATGATCAAGTGGCTTTGGTTGATGAGTCAGCTTAATCTTGTAATGGCACGATTCTTGAGAACGTCGTTAAATTGCCTGACTCGGTTCGTTTGCGACGGACGGCAGCAATCACTTTGGGCAAAACGTACTCTCACTGGCACGGCAGTGTCATGCAGCGAATATTCTGACTCAAAGTTTTTCACTATGTCTACTGGGACGGGTATCCCAGCCGAAAATTGATGTTAACGGTCTTAAAGTTGCGACCACCTACTCGGAGTTTTGGAGTCAATTTTTTTATTATTTGTAAAACGTTGTTACTTCGTGTACTTGATTTGATGAAAATGTTAATTTTACTGAATATATGGTAAGGGTGCCTTCACCCTTAAAGTTTGAAGTAGTCAAGTCGCTAAATCCGGCTACACTTACGCCATTTTTAACTGTCCGGTTTGCTGTTCAGGCCACCTGTGCAGTTATTACTGAACGTGTGTATGATAAAGTTGTCAGTTTTTCTTTTTTACACCTCCTTACACCACATTTTACGATTTTTTTGTTGTTAAGAACTATTTATTGCTAATAATAAGCTTACTATGGCTAGAGCGTCATCCGTAGATGCCATGTTTATCGAACGACAAAAACACATAAACCGAATGGCCTCACATATTTACCGGAGCGTTCGAATGCGCTATGGCTGTCCGGTTAAACTGAACAGCCGGCCTGAACAGGCAACCCGGAGAGTTAAAACTGCGTGTGTGTAGCCGGCTTATACATATACAACCTGACTGAAAAAAAAGCTGCGCATTTACTTACATTTAATGATGGTGAACGAGTGGTACTGGCGCTTTTCAGTAAAACGGATTTTTTTGGGTTCGCCTTCGTTGGCATCGCTTCATCTTCATTAAGTGAGTGGAGTAACTGAAAAAAAAAACTCAAATAACATCAACAATTCAAAGGCTAGAATATTTTTACCTTCTCAACTTCAGCATCAATCGCTTCGATTTCATTGTCAACGCCTGATTTTCTCGACTTTTCTAATAAAGTTGCACGTTTTGCTGTTAAGTACAAACTTCGCTTTATTGCTATATATGTAATATCACAAGCAGCTCGCACTGAATAATCGGGAACGAACGATTGTCGCAAAGCTGAGTCCACGTTCAACGATTGCAGGGACCCCTTAATTTGCTGTATTTGATTTGGAGAATCTGATATTTTATTATTAAATTAAAAGGTTCCTCAAATATTATATTATAAGCAATACCCAAAACAATATTCTGTAGTAGAGCTTGGGTGCCAAAGTAAGTAAATGGTCCGCTTTCAAATAATAAATTTTCTTTTCCGACAGTAACTTCAACACGACCTTCCAATACGAGTACAAAGAAATCAACGGCTTTGCCCTGTTGAAATATGAACAAGCTTGGATCATCTTTAGGTTTTCCTTTACATTTGATATGGTGTATGATATCTTGATTGAGTAGTCGTCGCAATATTGATTCGGAAATTGTATCTTTTTTAAATGCGTCAACAGCTGTAAGAAAAAACAAGATATTTCACTATCATCCAGTGATGGTCATATATGAGCAAGTTTAGCATACCTGTGCTTAAGTATTGGAATGTAGCTAGGATCAGTTGTGGTGATATTCGAATCTGTTGGTGTTCTCTTCTTTCAGCAAATACACTGAAATCTTGCTTTTTATTTCTTTGTCGTTTCACTTTTGTTCGATTATCAACAAAGACATCAGTTTCGTCAATGATTTCAGCTTGTATAAGTTCCTCAATAACATCTTCCAATGTTAGTAGGCCTATTGTCTCGTAGAAGGGATCACCTTCTCCTTCATTGTTAACACGATGAACAAATGCCATGTGTCCCTTATTGCCTTCCTTAAACTGATTGAACATAACATCTAACGTGACATCTTCAAAAACAAAATGGCAAGGATTTTGGTAGAATTCACACAAAGTTTTGAGCGGAGTATTATCATCTGTATCTACAAATGCTAGATCCTTAATATAAAGTAAAGTAACAATATTTTTTGGATGGCCATCATAAACGGGTATTCTAGAAAATCCAGATTTCATTATATCTGATACAGTTTCAAAATCTAGGACAGCATCTAACGACAACATGAAAGCATCCTCGATATGCGTCATCACATTGCCAACGGTTTTTCTTCTCAATTCTAAAGCACCTGATATTATGTTGACTTCATTTTTATCTAAATCATTAATGCCGGTTGTGACCTAATTTAACGAAACATAATTTTTTTGCATTTGGGTTTGTTAAGATCGATTATATTCTATTACCTTCACAAGTTCCTTAAGACGCTCCCGATTATATACATTTCCGATTTCTTCACCAAGTACTGCATCTAATATTTTAGATACCGGGTAAGACAAAGGAGATGTTAGGATCATAACAAATTTTGTTATATGAATCGTTTTAGCCCCTACAGCGAGACCATGTCTGGAACAAACGGCCTAAATAAATAAAAATAAAACTCTTAATTTATTTTCCACATTATTATTGAAAACAAAAATGAAAACTTACTTGTGGTGTTATTTCACCAAAGAGAACAATTGCTATTGTGGAAAATACCACGGCAATTAGACCAGAAGTTAGGCCATCTAATAAAATTGTGAACGTTGAGTTGACCAATACATTGCCCAAGAGAATGCTGCAAAGCAAGTAGTTTCCTTGGTCTCTAACTGGTTGAATCTTACTAGCGTACATCCTCTCTTTTTCAGTTCCGGTATTTCGTAATATCTGATAAATAAATCGGTTAAACAAATTGACATGCCGTTAGATATGATCCGTATTACCTTTAACTCTGTGCGATCAATGGACATTAAACCAAGATTTAAGCCCGAAAATAGAGCAGAAAAGCCCAAGCAAGCAACGATGATTAGAATTGATGCCCACAAAGGCAAAATCAGTCCATGAGAAGCTATCTTCAGCCAATCTTCAGTTCCCTGATGAATCAGTGGTTTAGCATTGTCTGCAGTTGTCTGCAAATAAAACAAAAGTATGAGTGAATAATTCAATTTTGAAATAATATACAACGGATGTCCGCTGATTCACGCAAAACTTAGTTTCATGGAAAATACAGATTTAGAAAACTTAATTTTTTTATTGATCATAGAGTAAACAGATTGGACCTCCGCACATTAGATGAGTTGAACTCTGGCATAAGACCGGTTTCATACCATACTTCAAGCACACACGAGATGAATATAGCGGCAGAAGAAATTGTATCCGTGAACTTGTTTTCATTGTGTTAGTATTTCTATCGATATTGACAGTTGGCTTTAGTACTTTTGACAATTCGCAAGCTCCTAGATTTGTGTGAGAGTATATGCAATGTCTGTTCAGTTCACAAACGAACGACATAAACAAATTTGCAGACCTTAAATGATGAAAAATGTGTTTGTGTTGGTTTTCAACCTTGTTGAACGCAAAATCTCGGTTGAAGAATTTTAATAATTTTCTCTCCGTTTACCTCAGTCCCAATACATACTTACTTAAGTGGCGCTACAGTCCTGATGATTCTGGGCTTCAACTAATATGCCCCTCGAATTAGACCGGTCCTTAGCTAACTGCCTCCAGTTGCGCACTCCAAGTTGGTTGAGGTCGGTTTCTACTTGTGCGCGCCACTTAAGGCAGGCCATCTTCTACTGCGTCCGACGTCTGGCTGGGAATTGAAGACTCTGATAGACGGAGTATTGGTGTCCTTTCGTTCTAATTGTCCTAGCCACCTTAAACGTACAATGTGGAGTTATTTGACCATGGGCATGACGCTTTACAACTCGTATAGTTCTTCGTTGAATCTTCGTCTCCATAGCCCGTCAACGCAAACGGGACCGAAGATTTTTCGAAGAATTTTCCTCTCAAATCGACCAAGTATTTCTTCATCCGCCTTTGAGACGGTCTATGCTTCAGCGCCGTAGAGCAGGACTGGTCTACCAGGGTCTTATATAGGATCTCCTTAGTAGTTCGAGTGAGGGCTCTACTACTAAATTGCCTTCTTAGCCCGAAGAAACAGCGGTTGGCAGGAGTAATTCTTCGTTTAATTTCTGGCGAGATGTTGTTATCAGAGTTGCGGAGGTCTGCCCAACTCGTCGATGTTGTGTGTCCTTTCGTGTTGCTGCTAAAACCATTTTTGCCGCTTTCTTCTTTGGGTCCGACCAATGATGTCAATATCGTCGGTATGCTAGACACATGACAGCGCATCGCCTTCCCTAAATCCATTTTTGGTATCGAATGTGTCGGTAAGGTCGTTTCCGACACCAATGGAGTAGCGAGAATTCCCCATCGTCATCCTACACAAACGGACGAGTTTGGGCGGTGTACCAAAACTAGACATGGCCCTGTATAGTTCGTCTCTATAAATGCTGTCGTATGTTTTTGAAATCAATGAATAGGTGGTGGGTATCCAGGATCTGCCGAAGTATACAAATTTGATCGGCTGTGGACTTTCCTGGCCCAAAACCACACTGATAAGGACCGATCAGGTTGTTGGTAACCGGTTTCAGGCGTACACATACGATTTTACACAGCACGATTTTAACATCGTACTTCGGTGTTCGGTAGTCGCTCAAAGGTTTTGTCAAGGAGCTCATAGAAGCATTCCTTAGCTATATCATATTTCTCCTCCGTTAGGGCGTGAGCGCATATAAGGCTTATTTTGGCGAATTCGGCATTGATGCAGATTGTTACAATGCTTTCGCTAATGTCTTGGAAATATAAGAGTTCTTACCTAAGTCTGACACTTATAACAAATGCGCATCGGAATAGCCGCTGTTTTGCTAACTGTTAACAATAAAATCAGTCCTTTGCGATTGCTTCGTAACCGTTAGTTTTTTCCATAGTTGGGTAGTTAACCCAAAGCACAACCCCCAACCTGGAGGGCCAGTTCCAATTTATTAGATACCATTGGACACGGGGCCATCATCAGGCCGGGTATTCATTCCGTGCCATTCTGACCTGGCTGTTTATAGTGTTGCTGTTTTTCGTCGTGTTATCAAAACTCGCGCTGATCGTTTAGCAAGTCAAATCCGGTTGGATGAGACATGTACCAAATGGTTACCACTTGGAAACTAAAAATAAACGTTAGATGTGTAGTCAGAGTTACAACCACTGGACATTGCCAAGTTAAAACCAATCAAAGTATACCCTCGTCCTACAACACCCAACCAGTCCTCAGTCCCCTCTCCCATAAAACCGGCTTCAAACCAAAATATTCATCTCATGTGCGGAGGCGCAGGGACTATAATTGGCCGCCACGGATTTGCTTGCAAATACGTTCTCTTATATTAAAGTTTTCCATGACCGTTTCGAAAAAAATGTGGCTGAATTTAATTTCCTCTTTCAGACGTTGGCGGTCGTAGGCTTGTTTGCATAGAATTTTAAATTAAAAAAAAAACCAATAAAGTCCAATGGCTTCAATTCGCAGGTTCGGTATGGTCAATTCTGATAGCAAAAATGGTCGATTAAACGATTAGAAAACAGCTCCTGCAGTACTTGAATTGTTTCTCTGGCTGTATCTTGTTGAAATCACATGTTGGTCACATCCATATCTTGTAATTTAGGCACCAAAAACGTTGTTATCATGTCACGATTACGAACACAATACATTTTTACTGCCGCATCTACGAAGAAGAATGGTCCATTAATTATAAAATATCGGCCGTGTTCCGGATTTTAGATTTCCCAAGTTAACTTTGCCGATACACTGTTCTCATTGGTCAGTCGACGATGTCACGTGATTAAAAATGCTCAATCAACCGATGAAAATAGTAAATCTTCAATCAATCGTTCGTATAACTTAAATCCGGAACACGGCCATTCGTCAATAAAGAAAGTGTGTAGTTTTATAGTATAGAGCTCTAATTTTACTGAAACCGAATTGTCAGCTGTCACATTGTAATCAATTTTTACGTTGGCTAAACTTGACTATTAATTGGAGCCGAATTCTAAATATGGAACACCCGACCTACATTAAAGATGCAAAGAAATCTTACTTAAAATTACGGGGGCAGGTAATCCCACTCAAAAATTTGTGAGCTGTTAAACATAAATTTGAATTACCGATTCTCATTGTTTTGTCAAACATAGGTAAGATGAAACAGAAACTAAAAAAGAAAAACGCCTAGAATGAGGTGTGAAATATTCTCAGAAAAGTCTTTTTGTTATTGAACTGGGATCCGGGCCGGAAACTCCCGGTAAAGACATACATAACATGTACAGTCATCAAGTCACAACAAAACAAGCAAAGTTGAAGATGACGGGGCTAAGCGTTTTTTTTATTTGTTTGCACATACTGAAAATATTTCGCAAATCCTGTCTTCAGTTTTTTTTACTCAAAAAATCTGTTTAAAACTTTTATTGCTTTTATCAAATGAGTTACAGATTTTTGAATTATTTATAAATTTAGAAAGGCCGTAAAGTACCGACCAACCGACTTGATGAGTCGATCTAGCTATGTCAGTCCGTCCTTACGTCTATCTACCACCGATTTTTATGACTAACTTTTTGAGCTAAGGTTGATGAAATTCGGTAAATATGGTTTTTGTCTTTGCCTCCCATAAAGTGTAAAACATTTCAAAATACGCCCACGCTCAGTAAAAACGTTGATTTTTTTTTTTCAGACACCAAGAAATGTTGTCAATGCAATTTTCTATACATCACCTGGTTTTTCGAGACGTTTAACTGTTTAACAAAATGCATATGAGTATATTTTATAAAATTCTTTTTACCTGAATTGTTGCGTCATCATTTTTAGCACAAATGAAGAAATCTTCGCTACCCTTGGGCAATTTTACTTTGAATAGTGCAGTTGTATCATCTGCTTCAATCGCGTAAAATATTCCAGAAGTTGGGAAGAGACATGACCCGCCAAAATTATTTGCTGTATGTGTAAAAGCAATACCGGTGTCATTAGATAGTCCTGTTCCAAACACTCGAATTCCTACTTCTGTGTCGGCCATCACACTGGGAACTCCTTTATCGCCGATTTCGGGATCCTTTTCTGTAAATTCTATCCGGAATCCATAAATTCTTAATGTTTCAGAAGCTTCCCTTGGGAATCGTCTTTGAAAGCTGTAAAACAATTACAAAAATATAATTTTTTATAAGGGAAAATGTTTTGTTTTCAGACGTCATCAAGCAGTTATACATTCAAGCATATAAAACTAAACATTTTACGGACAATTTGACAAAGAAGTTTTCGCAGATCACCAGACGCTTTCACACCGAACTGGTCTCGTTGGCTTTTCAATAACGAAAAGCTAGTGGTGAGCGCACTACTGGGTCGTACGTAATAGCTTCTTAGAACTTAAAACATAAAATTTTATATACCGCTACCGAGCCAAGAGATGTGAGGGATATACTCCCCATCCTTACTCTGCCCCTGGACAAACATTATGTACACCTTCAAGCTCTTACCAGATGGTCTCCTCTAATCAATACCAAAAACCCAACAGTCCTCTAACTCCAAGCAAGTACACCCTGACAAAGCTGCTTACAAGAATAAACGGGCGTTTAACGAAATAATTGTCCATATCCAACGCATCCTGAGCACAGAACGAACTGAAAAGCTAAATTCGTCTCTGAGCTGAACCAATGAACAGTTTCAACGTTTTGCAAGCATCTCTTATGACACCGCGTTGAAAAGGCAAAGGTCGGTAGAAGACATCCCAAGGATCGCCAAACAGAAAAACAAACAGCCAATTCCTCGCTTTTCAGAACCCCTGACAGTACGTTTATTTGAATTTTAAAAGAGGGTCTGGAATTCGCGCTAATTGACCACAGTGACCAAGATGGAAGCAAAACATCGGAAAAATGCACGAAGGTAGAGGTGGAACTTGCATCAAAATCCTTCGCGACTACTTGCTGCGACCTCGGCTTCTATCAGGTACATACAATGAGATACCAGAGAATTTCGGTCAGGTGCACAACTGAAGGTAGTGGAAATGAAACATGTTGCTAACAGCCCTCTTAGTCGTGCGAAAATCTTGGTAGAGCCATCCGACCGAAGGAAATTCTGGACATTATCAGGTTTAGCAATCCGCTTCTTCCAACACATAACTAGCGAATTGACAAGGTTGAAGAGGCTAAGGGAGATTCCAGAATTGTTTGCATAATCGTAAACGAGGAGCATTAAGCAGCATAGAGCATTCAGCTCCATTCATTTTCAGCCCCAACCTAGCACTGCACTACTGTAGCCGAATGTCGACGACAATATACACCCCCCCCAAAACACCGTTTTAAGTCATCTCTACCGGGAGAAACTCCATCAATCCTGGGTATATATGCAGAATCCCACTCCAAACTCCAGACTATAAACTGCTCTACGAAAGAAACGAAGGTAAACACAGATCTTGCATTCTCGCTAAGAGCCTCTTATCAAACATCTTTCTTCTCTCTAGGTACAGCAACTATTGCTTGGTCACGTACTTGGCTCACGACCATGTAGTTCCAATACCTCAGGTCAACATAATGAACCTGATTGCGGAAGTAAAGAGACGCAAAGCTGCCCTCATCATTGGTTGTGATACTAACGCACACAATACTGTTTGGTGCCCCAAAATTAACGAACGAGGTGAGTTACCCTTTACATTTAAGAAACAAAGCTCCTCCTTTGTATCATGCACTGCGTTTTATGCACTTTATAATAATTAGTCAAGAATTGTTAGACATAACACTTGCCTCCCACAACACAATCAACCTGATTTGGAACTGGAGAGTCTCTAATGAACACTCCTTCTTAGACCATAGACATGTATCCAATTCACTTTGAATGGCACTCCCCCAGACCCGAAGATTTTTAGAAAAAAAAACTACTATATAGAGACATTTAAGCCAATAAAAAAAACAGAGCTGAATAGCCCTATCAGAGGGCCTCCTGGGAAGGCCAAGCCTCTGTGCTAGAACTCCAACCTCTGCACTCTCAGGAAAAAATGAAGCCAACTTTTCCGCAAAGTCAAGTGCTCCAAAGAGCCACTAGACTGGGACCAATGAATTTTGTCTGTCAAAACTTACAACATCCTGTTGAAAAAGAAAGCATCCTGGCACACCTTCTGTGCTAACGTAGAGAAAACCTCGAAGGCTTCTGGACTTCGAAGCTACTACCTTTAACCAGGCGGTCAATGGACAGCTTTCAGCACAGAAGCCATTGACCTACTTCTGGACACTGACTTTCCTCGAAGTCCCTCCTAACCTTTGCGTGCTGAACAAGATACGTTCAGACCATCCATACCATATACATATCAATGATATCATCAACAATGAAAAACTTCTACGGTTTAAAAGGTTTTAAGCTATTGAAGCTTAAAACCTTTTAAATCTCTGAATCAGATGGTATCATACCGGCTGGGCTTCAATACAACCTTGATATCCTGCTACCATGGGTACTAAAGATCATGACCAGTTGTCTGCATCACCCCCAAAGCAGTAAAGAGCTCACATATAAATCTGAAGTATCTCCCTTCGATCAGTCTATTCTTTTTTCGTTCAAAAACTTTGGAAAAATTTATTGATCTATAAAGTAGTAAAGCAGGAGACATTCCTACGATGTTCCAACTCGCTATTGTTGAATCTCCTCTCAATTTTATCGCACGCTTTTGTATCCTTAGGTGCAATGATGTACACCTGACAACATGTGGGCGTTGAACTCAAGTTTAGGGCATATGTACCCTTTATATGTTGGAGCCATAAAAGTACTGATGAATAGGACAAATGGAAAAGGTTTCGCAGTGATTTTTCCAGAGTTGAAAAACCCCTCTTCAGAATTATGGGGGAGATCTGGACCAGTCGACTTGTGCATTTCAAGATTTATAAATACTCTTGCGACTTTACGAGTACGAAAGTACTACTGTTCATAATCGTTCATAACCGCATCAGTATAGCATCTACGTCTATATAGAGGATGCAAGCTGGTTGACGATGGCTGTATCAGGCAAGAATATGATTACCCTTAAAGAGTTATCAGAAAATGCTGTCTCTGTACTCTTTAAATGGGGCGCCAGATGTGCCCTCGGTGCAATCATTTCAAAACCAAATACAAAGTTCGGCACATTGACCCTCCAAAACTTAATGGTGTTAGTCTCAAGTTCGCAGACACAGCCAAGTACCTGGGTACGGTCTTGGATAAGAAACTGTACTGGAAAGTCAAAAAATGATATTTGCCACTACATAATACTCTCTGACATTACGTGTCCATCATTGGACCAACCAATACTGTTGTATGGTGTGTTAGTCTGGTGATAGACCGCAACCTTCTAGGGAAAATTTAAATATAGGCTTGCATATGCGTTTGTGGAGCTTTAAGAACCACTAATAATTTGGCCTAGATGTTATCCTATATCTAGTGACCCTAAATGTTTATATGAAACAGATCGCAATTTCTGCAGCTGTAAGATTGAGAGCCTTGTTACATTGGACAGGACACCCACTCAAGGTGAACATTCAAAAATACTAAATCATCTTAACATTACAGAAGACAACGACCACATCATTACCTAACTAAACCTAACTTCAAGTCAATCTTTCCCATACGCCTCAAATGGAGTCAGTTTTGATTGAAGATAATCTGCCCTATCGAGGTATCCGTCGGAGCGAACAATTTTCCGCAACGCATTCTTTCTTGGAGGCTTAAATTCCATTCGAGGTATGTGTCATGGGAGAAAAATCACTTCATTAAAATTCGTAAATCAATTCCGTGAAGAATTTGTGTCGGAGGAAATCGGAAAAAGAATTGCACTTAGCTGTCAAAAATTGCATTGAACGCACTTCAACGCAATTCGCCGGGGTGCGTTACAAAATGTCGAAGAAATATTCCGATCCGAACAGCTTTTCGAAATAATACCTCGAAGCTAAAATCCTCCGAATCGTACAAAATCGGAGAATTTTCAGCTCCGACCGATACCTCGCTATGGCCGAATAACTCGATCAAAACTTTAACGCACATTTTCGGCAGTAAATCTCGATCCCATTAGACGAACAATCCATAGTCTAGTGAAAAAAAATTGAGTCAAATATTCGCTACTCGATGTTGTCGCGCCAGTGAGATTACGTTTTGCCCGAAGTGTGGAGAATATTGCTGGTCTAGAGGCGTCAGTTGTAAACGAGTCAAATCAGTCAATTTCACGGCGCTATGTATTATTTTCTAGTGCTGTAGCTTTGTGGATAGTGCATTGGACTACGAAGCGCTGGGTCCCTGTATCAAATACCAAAAGTATCAACATTTAAGTTATTAACACCCAAGAGTACAAAACTGTTATGCGAAGCTTCTTAAATTTGTCGTTCGGAGCCTGAATTGAAATTTGTGGCGGAAAAATAACTTCGCACACCCAATTAATCAATGGAGGAGCTAGGTTTGAGGAACTGTATGGGCTGTAAGTAGTTGACATTTTTTTCTGTATTTTGAACATTTGGACATAACAATTAGTTATTCAATTATTTTTTTAAGAGTGATGCTAATTGTTTTAAAGGGTCAAGTGGCTCTGAGAGGTTTTTGGTTGAGGTCATTCAATTAATTTTATTCAAATCAAATTATTCAATTGAAAAAATGAAGACAGAATTGGTTTAGGAACATTAAATGCAGCAAGAGACCTTCTTTTCGTGATAATTATTGTATGGCGTATTTCTGGAATATTTAAAACACTAAAAACCAACAAAATAAGGCGATGAGAAACTGAATATGACAGTTAATGTGTGGATAATTGTCACCTTCAACTATGTCCAATCCAAGGAACATATAAATCACTTGCTGAGGTTAAAAACGTGGTTTCTTTGAATGCTAATTGTAGATACATTTTTTTCGAATGTCCAAAAATAGAAATGGAAACATTGAATTCAATCAATTCATTAGGCGTAGGTTAGGTTAGAGTGGCTGACAGTGATACGCCACTCTAACCTTATAGACTTAGACCAGGTTTTGATTCATTGTGATACCACGTGAATCTTGTTACCTGTAAAATAACCAATTCGTGTTTGACAAATCGTCGTCGCTCCAAGGAACTGGAAAATAGATGTGTACGACCGCATTAGGAATATTGTGGCCTTTTTCTTTTATATACACGTAGCCGAATATTTGGCAAAAACAATATCATCTTTCTCTTTAGAAGAGAAAGTTAAAAAAACTGGAGTCCGAACCCCAGGATTATTCAATGGTGGCAATCTACAAAAAAAAGCCACCCATCTGAAAAATATGACAAAGATACAATGGAAGGCATGCTACTAGTGCGATGAGAACCACACTAACAGCGGGACAGGAAACCATCATCAACCTGCTACCGCTAGACCTTTATATACAAGATGCAGCCAAAAGTGCACTAAGAATCAGCCAGCTCAACTGCTCAGGAGAACACGCTCAAATTCTAAACAGATACCTCACCTAAGCTGTAACCTCTGACTGAATGTTGTTTCACTCTGATTTTCGAAGGCCATTCTCCTGCATCTTTCCAAGTAGAGAGGAATGGGGGAGGGACGAACTGAACACAAAAACTATATCCATCTATACTGATGGTTCGAAAATGGACATGGCGTTGCAGCTGAAGTGTTTTCAGAAACACCAAAGCTAAACAACACTTATCGTCCCGTTGAGACAAGCAGTTTCTTTCAGGCTGAGGTACTATTGGTAGTAGAAGAGGCAGCCAAAGCGACCTCAATGCTTTGATGTCGAAAAAATTCCAAGCTTGTTAAGCGTTGTCCTGTGTCCAACATAATGTTCAGATCTGCTGGGTCCCCGGACAAACAGGCATACGGGGAAACGAAAATGCTGATGAACTGGCGAGGAAAAGATGTGCCACCAGCATTGGTTAGAAAGACCAGTCTGTCAAATCGCCATGCCACTATGTGACTTCAAAACACGGGTGGCACAGAAAACAATGAATATCGCGAACAACAGAAGGAACTCCCTCCCACTTGTAAAAAATCCAAGAGGATGTTACCTGAGTATGACAAGGCCAGAACCCACAAAAAACTTCAAAGGAATAGGGATTCTTTTTCCACACTAGTAGGGATTCTTATTGGACACAAAGTCACAAACTGAAAATGCATCTTATAGATTTTCTGTGACACTTCCCTGGACTCAGTCAATTAAGAATAAGAACTTTAGGAAACTACTTTTTCCATGACCTCACGGATCTATCCGAAATCCCTATCTCTAATCTATTCAGGTTTGCAACTTCATCTTGATAGTTGGAAAGGGTCTAACGAACAGTAACGGGACAAATGAAGGGAACAAACCACACACGTGGACCCCAACGGGCATCATAATGGGGGTGTATTGACATGAGCTTGATGACGAGAAACGTTCACCGTCTTTCTCATTAGCACAATAATCTAACGTAACGTAAGCTCCAAGATGAAGCTTCCTTCTGTTTGATAGACCGGACAGTTACAAAGAAGATGAAGTGTTGTTTGTTCTTCCTCTTAGTTCATGCAGCTCCTGTAGAAGTTGTTTGAGTCAAGGCCTAGCTTAGCGTGCCTACCTATTAGCAAAGATTATAAAGTCATACAGATGACACATTGATAACAAACAAAAACAGAAACTTTTGCTCACCAACTTCATAGTTCGGGCGGCGGTGTGCAGTTTGCACACTTGAGAAACGAGATCCAAACATATGGCACTGTGTGCACGGGCTGTGCCAGCACGAACCACCATAGAACAAGTTTTCTTCTATGCCGTACGTCATCTGTATGACTTTATAATCTTTTCTTTTAGACAGTTTCCATTGATGACACCTATGATGGCGATAATATATCGTCGCTCCAAACACGGCTTTTTGATATATTTGGCGTACATCTACCGGTCGTTCTTTATCATCACATACAATGGCGTATCTGTATCAATCAACCCGTTATAGTTTTATTATTTCATTTTTGATGTAAATGATTTTATTATGTTTAACACAAAATACGAACAGACGTATCCGACGAATACGCCAATTAGGATTTTGCACATACGCTACTTTGTGTTTGGAGCGTAGATATGGTCTAGCGAGCGAGATCAGTCCCTTGAAACTTCTAAAATCCAGCTTTGGCAAGATTTTTTTGGATATTTGCCACGTTTTGCAAAAACTCCAACTGAGATTTTATTTGCTGTTATCATGACCAGATAGTAGGCGTTTGCTTGTAGCGATAGGAATACCAGGTGCACCCGGGTACGATATTTCATTCTTTTTCAGCTAAGATATGACTCTTTGATCACAGTGAGTTCCTCCTGGAACACGCTGCAATGATCAGGAAGACAAAAGATAGGCTAAGGTTTAGCCAGCACCCATTCCGCCGTTTGTTTTGAGCCTTCGGTATAAAAATTGATCGAGTCATTTTGTACAGTTTTGTTACTTTCCCATGACGATCTGTCTGGGATTGTTACCTGGACACTCTTATCGAAAGCGAACTACTTTCCATGATCGATATTTCATTTGCACCCTTGATCTTGTTAACTCGATCAGATTACATGATGTTTGCCAAAAATGATGAATATCAGATTTATGTCAATGGTAACTAATATGTCTTATCATCATTTAAAATATCATCATAAAAAATAGTTTGCGAACAACGAAACCAATTGGGAAAATGAAACGTTTTACATGAATTTCAAAACTAATGAATTGAGATTACGAATCTGACTAATCTGACTCTCAACGGTTTTTAAAATTAGGCATCCTTGATCTTATTTTTACAATACTTAAGAACGCAATAGAAAAACAAACAAATATTGCCAAACGTAAAGTCTTCAGATAATGCTTACTTTTAAGCCACACTGGTCCGAGAAACGGGAATAAGGATAAAGACATATGAAGGTTTTTTTTCTTTTTTGAAAACACTCAATGAAGGTAGCTATATTGTTCCATACTTAATGCAATTTTAGACTAAATACTTATTCTACAAGTAAAATAAAAATATACATACGACAATGTATTTTCTTTTTATTATTTAAAAAGCGATATAGCTTTAAAGTTTTTTTTTGCAAAATATGACGTACATTATATGCATATATGTATATAAATAAGTATGGTCTAGCATGCGTATACTATGTATAAACATACATACATATGTACATACCATACATAAAGTCGCCCATGGCCGGTCTATTAATAGTTATTGGGTAGAGCCATGTTTATTTTTGCAATTATTAATGTGTTTTCGTTCTAATTTTTTCAGTTTTTTAATGAAAAACATTGGGCAAAATTATTAATTTCTACAAGTACGTATCGACAATATAGTAAATCCAGCTTACAATACTTTCTTAATTCAATTAGCACTACCTTGAGGTGATTTTGTTTCATATGACCGATATACACATTGATAAGGATAACATCTTAGTCATTGCATGAGCCTTTAAGTATATACGCTCTATGATGTCTATACTGAATTGAAATACGTCTGAACGTCAGAGAACCGAATCATTTTTTTGTCTACATGTTACTAGACGATTTATTTTTGTATCATACTAATTGTTAATTCCAGTCACATACCGATAAGATCATTGCGCTTCTGAAAAACCTTATGTAAATAGCTACCAATATTCAATACACACATTTTCAAATATATTATGAATTAGGATTATGGATATATTATGATTTTAATGAGACATTATGAGGATGATGTTATAATATCTTTAAGAGATTGTGTATACCAGCGGATACACTTGGTTGTAAACCGTTTTGGGTTATTACCTGGCGGTGTGAAGAACATCATTGAACTCTTGAGGAATTTTTGTTTGGGAATCACTTTCGACATTACTAATAGAGCATAATACATTTGGAGAAATATGTAAAACGATTAACAACATTAATAAAACACTTGGATTTATTTTCCATTTTATACACATTTTATTTGGTAAGTTACTAGTCCGACTTAATTTGAACGCATCCATAATACTGAATATATTTAAGAAGTTTATCTTTAAACAAACAAGTACAACATGTTAAACGTTAGAGTGGTAGAAGCAAATGATTTTTTTCGTATTGGCTATCGCATTATATGTCACAATTTTGATATTCTTCGTTCTGTTCGCTTAGAGAGTATTTTGTTGAAAACAAATATCAGAGAAAAATCATCGTGAGATATTCAACTTAATGAAATTTTTGACAGTTCCTACATAAAGCGCAAGCCACAATGGCAGTGGATTTCAAAATAATACTACCATCTCACTGAAGCTAATAGTACGTTCCCACCGGACCGAAATTCGTAATTTCATTAACGAAATTCAATATTTGAAAATAGTGTTCCCACCAAAAAAAAGAAAATTTCAACTGTCAAAAAAAAAAGTCATTGTGTTGATAAATGACTGTAATAATTATTTAAAAATGAGTGTTGTTGATACCCTTTTAATTTACCTTGCGAATCTACAAGAAATTGAATGCTTAATGTCCACCATGGCATGGAAAAGCAGGAAGCACAGACAAAGACGTCTTTTAAGAATTTTAAATATTTTGCGGCTGAGGAAAATGAAACATTCAATACTGCAGGGTATTTTAAGAAAGAAAACACAACCACGAAAAGTCTGGACAAGAGTAAGTGCTTTATTAAATTCATCCTTTCCTATTTGCTCAATCTGTTATTTGAGTATTAATTCAGAGACGCACAAGCACCTTCTGGGAAAAAGAAGTCATTCAATACGATGAAGAACAATTCAAGGAAAATTTTAGAACAACTCGGGAAACATTTAATTTACTGTGCACCGAACTTGAATCTATGAAAAAAATGGACACAACAACTATAAATAAATTTATTTCAGAATATCTATTTGTTGGAGGTTCTTACCAATTTAATTTTTATCACCACAATAATAATTTTAGGATTCGTTTCTTGACATGTTTGACAGAGGAATTTGACGTTTATTGGAGAAAAAAATGTTTTTTGTAGGGGAAAAAAGTAATGTTTGATTTGACATAACTCGGTTGGACGTAATTTGAAACAGCATTTCAGCGGAATGCCGAATTTCAGAATGTGAAATTGTATGGCGGAATGCTTCGCATTTCGGCTGAAATCACGTATTTCGCTGAAATTACGAATTTCGGTCCGGTGGGAACGTACTATAAAGTGAGTATATTTCCAAATTCACCAAAAAAGGTGTTCTCATTAAGCTTTCGAATTACGTTTGACAACTTGCTATATTTCCGAATTTCTTGTGACAGTTTATATTATAAACAAACAAAAAAAGCCCGAAGTAAATAACAACAATTCCAAATCCTTTGAAATGTATTTAAATAACTTAATTTGTGGTCAACTCAATAGAATAAATTATGTTAAAATAGTGATCCTTTTCTTGCTAAAAAAAAGGCTAATTATATGGCAAATCATATCAACTAAAAGATTCGTCGGGAAAAACAGAATAAGCGGAATATGGAAGACTTCTGTTCCGGATTCATATTATGTTGTCGACTCTGACGACATTAAAATGCAATACTCCGAGGAGGTTCTGTACGAAATAATATCCGTAAATACAGAGCAAAAAATGTACCATAAATTGTTGTAAAAATAAATAGCAAACTCGAATGAGAACATTTTTTTGGGAGAAAGTTTCCATTTTTACAATAGCTCCTCCTTTTTTGTCATATGAATTCCTATTTGACATTTTAGCTGTTTCATTCAAATAAAAAAAGGTTTGTTCGTTTCTCTTATTTTTTCATATTAGAAACCACGTTTCCCACAAATGTGATGGTATTATCACATTACGAAATTTGATTTTGTATGAGAAATTTAATCGTATTTCTAAAATTAATGCCGTAATGAGCTTTTTTGCTCAGTTAAAACGTAGTATAAGAGAAATCTATCAATCGATTTTGGCACGGTGTTTTTAAGAATACTCCCCCGTATTCATTAGAATTCACTTAAATAAATCTCATCTATTTATTTCATGTCGAACTGCTACAGTTTTAATGGTTAATAATAGTTTTTCACAACCGAAACGCCATGAGATATGAGTGAAACACCTGACTTTGCTTCAACCTGTCATGAAAATATTTTTGATTTCCGTAAATTTACATTTACTTTACTTTTTTGATAAAGTATAATTATTCCGATTAGATAAGTTAAGAAAAATCTTTAAATGTTGAAAAATGTGACTTCAAAACACGGGTGGCACAGAAAACAATGAATATCGCGAAAAACAGGAGGAACTCCTTCCCACTTGTGAAACATCCAAGAGGATGTTACCTGAGTATGACAAAGCCAGAACCCACAAATAACTTTAAAGGCATAGGGATTCTTTTTCAACACCAGTAGGGATTCTTATTGGACACAAATTACGTGAAAGTCACAAACTGAAAATGCATCTTATAGATGATACGAGGATACCCTCCATGTTCTGTGACACTTCCCTGGACGCAGTCAATTAAGAATAAGAACTTTAGGAAACTACTTTTTCCGTGACCTCACGGATCTATCCGAAATCCCTATCTCTAATCTATTCAGGTTTGCAACTTCATCTAACGAACAGTAACGGGACAAATGAAGGGAACAAACCACACAAACGTTGGTATAATTTAACATTTAATTTAATTTTTTTATTAAACAAAAAGTATGAAACATTTTTCTATTTCGGAATATGTAATAAAAGTTTCAAAATAACTAAAATAAAAGTTCCAAACTAATATATGGGTTTTTATAAAGCGATGTTTACGAAAAAGTTATGATTACATTTGTTTCGCAATATGATAAATTTGTTTAACTTAGTAGGATGAATATCTTCAACCATCTTCTATCATGTACACACAAATAGACAACATATTATTTATTTAATCGGCATTACTAATAATTACAAGCAAATGTCGACATTAGTAATTTACAGGGTTAATTAATAGTGTACAGCTTTATAGAAACTTTACCTATAATTGAAATCCATAAAAAAACTAAGTAAACTGAACTCCTCGATTAAATCTGCTATATTTTCAATAATTTTTTTGCAATATATTAAACGAAAATCACTCTAGTCAAATAGTCAGACATCATTTGTATTAGTGTTAGTGCAAGGAGTGGTAAGTCTGCCAATAAATCCATATCTGCAGAATTGATCTGAAATGAACAAAAAAATCTATTTTGTTGGCAATGGAACAAACAACGGTCCAAATTCGACTTATTAATTTTACTGTTGAGTACGTCCACCAATGGTCTTACTAATGGGAAAGGAAGTTTCTTCATTACTTCACCGTCCAATTCCTTAAACGATTTTTATTAGGTCTTTGCTCCATAACTTAACAAAAAAAAATGTATGCAAACATTTAACAAAATTTAGGGCAGTAAACTTATATTTTTTCGTATGTTGTAAACTTACGACGTAAGCTTACGACCCTTAGCCCTTTGCACACGAACACGATTTATATTGCCGTTTCATTCTATTTCATTATGGGCTTAGTTTTGTGAGTATATGTGCAACTTTGAAGTGGTGGTGGGTTATAACTGCTAAAGCAAACTTACCTGATATTATAAATACAAATGTCATATACCTTGGCAAATTCACTGAAAAGTGACAAATCGCATAATGCACAAGTGTAAAAAAGAGAACATACCCATACGACCTAATATTCAAGTCGCGATGTCAAAAAAATAATATGAAAGTTAATTTTTAAACTGCTTAACCTAACCGGGCTAAGAGTTTATCAAAATTTATTGAAAACATCTGATTGAGTTTTCGGTTGGCAAACAAATTTTTATTTCGAGAAGAAAAACGCCAGATAAATCGAAAACTCGATGAAATGTTTCAAAGTTTCTCTAGCTAGGAATGCCTTAATATTCAAGTTATCACTAGGCAAAATTGTTTAAATACATATCTTAGGATTTACAAATCTAGTATATATAAAATAAGAATCTAGTACTTTCTATCGTTTTTTGTTGCGTAGATGTTTTGATTTTTTTTTTGTATCAGAGATCAAGGAAGGAAGATAAGGGAAACTTTCCTACGTCTCCCCCTTTATCACCGGATTTTTTACGTATCATTTTAACACATAATGGCTGAAACATATCCATGCTTTGGCGCTTTGCGTTGGCTGACGCACCCAGTTCAACCAAATCAGAAATCAATGTTATCCATCATAATGAAGCTTTGCCCTTGTGCTTCAACCTTAAAATGAATGAATAATGGGAAATTTATCTCTCAAATCCTGGAAAGTGCCAGGAAAAGGTTGTTGGCAAAACGTTAAGAACTGGAAAGTGTCCTATCCTATCTCTTTTTTAACTGATCTCTGGTTTTTATTTTGTAGCAACGGAAAGTCGGTCGAAAGTGTTAATTCGGATTTTTTAATAATCGTTTTTAGTTTGTTTTGATTTAGTTGTGTTAAGTGGTAGAGTTTCAATAAAGTTGTATTTTATTTTAGGATTATACTTCTTAATAAATACTTCTGTGATATGTATTTGCAGTATTCTCCAATTGGTTTGTGGATTCAACCGAGATCATCAAGTTGTTGGTAAGTACATTTTGGTCTACTCGTTGGTATATAGGAATTTATAATTTATAAAACATAACAAATTAAATGTAAACATAAACGGCGTTACAAACTTACTTATGTCGAAATTTGATTATTAGTATCGCCGGACATAAATTTCCAGACGGAATTTATAAATGAAGCTTTGCTTGAGTTGACTTAATAAAAAAGGCTTGAAATAATAATTTACCATTGCAGTTGAGTATAGCGATGTGGATGAAATCAAAGGTTAGAAAATGTGTGTATTTTCAAGAATTCTTGTTTCTAGATTTGTGGGCTATTCTCAGAGAGGATTGTGGAGTACGATATTTTAAGCGAATATTTTTATCATTCCCCGCATTGTAGCAGAAGTTGAAAACGGCCGAGGAAGATGAATGTCAAAGCGTACGCAAAGTAGTTGAGCGTAACATCGCGGCGCTTTTAGCAACGTTACGATAAAATTCTATGATTTTCATTTTAAGGGTGAAGTGCAAAGCCAGTCAATGCTACATTGTGATAGGTAACATTTATTTCATATATTTGCACTAGGTGCGACTGTCAACGCGTTTAAGCTTCATGTTTAAAACACAATCACACATTGAAGAAGCATCGCCTTGCCGACCGCCGTGGGTCAAAGCCAAGGTAGGCTAAAGTGTGAATTATCAACTTGAGAAGGTTGTGGTGTACGATATTTGTAGCGAAGATTTTAATCCATTTTTGTATCTGAGGTTAGTAGAAGACGAAACCGATTAGCAAGTGTATGGGCCTCCGCACACGAGACGAGTTGAAATCTCTAATAAGACCGTTTTCACACAATACTGCACTTTTCAGAACTAAAATGGTAAAAAAGTGTTTGTACTGGTTTTCAACCTTGTTGAAGAATTTCAACCATTTTCTCTCCGTATACCTCAGTCCCCTTGCCTTTGGCTTTATACCAAAGAAATATTAAAATTCACATTGTCACAACATAATGTTCAAAATCTTGTATGGTTCGACAAAAAACAACGATTTTCGCCTCCATATGGATAGGGGTAGGGTATACAGATAGTTTTTGTAGGAAAACGCCTCTAAAAATGGACGTGGGTTAAAATAATATATTGACAAAATATTTGTTTTATCAAAGCCAATGATTTTGCATCAAAAGTATTTTTGAATATTTAAACATTTTACCAAAAAAGCCCCTTATAAGTAGGCGTGGCAAAAAAAACATAACGAAATATAGATATTAGGATTAACTCTATATGTTGTTCTGTCAGTTTTTCAAAATTCTTTACCGTTTGGTCAAAAATAACGTTTTTCCTAAAAAGTGGGCGTGGCGAAATTTGAAATGTGCACTAAATTTTATTATCCTAGCTCAAAATTTAAGACCTAAAAACCGTTGACCTGCAGACGGACGGACGGATGCCTAGACAGCTATGGCTTAATCGACTCACCTTGCGAATAAACCCATATACTTTGAGGTATATCTAGCTAAATTATAGCTATGAGATAGGGTATATATATATATATATATATATATATATATATCTGAAGTTAAACAGGCTTGCCAATTTAGCGCAGTTCTTTTTGCTGTAATCATATCGAAATATCTGTCTGTTAGTAACAGAATTGCACAAGTAACCATTAATATTGATATTGTTCTGCTAGCGGAGTAGCCTAATAGCCTACAACTTAGTAATAATAAAAAAAAAATGCATAATTACTTAAAAATGTGGAATCTGAGTGTGAACATAGAAAAATCAAAGATCGTGATTCATGATCGTAGTATACAAACTAAACTGGGGCAGAAAAAAAATAATTTTATGACAGCGAAACGATAGAAGTATTCACCCAACATAATTATCTCAGCATAATTTTGGATCCCAACATAAAAAAAAACGCATCCATCTAGAATAAAATTAGCTTCGTGGGTTTTTAAGCAATTTGTCCATAAAATCGAGAGAACTAAAATAACAATTTCAGTCATGTTTTGTGTGTTTGAAGCTGTCATGCGGTCAGTAAATCAGAGCAAATCGATTCATGTAGATTTTTCGTATAAACGGACAATGACACTCGTGTCTCGGAATGACACTCGATGCAAAATTTAAATGGAAGTCGGATGTAAAAAAAAATTGGAAGAACTTAAAAATAAACACAGAGAACTGTACTGGTTACTCGGAAAGTATTCTAAGCTTAACCTTGATAACAAGCTGCTATTATACAAGCAAGTGCTAAAGCCGGTCTGGACTGGTACAGCCCCATAGTTGTATACCATATGACAACTATGGGGCTGTACCAGTGAAATGAATCCAAACATTCTACAAACTTTCGAAAACAAAATGTTAAGATCATTCGTCAAGGCGCCGTGGTATATAAGGAATGAAAATCTACGCAGAGATCTGGGTATTCCCGCGGTTTAAGACGAAGCGAAAAATTTTGCACGCCAACATTAGAAACGTTTATTGGGGCACGTTAACACAACGGTCCACCGAATTCTTGACGAAACAAATTTATTGCGGCGTCTTCAAAGAACTAAGCCCTTAGATTTGGCCCGGTAACAACAAATCGCGCTTTAATTTGCGGAAAAAACAGGAACTCCCAAAGGAAAGTTACCTGCCAAACAATCATTACTCGTGATAAAAAAAAAAAATTATAGATAAGTCGCATACTTAGTTGCAATACAAATACAAAAAGGGTGGTGGTCTTAGTGGTCGCACAATACTTTGGGCACGTGCTCATCGTGTCTATCGAGATTTCGACCAGGCCACGGAAAAAAAAGTTACGTGTCATTGCTGTCAAACTTGAAAATATGAGAATTTCGAAAAGTTTCTTCGGTTTTCTATAAAAAAAAACTTGTGAGAATCCGATGTGAAAATTGTTTAATTTGACCCTATCCCACCCCATCTATAAAATTTATGTTCCCAAAAACGGGGATAGAAGCATACAAAAATTTCGGCCTGTCTCGTTGGAGATGATTTTCATTCCAATGAACACAATTGTTTATAAATCTATAAGTCAAACGTCATCCTCTATAAATATAATATAATCGAAGTTGTTCTTTCGGAAATCGATAAATCCCCAATATATCCACTCAACAAACAACAACAAACTCAATTAAATTAAAGATTCATTGAAGAACACCAGCCTTAATAAAGTCGTACGATATAATAGTGCATGTCTAAACCCATTGAGAGGATTTATGGCAAAGCGAACTAAGCTGTTATCGAGATAATCAAAGATAGAGTCACCTAACTACTCCAAGTAGAAACACATTTTAGTAGATACTCGGTCCAGTGTACATTCGTTTACGATATAAATTATTAGTTTGTACAAAAACCGTACTAGAATTGTATTCAATTAAATTTGACATCTAGGTGTCACTGTAGAATTTTTTTTTTAAATATTATACGTGTTTCAGGCGCGGTAGGTTCCTGCATAGTCTATTTTTTACTTTTCGATTTAAGTGCTCGGAAGTGTTCGAAACAGTTCCATTAATAAAGAAACAGACTCTCCTAATATTGATATGTGTTAGTGTATCTGTGCACGAGGGCTCTTTATTTATTTATTAATTTTTTCTTATCAATAACATATATAGCAGCATAAAACTATCGGCTCTACGAGGGCTCTTAGTCGCGAGCTGAAGAAGAATTTTGGAAGAATTTTTCAAACGAGTAGTTTTTCCACTGCGATGAAAGTGAATTTCATGTTGGATATGTTTTTTCTTTTACACTATATGCGTTTTGCGAATATCGTATATCTATCACTAATCAGTAATTTACATGTATAGAGTTCTTCGGGACAACGTCAGTGTCAAATGATTGAAAACTTACATCTGTATGAAAACAAAATCCAAATACTCCCGCCTGACTCACTCCAAATGAAATGCCCGTGTTGCGGGTTTTAGATTACCCAAGTTAACTTTGTCGATGCACTCTTCTCTTTCGCCAATCGACCATGTCACGTAACTAAAAATGCTCGATTGACCAATGAGAACAGTGCATCGGCAAAGTTAACTTCGTAAAACTAAAATCCGGAACACGGCCAATATCTCATTGTTTTGCTACATTCCGTAGGAAAAAGGGAGATATGTTCCCGAACTACTCTATTGTGATGTCAGGTAATTTCATGCCAGCAGTTAGAACCCAGCGACACTTGACCCGGGCTTTAGAGCTTAGAGTTTATTAAGCTTTTTAATTGTGGTGTTAGTTTTGTGGGTGTAGGTGTAACTTTCAAGTGGCGGTGGTTTCTAACTGCACGCAAGAAACCCTTTGTTCAATGAGGAATTCCGACAGATGATCGCAGCCAAGAACTAGGCCTACCAGGCTTAGGTGCTAAGCTGTTAACTTAGCTATACCTCTTCAGTTGGAGCAGTTCAAATATTCTCCTTTTTTTGGATCGGGAAATTGCTCCTGCCTTTCACGTTTTACATTTTGGTAGAACTTGCGAACATAATTCCTGGCGTGGCACTTCTCTATATCCATTTATTCTGAAAAGCTTGTGTACCTTCTTTGCCAATAGAGCTCAATGGCCTTGCAGCTTAGACTTTTATGCCTCGTTCTTGGCTGCGAGCATCTGTAGGCATTCCTCATCAAACCAAGTGTTTCTTGCTGGTGGCCACCAGAAACCTAACTTGCGGCTGATCTTAGCGGCCCTTACGAAGTCAATCGATTGACATCAATCACTAACATGTGTTTGCGAAAATGTTATGTAACATGTCCAGGTGGGCCAAATGAAGTCAACCGATGTTGTTTGGCTCTCATCGGTTGTGGCTCACGCAGTGTGTGCCGTTGCTCCGTCCTGTTCGAACCATATGTCATCCAGTCCTAATTCGTCCAATTGCGGCAGAAAAAAATCGGTTAACATGGCCCCATAGCGCGCACCGTCTACTGTTGTCGTTTGACCAGCAGCATTCTCGAAAAAAAATGGCCCGAAGACTCCTCCAGTGTGAACAGTGTACCATTTTCGGTGCCCCAGAAGCGATAGTTTTAATTGTTCACGTACCTGCTGAGGTGGAAATGAGCCTCATCGCTCATTAGATTTGCGGTCGAAAAATCGTCCACTTCGTCTTCGTCGAGATTGAGGATGGTTTGGGCGTAGGTTACACGCGTTAGGCGGTCGACAGGCAGCAGCTGATGCACGGACTGAACTTTGTACGGGAACATGCGCAAGTCTTTGACCAAAATTCGCCTTAGAGACGACCGGTTGGTGGCTAATTGCAAGGCACTTCGTCTGGTTGATGCTTCCGGCGTCAGCTTGACATCCTCGGCAGCAGCGGCGGTATTCTCGGCACAACGTGGGCTCGTGTGGTCCCATACTCTTTAAGGTTGGTTGCCAAACGGCGCAGTGTTTGCGTAGTCGGTGTCGGACGGCCGGATTATCGGCGACGGAATTCGTGCTGCGCCAACTTTACAAACGAATTGTTACGCAAAAAACAGACACGATTATTCCGTGTTCTTGGGGAGTGTATCGCTCCACGGCTTGTTCACTTGTATTCTACATCTGTCTAGTCCACATATGTCAAAACAGATTTGACATTGGCGGCCATTTGCAAAAAAAAGAACATATTCCAATAGGGTGATCTCTTTTGGCCCACCTTGTATGAGTCACACACATTTTTTGACATCGCTGCCATTGTTCTTCAAGAGGTTAAGGCATATGCGTTCTGCAAAGGACTTGGCGGTCTCTTGCGATTGCAGTCTTTCGAGATTCATTTCTTTCACAGTATTTGTGATTTCTTCAGGCGTGGTGGATATCAACATAGGGCTTCCACTAGTTTTTTGCCTGCACCCTTCCTATTTAATGTTCCCATTGACATTGACCTTGACATCACAGTTCTTCGCACATGAATGCAACTAACTACAGACACATAACAGCACTGGCGTCTGAGGCCATCGGCTGGGTAATGTTCTCACATTCTAGGTGTAGATACGAACGTGCGTCGTTTTGTTTTTTTTTATTATCAGGGTCGTCAACAATAAAATTACCCCTTTCGGATGCTAATGGTTGCTCCGTAGAAATATTTTTCTTCCATGGCTGGGTAGTTAACCCAAAGCGCAACCCTTAAGCTGGATGGCCAGTTCCAATGCCCTTCGATACCTCTAGGGCACGGGGCCATCAGTATCCACTACGGGATTAAGCGCTGCCATTGGCCTTTCTGTTCATCTGCCACCAATGCTGTTTACTTACTGCCTGACTTACCCTTGATATTCTTTAATAATATGTTGTCCGAATAAGGCAGAGCAGCTCATTAAGGTTCGCCTGACCAGGCTGTTCAATGCGTTGCTGTTTTTTGTCTCGTAAAAAACACTCGCACTTATAAGTTGACCAAGTGAAATCCGGTTGGATGAGACATATATCCGATGGTTAGGAGTTAAAATAGGAACGGTTGATGTGTAGTCGAAGTTATTACGCTTGGGCTTGGACAAGTTTAAGCTAATGACGGTATATACAACATCCAACCATCGATGAATGTATGCATGTCTCTGTCGTTTGAAATAAATAGACAAAAGCAAACAAACATCATATACCATGAACTCTGTTTACGTTTTTATTAAAATTGTTTTCATTAATTGTGTGCGAATATAAATATGAAATATGATGCAAAATGTAGGAACAATTACAGTAAATACGTCAAGTAAAATGGGTTCAAAAGCCGTTGGCTGAACTAATGCTCAACTACACTGTTCCAAGCACGTAACGTAAATCAATTGACAACACATTCTGATATAGTCATCTCTTATATTATCGCAGAATTCCTGAAAAAGGTGACACGCCTACATAATAGGTATAGTGGGAATACAAGAAGATCAAATTACTCTTGCAATATTGAGTTTATCAAGACACCCGAACGTGTTCAGAATACTTCATAATCAGATATTTGAAAACAAAAAAAATGTATTTAACTGACGGGTTGTTAGGGGTTGTACGTTTGGTCCTTTGAATTTTAAACACCAAATATTGGTCTTATTGGAATTGACATTCCTCAACGTTTATCTCCGTAAATTCATCTATTAGGGATATATACCTATTAATCTGCATGTTGACGTTTTACAAAGTGTTGGACAGATATGTATATTAGATGGAAATTGTAAGCTCAATTTCAACTGAAAATTGATTTATGTGGTTTAGATTAATGATTAACAGTTAAACTCCTATTGTAAGAAAAGAATATTTTTGATTTTCGATTAATAGAAAATTGTATACTAATATATTATAACATAGTTGGGTATTGAGAGACAAGAGCAGATACTTAGGCCGTGTGTCAATGCGTTAAAATTTTAGCCAGTGGATAAATTTTGATATTAGTATAGTGAATAGAGACTTAAAAAATTTAACCTGCTCAACAGCCCGCTAAAATGTATCTAGCGGCTAATTTTTGACATTTGATATACCTACTGAGGGGTGACAGAGATGGAAAACAACCGTAGAAATGTCAAAAATTAGCCAGTGGATAAAGTTAAACCCCCATTTTAACGCAATTGACACACGGCCTTAGTGGTAGTTAACTTGGCGTTCCAAATTATACATAAATTGTGGCTTTTTAATCACCCTGTGGTAGCCATCGAATGCTGTCAAATGGTAGGCAATGCTTTAATCAGCCCTAGCGAGGTATTCGTCGGATCGGAATATTCTCCGATTCTGTAAGATTCAGAGAATTTTAGCTTCAAGGTATTCTTCCGAATAGCTTTTCGGAATATTTCTCCGACATATTGTGACACATCTGTAACGCAAATTGCGTTAAGATGCATTTTTCGTGAACATTTTGACAACTAAGTGCAATTCTTCTTCCGATTTTGTCCGACCCAATTTCTTCGCGGAAATTATTTACGAATTGTAGTGAAGTGCTTTTTGTTCCGATGACACATACCTCGAATGGAATTTTAACCTCCGACGAAGTATGCGTTGCGGATGATTGTCCGCTCCGACGGATACCTCGCTAGGTCAGAATATGGAAACACTTCCTGATTACACTCAGTGCAAAGTAAAAATTATATGTCCTGGCGCGGTACAGGCTAGATTCAGGAAACAAGACGGACATTTGTTACAGCTGTCACCAATGGCCGCACATATTAGAATGCAAATCCATTCTGGGGAGCCCAATTAAGTCAAGAGCAGGTGACTTTAACCAAAGACTATAGAACTACATAGAGTATCTACGCATCACAGCTAAAAATTTTGTAGCCGTTTCAGACGCGGGCGGTAAGTGGGGGAGCAATGTGAACACTGGGGTACCAATGTCAGTACCCCATATAGAAATTATTCGTTGTATGAGATGCGCACTCTATATAGTTCTATACTCTTTGCTTTAACCCAATGCGTGATCGCCTGGTTGTGAATTCGTGATCGCCTGGTTCATAACCGAATATTATTTAGTTCGAATCACTTAAGCAAAGTTTTGAAACTGCAGCCTTAAAAGTGTACACGCCCCAACTGATGAGAATTTACCGATTTTCTTCAGTGATTCTACGGAGCCTGAATAGTGTGAAAAGCGTTCTTTGGGACTTATATGCGAATATCGGTAAAGAAAAGATCTTCGGCGGGTTAGTTGGAACGCACAGCTTCCACGAATCGACAATGGATAATGATAATGGCTTTGACTAACAGACGTTTCAGTAGCATGTAATATTGTGATCAGCACCAGCAGGCTTTCACGATTTCGAATCCACAAAGCAGCCTGGCGATTTCCAGTGAGCTGGAACTGAACTTTCAAGTATAAGTCACATTTTATCATTATATTGGTACAGATATTGGTACAGAAGATATCAAATCTTGGCGGCAGCAGGCGAAAGCGGAGTGAAGACGCAAACTTACTTAAATGCACATATTCAATTGACAGGCGGCAGCGGATGACGACGTCCACAGTTCCAGTTACGATGCACAGAGTTAATAATTTAAATAATTTGGTTCGACATATTAACAAAACAGGTCATCTAGGTGTCTCAAGGGTATGTCAGTCCCCTTGAACAGATAGCGGATGAGCCGAAAGCCAAAAGCACCGCCTAATTCCGCATTGAATACTGATGGCTCATATTCCTAGGGGTATCCAAAAAATTGGAACTGACCCTGCAGGTAGGTTGGAGGTTTTGCTTTGTGTTAACTATGCACCCCAGCAACTGCGAGCCTCGGAAAGATTAGATTTTATTGTGGTGGACCATGCAAAACGAAAAAAGGACAACGACGATCGTACTTCACCTGGAATGTGAGAACATTAGTCAGGAGCGGTGCAGGCGAAGAATTACCGGAAGATCTATGCTGCTACAAAGCAGACATTACTGCCGTCCAGGAAATCCAATGGGATGTAACGCGCAAAAAGAGAATCAAAAACTGTGATATCGACTACGGGCTTTTTTATTGTGAGCAGAAACAGCGACTATTCGGATGTGGATTTTTTGTAAGTGCGAAACTCTTAGGCAAGAAGTCTTATATTTATAAGGCATTAGCGAACGCATTATAACAATCCGCATAAAGGCCATATGTGCTAACATATGTCTTAAATGCATTCACGCTCCGACGGACGAAAACGAAGATACAACGAAAGCGAAAGAAAACTCAGCTTACGCGACAACGCGTCTAGCAACGCTGCGAAACGAAATGCCACTATAGCCAGCACACGTTTTCCTCCCCGCGATATTGAGTAGAGGACTTGGAGGTCTCCATATCAAGGAACTGTCGCCCAAATTGATCACATTACGATAGATAATAGTATGTTGGATGCCCGAACATTCCGAGGGACCACTACCTTGTTGCAGGGCTTAGCTGTAAATGAGGGTAAGACTATATGCGGGTAAGAAATATATGCTGTCAACACGAAAGGACACACAACATCGACAATTTGGACAGAACGTCACCATTATTCTTGCCAACCGCTATTTCTTCGGTCTAAGAAAACAATTCAGTAGAAAAGCCCTCATTCTGTCAACACGAAAAGATACACAACACCGACGCATTGGACAGAACGTCACTATTACAATTGCCAACCACTGTTTCCTCGGGCTAAGAAAAGAATTCAGTAGTAAAAGCCCTCACTCGCACTACTACGGAGATTGGAGATCCTATAAAAGATTCTGTTCATCACAGTCCTGCTCAACGGCGCTGAAGCACGGACCGTGTCAAATGTGGATGAAGAAGTCCTTGGTCGATTTGAGAGAAAAAATTCTTCGACAAATCATCGGTAGAAACCGTTTGTTGATCGGCTATAGAGACGAAGATTCTACCACTAACTATACAAACTGTACAGCGACATACCCCTTGTGAAAAAATCTGCATTGGACGTTTAAGATGGCTGTGATATGTAGAACGAATTAAGACCGATAATACGGCTCGCAGAGTCTTCGATTCCTAGCCAGACGTCGGATGCAGTAAAAGAGGACCTCACCTTAAGTGGCGCGCACATGTAGTAATCGACCTCAACCAACTCGAAGTAAGCAACTGGATACAGTTGGTTGAGGCCCAGGTTCATTCCGGACTGTTGCTGCACTTAGGTAAGTTAGCAAGTGTGTGGATTTTTTTAACCCTCCTACGTGAGGCATGGACAAATAGCTTTCATACCAAATATCATTATCCTAGATCAAAGTTTAAGGCGGGCGCACGGACAGGCAGATTTTACAATATCTATAGCTATATGTTACACACTCAATACACTTATAATGGGATAGGGTATACACATCCACATGTTATTTAATTACGCCTAACTACTAGGGGTCCCATAAATCACGCTAAATGTAGTTTTGATAGAAAATACAGATTTTTAATTAGAACGCTTAAATTTTTTGATTTTATTTGTTATACATCACGCGTTGTGGAAGCATTTGTTTATCAACAACTACTCGTGGCCTTTTCTCAACCCCAAATGAGACAATTATGACGATAATCGAATCCATCAAGATGATATCGAGCTTCATCACCGAAGATGATTTTCTTCGAAAAATCACCCTCCACTTCCCGTTGGTTTAAAACCTTCCAACGAATTCTCTTCGCACTGTACAGTCATTAGTCTGCGGTTCTTGATTCAATTGAACTTTGTAAGCATTAAGTTTCAAGTGCTTCTTGGGAATTCGCTGTAGAGAGCATCTCGAAATGACCAATTCTTGGCTATGGTGCCGAATCGATGTTCCTGAACTTTCAGCAATACTTTCGCGAACTGTTTCGATGTTGAACAACTTGTGGCAGGACACCTGTAGTGTCTGAGATCACTAATTGATCCAGTCTCCCTGAATTTTTCAATTATTCTCTTCCAAACTGATGGTTTTAAATCACTATGACGGCCATATTTTGTACGAAAATTACGAATTGTAGCTGACAAACCTTTATTAGTCTTAAAATACTCCTCAACAATGAAAATGTGCTGTTCTTCCGTATAGCGCTCCACTTGTACTCACCTTGAACTGTCAGCTGTCACGTTGTTAACTTTTTTCGTTGTCAAAACAGTATGAATAAAATTTAATTTTTTTTTAACAAAACGTTGAGTTTGGTTCATCTCATAAAATATTTAAATACCTAAACACCACAGCGAAAACAAAAACAAATTCCAAATAATTTATTAAGGATATTCATGTCGATTTCAATTAATAAAGTCGCATATATATCGCCTATAAAAGCGCGATCTCATTAACTCGCAAACTAATGACATCAGAATATAGAACTGCTTTGAGACCTGCCAACGCACATTTGCAAACAGCTTGCACTTGATAATCCTTTCAATTAAGTCTACAATTTCAACAACAGCAAATTACAGGCTAATTGTTCAAAATACATTTTAAATTGTTGAAACTTAATTACATATTGTTGGACCAAAAGTGTGAAAATTTACATTTTCGTTCATCTGTAAAAAGTTTTCAAAGTTGTTACAAGTAAATTTTGAAGTCCTTAACCATGAGCTGAATAAGTTTTCTAATTTGCGGCCCACGGTTCCCTCTTGTAGATGTATATTCGTGTACAAAATGTGTTGCCGCACCAAGCGAAACATGCGGCTTTTTGAGTGAGGGTTGCGTTAAGTTATATTCCCGAGGATATTCTAAAGTCTTCATTATTGCAATAAAACGGAACGATTGTGTTTTCATAAAGTTTTAATGGGCTTGTACCTACTCCCTACTTTCATGGTTTGGAATAACGTCAATTAGCTTCCTCATCTTTCTGTAAGTGAAATTAAATAAGTGTTCTGGGACTACATCTTTACTGTTGACGTGCATTAGGAGACCTTTAAACATTGGATCTATTCGTATTTAGAAACGGTTTATTTGTTATTATATTTTGTTAAAAAAATTCAAACCGTTAAGTGTTATATGATTGATGTAGAGATGGTGTTTACTTTTATATACAAGGTGAGCCAAAAAAAGTCATCCAATGTTGTTTGGCTCTCATTTTTTTCTAAATGAAAAACTTTGATTCTGCTTTTTGGTGATGTGTATTTGAACTTTTAGAATTTTGTTGGTCAAGTCGAGAAGCAAAATGGGCGCCGTCACAACTGATTGCCATACGAACTCGTTTTATGACATTTTTCATCACTTTAGCGAGAAGAGCATATTCCAATAGGGTGATTTCGTTTGGCCCACCGTGTACTTTCACGAAAGTTCATCAGGTGCAACAGATGATTCTGCCTAAGGGTTGACAATATATTTTTTTTTATTTTCAAATATTTTAATGAAAAAAAAAAACATATGAGAACGCTTTAATCCGCTGTGCGAATCGGTTAATATCCAATCACATAGCATCTTAAAATTTAATATCCCCAAAAAGTGGACGTGGCTTTTTGGGGTTAAATATAGAAAGGGCATTGCCATGTCACAACATATTCTGCCGTCTGAGCGGACAATTTTCCACAACGCATACCTGGTTCGGAGGTTAAAATTTCATTTGAGGTATGTGTCACCGGAGAAAAATCACTTCACTACAATTCGTAAATAAATGGCGCGAAGAATTTGTGTCGGAAGCAAACTGAAAAAGAATTGCACTTAGCTGTCAAAAATTGCACGAAAATGTCGTTGAAATATTCCGAAAATTTCCGCTCCGACGGTAACTCGCTGGGGCCGATTGTTCAGAGGGCTTATCAAAAATTCTGATGGTTCCAAAAAAAAAAAAACTGTTTTTTTTTTATCGAATATGTAGGGTTTACGAATTGTTTTCATAGGAAAACGGCCTTAAAAAATCGGCGTTGTTTAAAAAGAACTATAGACGAATTTTTCCGCATTTTTTTGAAAATTGTACCAAAAATCGTTTTTTATTGAAAATGGCCCCTAAAGTGGAACCGGCTAACATTTTTAAAGATACAGACAAAATATAGATATTGGGAATGTCTAAGTAAATTGTTCAGACTCTTTTTAAAATACCATTCTGTTTGACCAGAAACAATGTTTTTAACTTTCTCTTACAATTTTGATTGAATCTAACATTACGATGATAGCGGAACCCAAAAAAAATGTTTTTTGGAATTCCGCCCGTCTGTCCGTACTGGTCTCTCCAGCCTATACGGCTTGACCGATAGGCTGAACTTCGTATCCAGCGTTTTGTTGGTCATAATTCTATGCCATTTTTTTGTTTGCTTTTAGCCATGTTATTACCCCTACCTGCCATATACAAATTATACTCAACCAACATTCCTCTCCAATTAGCCCGGTCCTTAGCTAACTGCCTCCAGTTGCGCACTCCAAGTTGGTTGAGGTCGGTTTCCACTTGTGCGCGCCACTAAAGGCGAGGTCTTCCTCTACTGCGTCCGACGTCTGGCTGGGAATCGAAGAATCTGCGAGCCGGAGTATTTGTGTCAATTTGTTCTAGACGTCCTAGCCATCTTAAACGTCCAATGCGGATTTTTTTTTACCAAGGGCATGTTGCTGTACAGCTCGTATAGTTTTTGGTTGAATCTTCGTCCCCATAGCTTGTCAACGCAAATGGGACTGAAGATTTTTCGAAGAATTTTACTTTCAAATCGACCAAGGATTTCTTCATCCGCTTTTGAGACGGTTATGCTTCAGCGCCGTAGAGCAGGATGGGATGATCAGGGTCTTATATAGGATCTCCTTAGTAGTTCGAGTGATGCTACTAAATTGCCTGCATAGCCCGAATGAAACAGCGGTTAGCAAGAGTAATTCTTCGTTTAATTTCTGACGAGATCTTGTTGTCAGGAGTTCTGCACAATCCTCTCAAGAATCAAATTGTAGAAGTCAGATTACAGCGCATCGCCTTGCCTAAATCCTTTTTTGGTATCGAATGTGTCGGTGAGGCCGTTTCCGACCCTGATGGAGCAGCGAGAATTCTCCATCGTCATCCTACACAAACGGTCGACTTTGGGCGGTATACCAAAACTAGACCTAGCTCTGTATAGTTCGTCTCTATAAATGCTGTCGTATACGGCTTTGAAATCAATGATAGGTGGTGGGTATCGATTTGGACTTCTTGGGTTTTTTTTCAAGAATCTGACGAGGTGTGAAAATTTGATCGATAATGGACTTTCCTGGGCTAAAACCACACTGATAAGGGCCGATCGGGTTGTTGGTAAACGGTTGCAGGCGTTCACATATGCAGCAGATAGGATCTTGTTGGCAATGATGAGGAGATATATGCCTCTGTAGTTGGCGCAGTTTAGAGGGTCTCCTTTTTTGTTGATCAAACAAACGATGCTTAGGCTCCATTCTTCAGGAATACTTTCATCCGACCAGATTTGGGTTATGAGTTGGTGAATGTTTCTTACCAAGTCATCTCCGCCTGCTTTATAAAGCTCAGCGGTAAGGCCGTCATTTCCGGCAGCCTTATTAAGCTTGAGTTTAGATATTGCTATCCTCACTTAACTGGGGTCGGTTGGTTGGCAATTTTCGCTGTCGTTGCTTATATTGAATGACAGCCTTGTATCCTTGGCTTTAAAGTTTTACCCTTTGGTAAAACTTGCGAACATCGATCCTGGAGTGGCACCACTTTATATCCTCGATCGCGCGCTTTTCTTGATCTTTTTTCTTCATTCTGAAAAGCCGTAGTCCCTAACCAGACGTGTTGTCGTGTAGACTTTGATTTCCGACAATACTGCTAAAGATGTCTTCTCTTCCTACCTTTGCGTTAAAATTCCCAGCACGATTTTGACATAAGACTTCTTGCATAAGTCTGGAACTTACAACAAATCCGCATCCGAATAGTCGCTGTTTCTGCTCACTATAACAAGGTCCGTAGTAGATGTCACAGTTTTTTATCCTCCTTTTTGCCCGGCCCATCCCATCGTATTTCCTGGATGGCAGTAATGTCTGCTTTGTAGCAGTTAATGGCTTCCGCTACTTGTTCGCTTGCACCACTCCTGTTTAATGTTCTCACATTCCAGGTGCAGATACGAACGTCGCTGTCCTTTTCTAGTGATTGCTTGCTTGCTTATTATCAAGGTTTAGCTGCGAATATTTTCGAAGCAACCAGTACAGTTCTCTGTATTTATTTTTGAGTTCTTCGCATTTTTTTTTACATGCGACTTCCATTCCAAAATATTTTGCTTCATACTGGCAAATTGTTTGTCCGTTTATACGAAAAATCTACATGAATCGATTTGCTCTCGTTAAATGCAATCCGACAGGATATTATCCATTCATTAACCTCGTTAAAAGCGTTTTGTTATTTCATATTCGTTTCCTCTATTGTTTTGCCAACTGCTAGTATAACAGAATCGTCAGAAAACGTTGCCACCATTGTATCGTTTATTTGTGGGATATTACGTGTAAATACGAGTGATAAGAGTGGTCCAAGGATGCTTCCTTGATATACTCCTGACATTATTACTTTGAACTATGAATATTCACTTCCAAGTTTCAAACGGAAGAGTCTATGCTCGAGGATTTTATATAATTGTTCAGAACTTGTCTTAATTTGCATTGAAGGCCTCTATGCTATACTGTTCAAGTATAGGATAACTCAGTATTATTTACATAAAAATAACAAAATTTTATAAATTTCAGTGAAACGATTGCCTAAGTAGGCGAACCCATACACGAACAAAAAACCAAGAATGACACCCATATATTCACTTTGTGTTCCCAACATCACCCCACAGTGCACTGGAAATCATCAAATGAAACCACAACAATTGTGACAAACAAATGCGGGCGAAATCACCCTACAGCCATAAGCGGAATTTATTAAACACATGAAAATATCCGCAGGAGAGCAACCCTTAAGAATTTGTTTGACAATAGAATTTGTTTTTACAAGTATCCACAGATAATCCGGTGTTTATTATTAAAAGGGGTTTTGTGGCAAATAAATACACTTGTAGGTTTTTGCTTTAATCATCCACGTATAAACATGCATTACAGTATAATTTGTAGATGCGAAATCCACAAATCGTTTAATGTGAAAGAAATATTTTTCGTTCACCTGATCCCGAAACGGATTAATGAAAGAAGTATGGATTTGAGGTATTAAGCGGAATATAAGAGACTTGTGGTTCGTGTTTGCACATATTTCGAAAAGCATTAAGTCATGACATGTATACACGCATATGCGTGTCTCGCATTCTAAGTGTATCTAAACTGTTTTGGTGAATAATCTTCGCGAGTATTTTTTGTAGTCGTAGGTTATGACTATCCATTTCAGCACCCAGATTTAACGACTGAATGACGAGGAAGGTTTTTTGGGCCCTCAAAATCTCCTCTATTCTGTTTACTTTACTAATAGTAAGAACGATGGGCACTTATTACAGATACCTAGGCGTAGGGCTGCATAGGTTTATCCTGGGTCGTCTATAGTGTTGTTTTAATATATTTCATTACCTTGTGAAAAATTATTTTATATGTCAAAATACAGAATCCATTCTAACTAAAAGTTGACCAAAAGAATATTCTCACTCATGCATCCTATATTCATATTTAATAACATTAAGAAAGTTTCTTACAACATAAACATGGATGGGTGCTTCCAAAAGACAACCTTCAATACCCTTACAGATTACAAACAAAATCTCGTTTAACCGCTAGACGTATTTATATCAAGTAGTGGATGCAAGACTGTGTTGTGCGTAATTTAATCTTCAGCATGCGAGAACCAGACAATTTTCATAGTTTACCTACTTAAGTGGTGCTACAGTCCAGAATGAACCTGAGTCTCAACCAACATGCTTCTGCAATTAGTCCGGTACTTAGCTAACTTCCTCCAGTGGTACTCAAAGTTGGTTGAGGTCGGTTTCTTCCTGTGCGCGCGACTTAAGGCGAGGTCTTCCTCCACTGCGTTCAACGTCTCCTTAGAATCGAAGACTCAGCGAGCCGGAATATTGTAATCCATTCGTTTTACATGTCACAGCTATCTTGAACGTCCAATGCGAATTTTTTTGACTAGGAGCATGTCGCTGTACTGCTCGTATACTTCTTGTCTCTACAGCCCGTCAACGTAAACGGGACCGAAGATTTTTCGAAAAATGCTTCACTCAAATCGATAAAGGGTTTCTCAATCCGAATTCGATACTCTCCATGCTTACAGACATACATAGGATCTCCTAAGTAAGTAGTTGGAGTTGGCTTTACTACTAAATTGCCTTCTAAGCCCGAAGAAACAGCGGTTGGCAAGAGTAATTCTTCGTTTAATTTCTGACGAGATGTTGTTGTCAGAGTTAATAGCGGAGCCGAGATAGATAAAGTCCCGTACTACCTCAAAGTAATCAGCCCTATCGAGGTATCCGTTCAAAGAATTTCCGAAACGACAGTCAGTTCCGATCGGAATTCAGTTTACCATCAAAGTATCCGTTGCGGAACAAAATAAATGAAGCATACATTCGCGTACGTTTGACAATCAGTCAGGTGTGTATTTTTATAAACGTAAAAAGTGAGTAAAAAAAATATCTAAACAAATATTTCCTGTTGCGCGGTCTTGCCTTTTTTTCTCTAGAGAACAATTTTGTAGTAATACACCAAATATTTTAATTAATATTTAACTCAAAATTTCGGGTTGGTTTCTATTTTCGTAAGAATTCCGCAACAATATTTCATCGGAGAATCTCCGAAGAAATTCAACGCGTAGCTGTCAAAAATTGTTGACTTAACGCATAAAGCCGTCGTGCCTTCATGTGCGATGCATTTGGTCGGAAGTTGTACTCGAAATGCTAGTCCGAACGGATACCGAGGTACAAAATTCTCCGAAATCGAACAAATCGGAGAAAATTTTGTTCCGAGCGGATACCTCGATAGGGGTGATTATCTGTCAATGGTGACGTTCTGTCCAATTCGTCGATGTTGTGTGTCCTTCGTGTTGACAACATATACTTCGTCTTGCCCTCATTTACTGCTAAACTCATTTTTGCCGCTTCCTTCTCTATACTAGCAAACGTGGCTTAGACATCACGTTGGGTCCTACCAATGATGTCAATATCGTCGGCGTATGCTAGTAGTTGCACAGATTTTTAAAAAACTTTGCCTCTGGTGTTGGCTCGTGAGTTTTGCACAATCCTATCAAAAAATCAGATTGAAGAAGTAACATGACAGCGCATCGCCTAGCCTAAATCCTTTTTTGGTATCGAATGTGTCGGTGAGGTCGTTTCCGTCCCTGATGGAGCAGTGAGAATTCTCCATCGTCATCCTACACAAATGGACGAGTTTGGGCGGTATACCAAAACTAGACATGGCTCTGTATAGTTCGTCTCTATAAATGCTGTCGTATGCGGCTTTGAAATCGATGAATATGTGGTGGGTATCGATTTCGACTTCTTGGATTTTTTCCAGGATCTGCCGAAGTGTGAAGATTTGATCGGTTGTGAACTTTCCTGGCCTAAAACCACACTGGTAAGGGCCGATCAGGTTGTTGGTAAACGGTTTCAGGCGTTCACATATTACGGCAGATATGATACCGTAGGTGATGTTGCAGAGACTTATGCTTCTGTAGTTGGCGCACTTTAGAGGGTCTCCTTTTTCGTGGATCGGGCAAACGATGCTGAGGTTCCATTCTTCAGGCATACTTTCTTCCGACCAGATTCGGCTTATGAGTTGGTGGATGTTACTTACCAAGTCATCTCCGCCGGCTTTATAAAGCTCTGCGCGAAGGCCGTCATTTCCGGCAGCCTTATTAAGCTTCAGTTTAGATATTGCTATCCTCACTTCACTCAGGTCGGGTGGTTGGCAGCTTTCGCTGTCGTTGCCAATATTGAATGGTTCGTTCTGCTGACAGCGGAATGTTGTTCGTCATCACCGTTTAACAATCTGCAGAAGTGGTTCTTCCATATCCTCGGCATCGACTGTGTCTCAACTATGATATTTCCTTGTTCATCTCGACAGGACTCTGTCTGCAGAAGTGTGAACTTCCATATACTTAGTGTCTCAATTACGATGTTTTCTGGTTCATCTCGACAGGATTCTGTTCGAGCCTTGTATCCTTGGCTTTGAAGTTTTACCCTTTGGTAAAACTTGCGAACATGTTTCCTGGAGTCGCACCACTCTATATCCTCGATCGCTCGCTTTTCTCGCTCTTTTTCTTCTTTCTGAAAAGCCGGTGTTCTTCCCTTCTTGTCTGCCTATAGAGCTCAACGGCAGATCTCTTCTTCACCTGCAGCTTATTCTTAGCTATCCTTAGGAGGACATGTGGTTCCAACAGGACGGCGCCACAAGCCACACAGCGAATGCCACAATCAATTTATTGGAAACCAAGTTTGGAGAACGTGTTATCTCACGAAATGGTCCAGTCGCTTGGCCGCCTCGGTCGTGCGATTTGACGCCGTTAGACTATTTCCTGTGGGGCTACGTCAAGTCTATGGTCTATGCCAACAAGCCAGCGATATGCGACGTCGATATGTGTCTAGATGGTCAAACCAGTCTATGTGAAAATCACCGAATATTACAGAACTATTATTGCACTGTTGTTAGTAAGTAACCCACTGGTCAAAATGATCACAAAATTCAAGTTTTGTTACAAGATCTATATATTGCACCTGTGCGTTCAGGTGCATTTTTCGTGCAATTTTTGACAGCTAAGTGCATTTCTTCTTTCGATTTCCTCCGACAAAATTCTTCGCGGAATTTATTTACGAATTGTAAATAAATTCCTGTCCATCCTATGGCCCAACTTGAGCCTTGTAAATAAATTCCTGTGGATGGACAGACGGGACGATATATTTTTATCAATTTATTATCATTGATATCATACGCTTATTATATGGTGTATACCAATCCCGTACTAACATTCCCAACCCAATGCACACAAAGGTAAACAACAAACAGTACATGCATTCACGGATACACGCTCCGCTGATTTATTTTTAACGAGTTCGTGTCGTTTACAATGGCTATGCCTATTTATGTGTACAAAATACCGTGTAATCGGTTTAGTACAATTCTATTGAAAATTCATAAATATATATCGAAATAAAAACAAAACATAAACTTAAGGATTATTTACTTTGTGTATGGTATAAGGGGTGGTACCGGTGCAATAGTTGCGCTATCTACAGCTCAAGGACTTGAAATTGATGTTATCTGCAATTAGGAACATTTTCACTTCCCATATAGCGAAATTCTCTGCAACTCGAGGGACGAGTGGCCATTACTTAATTATGTTTCTTTATCAAATAGAAGGGTTACAGTAAGTTGTGTTATTAATGCAGGACGCCGCCACACCTTCCACATGATATGACGTGGGCTTACATTTTTTTTTTACTAAATACAAACGTTGAGGGCAAATACTAATTTAATTACTGGTTTGTAGAAGCAAGGTAAACTTTAATTAAATCATTTATACCATGGGAATAACTTAGTTAATGAAGATACATTTCTCCTGTGTGGTTCTATGAAGAAAGAGGTGTAAATAACAAGTAAGTAAATATAATTGAGTAAGTATTGTGCCTAACCTTATGTACGAGCATTTGTAGATACCATTACAATGATATCACGATAATTACTGGCAAACGGTAATTTATAGGCATTTATTACCCGTAGTAAAAGCATATTCTGGGACTATTTATAACAAACATAAACAGCCAACAACAATAATTTTTGTTGAAGAAATGTCATTTGGGTCAATTTGTAGATTGGTGCAGATAGGTGTTTTCTATTACGTTCTTGTTGTCTTGTGGAGAACTAATGTTATCTTGGTACTTTTGAATGTTTTACTAGCTCAACGATAAATGTCAAAAGCATTACAAATCGAACGCTTCTAACAGAGTTCTTGTGGTTGCGTTAGGTTATGGCAGGTATGGTGCCTTGGGGACAACCGTTTCTGAAAAGAATTTGAAAGTGAAAAATATGTACATATGTGATACCAAAGATGATAAAGCCATGCAGATGACGCCATATAATTTGAATCTCGTTTGTGTTTTCTCATGCGCCGCCCACCCGTACCGTTGCTGGTGAGCAAACGTTTTTTTTTTTGTTCTCAATGCGTCATCTGTATGGCTTTATGATCTTTTGTGATACTTAGTTGGGGCTATGGTTGCCTGAGAGTAACAGTCACTTCGGTCCGAACCTTTCCTTCTTCCTCCTAGAGATAGGGCGACAACCATATCCTTACATCTCCCTCTGTTTGCAGCTCGATACCTCGAATTGAGAATCAGTCAGATTAGGTTTTATGGGATGTTGAGACTCGGATAAGGCGTCAAACTAGCATATAGGCATCCATGGTCCTCGGCGACAACCGTTTCTGAAAAGAATTTAAAGGTGAAGAAAATTTATATGATAGTTAGTTGGGGTTATGCCTGAGAGTAACAGTCACTTCGTTCCTTTGTTCCGGGAGCATAGGGTGTCAACCAGGCCCTTCCATCTCCCTCTGTTTGCAGCTCGACACCTCAGCTGTGTCCACGATCGTAAATTTTCGAATTGAGCTTCCGTCAGAACAGTGGATCTCCATGTTGTTCTTGGCCTACCAACTCGCCTTACACCTTAAGGGTTCCATTGAAGGTTTCCTCAGTGTATGGCCAATCCAGTGCCATTTTCTCCGCTTGATGTCAGCATCCACTTTTATTTGTCCAGCCCTAAGCCACAATGCATTGTTTGAAATTACTTGTGGTCCTTAGGATGTAATGCAGTCAAGGATTAACAAAAGCTTGTAACCAGCTCGAGATGTTAGCGGAAGATTCTCGAAGGTTTTGTTACCTCTTGGAGACTCAATACCGTTTGTTGTAATTTTTCATATAAAAACTTTCTGCGCTCCACCGTTGGTGTTTCCAGGATGTGGTTAATAGCCCCATAAGCACTCTCTTCCAACGGCATGTCATGGTTAATAGCCCCATAAGCGCTCTCTTCCTTTCGATGGTCGAACACATTAAATTTCATGCCACCCAATATGGGAAAACAGACGCCTTCTGTAGCCGCCCACTATGGGTACAGACGCTACAAGCTGATGCCGTTAACCTTACAGGATAGGCTCATCCGCCATCAGACTATCATACCGTTGACCACCATATGCAGTTCCTCCGCCTTTAGGGAGCTTTTGTACAAGCCAAGGACCAGTCTTCTTCCTTTTGGTCTTTTCGTTATCGCTACTTTCCCATGATGTTCAATCTGGGATTGTGATCTGGAAACTCTTATTTACTTACTTACTTAAGTGGCGCTACAGTCCGGAATGAACCTGGGCCTCAACCAAAATGTCTCTCAAATTAGCTCGGTCCTTAGCTAACTGCCTCCAGTTACGCACTCCAAGTTGGTTAATGTTGGTTGCTACTTGTGCGCGCCAATTAAGGCGAGCTCTTACTCTACTGCCTCCTTTTGGCTGGAAATCGAAGACTCTGCGAGCCGGAGTGTTGGTGTCCATTCGTTCTAGATGTCCTAGCCATCTTAAACGTCCAATGCGTCTAATGGTGTTGGCTCTTTAGTTTTGCACAATCCTCTCAAGAACCAGATTAAAGAAGTCACATGACGGCGCATCGCCTTGCCTAAATCCGTTTCTGGTATCGAATGTGTCGGTGAGGTCGTTTCCGACCCTGATGGAACAGCGAGAATTCTCCATCGTCATCCTACACAAACGGTCGAGCTTGGGCGGTATGCCAAAACTAGACATGGCTTTGTATAGTTCGTCTCTATAAATGCTGTCGTATGCGACTTTGAAATCGATCTGGAAACTCTTACCAAAGCTTAACCTGGTAAGGGTTTAATCGGATTTTCAGGAATATTTGCGTGTTCATGTAGAATTGTTTGGCCAGTTGGTATATTTGGCGACCGTTGGATGGCTTTAAGTCGAATGGCTGAGTTAGCTGCCGTTTTCTTATCAAAGATCAAGGGGCAGAAGGTGAAAGGTAATGTCTAGTCCTGCTGAGGGTGCTGTAAGAAGTGCACCACCGATGTAAAGCTATGTCTAGCGCTTCCACATACTACTACTACATAAAGAATTATCGGTCTTATAACCAAGATATAGTGCCACTGCTTGATACGAGGTTGCATATATCCTGCATGAATAAAGTGCTACTGTCGCATTCTTTTCTCTTTTTGCTGTATTCAGCTCAGTTAAGCTTTCTGTTCAAAATAAGTCGCAGGTATTTTGCTTTATCTGAGAACGCGAGTGCAATTCCATTTAGTGACGGGGGTCTTTATGAGGACTTTTGTATTTCCTAGTGAACAGGACCAGTTCAGTCTTATAAGGGTTGACTCCCAGACCACAGCTGACTGCCGATTTGGAAAGTTTGTGTTATACGTTCAAGTGTATGTTCAAGTTCTACCCTGAGACTGTGATAGCAACGTCATCCGCGTAGGCATTCCTCTGCATCCAGTATGAGTAAAAGCTCGTTTACTGCTAAGTTCAAGAGAAGAGAGGGTATAGGACTCCACCTTATGGGATTTTCTGGCCGAAAGCACCAGGCTTTTTGATAGCAAATCAATCAGCATTCCAATTGAGTGAAGATTTTCAGACATGTTAGCACCTGAATGATGGCTCCCGAATTCACTTTGGTAAAAGCACCATCTATGTATAGGAATACACTGCAGCACAGTGATTTTTCGGTAATGCGTACTAATGTGTGTAGGACTGCTTCTACAGATCTGCCCTTACAGTACGCGAGATGCGGTTACCTGATTAACATCAATCCGGAGAATGATATTAATCAATCTTTTCAAGGTTTACAGAGTTTGATGTCAGAGCTACCCCATAGTTTATCGGAGAATAAGTATGAATATGCAGAGGGAATATGGGGGGGGTTCGTTTTCATACAAAAACCATTTGTATACCATACCCCATAGCATAACCAGGCGAAAAACGTTGTTTTTGTCGAACCATAAAAGATGAACTGTCTAAAAAATGTGTCATGACAATTTTGGTTGGTGACATTTTCTATATTTTATCGCCACAAAGCCCACATTTTGGGGATATTAATTTTTAGGATGGGATGTGATAGGGTATTAAATGATCCGCACAGCGGACTGTAGCCTTCTCATTTGATTTATTGTTCATTTGTTTTTATAAAGCAAAAGCCGTTTTTTTTTTTACTAAAATCACCCCTTAAAGTGAGCGAGGTAAATAACTTGGAATAGGCGGTATACGCACATTAAAATTGTTTATATATTTGCTCAGACACTTTTTTTAAAATTCAAAAATGGTAATTTTCTTACACTGTTCAGCTGGAAGCACCAAAGAGTTCGTTTACAAAATTCCATCCTTCTAGCTCAAATTTTAAGACCCAACAACTGGTGACGTATGGACGGACATGGTTAAATCGACCTAACTACGAGTCCTAGAGGCCTAGAATTGTGGCCAAAAATCATACAACCGTTTAGGCTGGAGAATCAATTATAAACTTACGAACCGACAGTTCTCTTTAAGGTTCCCGTATAATCGTAATGTTAAAATCGAACAATAGCTCAAGATCGAAATTCTTCATGAAAACATTTGTTTATTTTGCAAGAGAAAGTTAAAAATGTCACCCTTAAAACTACCACGCAAAAATTGTGTATCCAAATTATATGTATCCTAATATAATTGTTCAATCTACACACCTTAATTACCAGGTTCACAGTTGAGGAATAAATAATGCATGCTTACTGCCTTAACGTAATAATATATCAGTGCGAATTCATTTGATTAATCTTAAGGGATGCAAAATGTTTGACATAAGGTTACCCCATCTGGAACAAAATCATTCAATTTGTTCAAACTACATGCATATGTCGAAGGTACATCGTGTTCTATTACATGGCGGTGTGTTGTACATTTTAAGTCTTAAAAAATTCCCTGTGCTTCTTTCAAAGTCGGTTAATAATATGTTTGCATTTATTTTTCGAATTAACCGTTTAGTTTGTAAATACTGGATGTTTGACTTATACTGCCATTTAAAGTTAACAATTATTATAACTCTCTAAATATCTGTTGAGATTTAAGATAATCACCCCTATCGAGGTATCCATTCGAAACAAAACTTTCTCCGATTCGTTCGATATCGAAGAATTTCGTATTGAGGTATCCGTTCGGATTTGCATTTCGAGCAGATCTTCCAACAAAATGCATCGCACATGATCGCACAAAGGCTTGATGGGCTAAGTCAACAATTGACAATTACGCTTCGGAAGTTCTCCGATGAAAAATTGTTTTCGGATTTCTTACGAAAATGAAAACCACCACAAAATTGTGAGTAAATTGATAAATAAAATTATTTAGTGTGTTAGTTCAGAATCGTGCTCCAGAAAAAAAGAACCACAAGAGCGCAAAAGAAATATGTGCTTGAATGCAAATCTAAACACTTTTCACATTTATAAAACTACACAACTGACAGGTTGTCAAACGAACGCGATTGAATGCTTCATATATTTTGTTTCGCAACGGATGCGTATGCCTTTAGTTCTTCCGATCTATGGAAGATTGCGCCTCTGGTGTTGGCTCGGAAGTTTTGCACGATCCTCTCAGATCAGATAAGGGATAACACATGACATTGCCTAAATCCTTTTTTTTTGTGACTCTGATATAGCAGCGAGAATTCTCCATCTTCATCCTGCACAGGCGGACGAGTTTGGGCGGTATACCAAAATTAGACATGGCTCTATATAGCTCGTCTCTATAAATACTGTCCTAAGCGGCTTTGATCTCGATGAATAGGTGGTGGGTATCGATTTGGTCTTCTTGGGTTTTTTCCAGGATCTGCCGAAGTGTGAAGATTTGATCAGTTGTGGACTTTTTTTTTTTTTTTAATTCATTTTTTTTTATTTACTTAAAATATTAACTTATACTAGACAAAAATGCTTAAATCTAACTTATCAACAACATATCTACTTAATCTAACTTATCGGCCCATAGCGGGCGCTGTAAGCTTATAACTAACATTTTTCTTTTGCTTTTCAGCTTAAGTTTGTCATTTGTTTCTTATTATTAGTATTAAGACATTTAATTGCTTTTTCAAAGAAAAAATTAAAACTTTAAACAGTAACAATTTTTTTTTGTTTTATATAAAAACTTAATCTAGACTTAAACTAACTTAAACTACTTAAGACTAGTTAAACCTAACTAACACTACTTAAGACTACTTAACTACTTAAACCTAACTTAATTATAATCGGGGTGGCAATCACTCGTTGCATATGCCCCGAGGGTTTGTCATCCCGATTGCGTCATTGGGTCCAGCAAGCATTTATGCAACCATATTAAAATAAAATATGGTGCATAAGCCCAGCCCCAGACCTTGTACCTAAATTTAATTTACCTAAATACTAAGGAGTGGACTAAAAGTCCGCAAAGACCTGAGGAAGTGCAGAAATACTTTCCTCGTTTAGCCACCAAAACTCGGTGCGCTGCTTTTCAGCGTCGGTCCTATCGCGATCCGATACCGCCGTGCTAAAGCGAAGGAACTCCGGAGCATTGTCGACGTACCCATCGCGGACTAGCCGCTTGTCCCGCGCGTCACGGTAGCGATGGTATAAAACCGGGATACCGTTCCTGTCTTGTATTAACCCTAACGAATCGATATAAATGAATGCCTCTGGTGGAATAAAGCCGGACATGAGCGCACTCTCCATGTACATTTCATTGGGGTAATAAGCCCCGAATATCAGGCTGTTGTCGCTACTCATCGCCCTTGAAGCGTGCCTTCGAGTCACCTTAATTAGGAAATTATCAATTCTTTTCAATTGAGCCCCATTGTATAGAACCTCGTTGCGATAATATTTTATGTACTTGGAATCCGGCGTTCGGTACAATCCTAAGCAGGATCGGAGACAACGCCTCTCAAACAGCCGTATCCTTTCCATGTAGGATGGTGATACATTGAACCACACGGGACAACCGTAAGCGATGATCGGCCTTATGAGGGCCATGTAGCAAATGACTTTCACCCTTGAATCAAGTTGACTGCTATGAAACAATCTTCTTGTCATAGCATAAGCCCCCCTAGCCCTGGCCAGACAAGCATCCACATTTTTATTAAAATACAGAAACTTGTCAAGCCAGATGCCAAGGTATTTGACTTCACTTCTCACCGCCAACGGCCGTCCATGCTGTCCAATGATACACAATTTTTTCCAGTTTTTTCTGGTATCGCAAGAAGCCCTCTGCACTGGGGTCCTGAACAGAATTGTTTCGGTTTTTTGGAATTTGATCCTCAATTTCCAATCCTCGCGGCATGAATAGTGTCATGCCTCGCTCGAAAACCAAACTGATTTTCCGGAATAATTTTATTTTCCTCGACCCACTTAAGCAGAGCTCTATTGACTATTTTCTCAAATACCTTGCTTACATTCGGCAGAAGGCTTATTGACCGAAGATTTGAAGGGTTTGTTCTGTCCTTGTCCTTTTGGGGATAGGATGTACCACCGCCGTTTTCCAGTGCACCGGATAATGTGCATTATTCAGTGCATTGTTAAACAGCGTGGTGAAAATATCGACCGCTTCCATCAGTTGTGGACTATTTTCGACTAAAATCACACTGATAATAGCCGATCAGGTTATATGTAAACGGTATCAGGCTTTCACAGATTACGGCAGATAGGATCTTGTGGGCGATGTTAAGGAGTCTTATGCCTCTTTAGTTGGCGCAGTTCAGAGAGTCCCCTCTGTTGTGTATCGGGTTCCATTATTTAGGTATACTTTCGTTCGACAAAATTTACCTTATGGCTTATGAGTTTTTGAATGTTACTTACCAAGCCATCTCCGCCGGATTTATAAAGCTTGACTTTGGATATTGCTATCCTCACTATAAGTATATGCATTATGCATCGATTCAGAATTGCTGGAATTGCTTGGGGCCTTACATTTTGAGCTAAAATTATTAAATTTGTTAAATTTACTCTCTGTTTGACAAATGAAAACAAGTGTACTGATTTTAAAAGTCCGACCACGCCCATTTTTCAGTTTTTTTTTGGTCAAACTGCAAGAAATCTTAAAAAAGGTTCTGAGCAAGATAGTTACTTACCGATTAAGAAATTGATATTAATCCAATACTTCGGCTATATAAAGTTTTTTGACATGCCTACTTTTTGGTGTCGTTTTCTGTAAAAAAAAAAGCTAATTTCGGTTCAACTTAAAGAAAATTCGGTAACAAATTCGAGAATAATACTACGAACATTTGCTCTTTAGATAATTTCACCCCAAGCCCACATATTTGGGTCGTTTTCGTAAAAAAAAACATTTTGTATAGCCCGTTCCAAAGGACAATGCCATAGAAAACCGTCTTTTTGTCTTGAACCAAAAAAATATTTAAATAAACTTTCTGAAGAATTGTTATGAAAACGTCATTTTCTATATTTCATTCCAAATCAGTTTTTAGCCACGCTCACTTTTTTTGTGAGATTTATTTGTAGGATATTAAACAATTGTAGCCCTTCATATTTTTTTTATAAATTTAATATTTTGATATTCCAACAAGGATCTTTGTTGAAACATCATGATCAGAGAACGGATTTTGTTGACATTGCCTTATTTTTTCATTTTTTTTAACCAACATTGCCTTTTTGTGCCTTTTTAGTCACATTTATCAGTTCAGGCCCAGTTGGCATACATTCAAACCAATTTTTCATTTTGAGTCGACCCGAAAGAGCGTACATTTAAAAGTGTTGTGTTTTATTTTGAATTATTTTTCTAGTGCATATAGTAATACATATTAGGAAGTCTGATTGGAGATATTTTAAATATTTTGACGGGGATCGCTGAGCAATTGCAAAAAGCAAAAGGACCAGTAGCTGAATCTTTGATGAAAAAATTCAACGCCGTCTTTTCTGCAAAGAAATGACTCAAGGCCATCAGAGAAATAAATCATGTTGTAAATGGCACTGAAAACTTTAAATTGCCCACAAATATTGACGACGTGACGTCTTTTAACTGGGCTCCAGCTCCACTAGTCTCTGTCCACGAGAGGTTCTTTAGCTCAGGCACTAGGAGGGGGGAGTACGATAAGTTTGGCGGAAAAAATTGATAACGGTTTTTAGCTGATGGGTTAGAAGAAAGCATTTTTTACTATGAGAGGGGGTCTATCTCGCCCCGTTTAGGAGGTAGGGGTAATTTTAGAAAAAAAATTATTTAAAATAAAAAAAACAATTGCAACACTTACAATGAAGAATCATCCCGTTTTTGAAATCCAGGAACCAGTTCCAGTTAATCCTCAATTTAAATTTAATTATGTATGTCAATAGGTTTTGAAAAATTCGCACGCAAACTCAAAATTATGATAAAAAAATGCCAAACAAAATGTTTAGACCAATTTTTTCAAATTCGTGAAATGAAGTGATTTTCAGTTTTCTCAAAAAAAAATCGCATCCATTCCAAATCCTATCGTAAGTCAAATCAGGAGTGTGACATCTCACTGCTTATATGCGGAATTGATTTTAGTAATTTTCATTTTTCTCAAAAATCAATTAATCAATTTTTGATTAAGAATTTATTAGAGCAACGAACTTTAAAAAAAAATAAATATTTTTTAACAGTTTTGAAAAATTACACTTACAACTTATTTTTAAAAAAAAAACATTTTTCTTAAGTTTTGAGTCAAAAAATTGTTTTTTCAAAAACTATGCATAGTTTTATTTGATTTAAAAAAATAGTTTATATCTAGAACAATGCATCGGCTTTAAGAAAGGTGTACTACTAAATTGTAAGTACAGGTGGGCCAAAAGAAGTCATCCGATGTGGTTTGGCTCTCATTTTTATCGGTTGTGGCTCGCGCAGTGTGTGCCGTTGCTCCGTCCTGTTGCAACCACATGTCCTCCAGTCCTAATTGGTCCAATTACAGCAGAAAAAACTCGGTTAACATGGCCCTATAGCGCGCACCGTCTACTGTTGTCGTTTGACTTGATGACTCTTCCAACGTGACCAGCGGGTGTTATGGCTCCTCGTGCATTTCTCGTGGATTTTTGGTGCCCCAGAAGCGATAGTTTTGCTTGTTCACATACCCGCTGAGGTGGAAATGAGCCTCATCCTCATTATGATTTTGGTCGAAAAATCGTCCACTTCGTCCTCGAGATTGTGGATGGCTTGGGCGTAGGTTACACGCGTTTGGATGCACGGATTGGACTTTTTACGGGAACATTCGCAAGTCTTTGACCAAAATTCGCCTTTGGTACGAAAGCTTATGGCTAATTGCGAGGCACGGCGTCTGGTCGATGGTTCCGGCGACAGCTTGACATCATCGGCAACAGCGGGCCAGCCACTCTTGTCGACGTCTCGTGTGGTCCCATACTCTTCAAGGTGTGTGGCCAAAAAGCGCAGTGTTTGCGCAGTCGGTGTCGGACGGCCGGTTAATTCGCGACGGAATTCGCGTTGCGCCAACACTACAGACGAATTGTTACGCAAAAAAATAGACACGATTATTCTGCGTTCTTGGGGAGTGTATCGTTCCATGGCTTGTTCATTTGTAATCTATATCTGTCTAGTCCACAAATGTCAAAACAGATTTGCTATTGGCGGCCATTTGCAAAAATAAGAGCATCTTCCAATAGGGTGGTCTCTTTTGGCCCACCTTGTATTACCGTCATTTTATAATATATTTTTCCATTTTAAGTCATTTTTTTTCTAAAACTGCCCCTACCTCATAGACGGGGCGAGATAGACCCTCTACTAAAAACCCTTATTAATTTTTGGTGCCAAACTTATTACACTCATGTCAAGCTCTATAACATTTGACAAATTTGTATACAAAAGCATATAAAACACAAAAATTTATTAAAATCATTTTCATCGTTCTGTTGAAAATCGATATTTTCTCAAAAGAAGTAGTGAGTTACATTACTTGTAGCACTAAATAAAACTGAACCGTAAAATGCGTGAGTTTAACCAACGATGTGTATCCGATTTATTTCATATCAGATAGATACAATGATTCTTGGTGAAATATAACATTTACTCAGTCAATTCTTACGAGCATCCAATTTGTATCAACAGAATAACTTATACATGCACATTTTCAAATTTAGTGATTTTTTAATTCACAATGTCATTTCAAATGAAATAAATGGGCATCCTTTCTACATACCTACCCCTCATTAACTTGACACAAAAACAACCCTTTATGCACTCAATATTAAATTTCCAATTAATTAACTTCTCGCGTGATGAACGCGGTGAGTTTTCCTTTTGGATTTTTTTTTATTCACAGAAATGCTTGCATTAATTAGTACGATAAGCAAGGTTTTGTATATTTGATAATCCTTTGAATACTTCATTATTTGATATTCCCCAAAGTCAATGCGATTATACTTAGGCGCGGTGTGTCATCATAATTTGGGTGTGGCTTCATTCACGGGCACTCCACCTTGAGTAGTTTGTTAAGCAGTTGAATGCGACGATACTAAAAATCAGGTATCTCGAATGTTATACGGTTTTGGTTTAGCGCTTATATTATTTTTTTTATAATTTTTGGAAATCTAGAATTCCATAATTGTTGTGTCATGATGTAAAACGGTTCACGAAAGAGTTGTCGTGTGTTAAATGGAATGCTTAAATGTTACTGTGACCACACCTTTAAGGTTATTTATTTCAAAACTATAATATTGGTGTATTTAAGAAAAGTTAGCTTTCAATTATAAGGAGCATGGGCTTTAGCAAGAAGCCTGTTGCAACTCATATAGGGGTGGCATTGTGAGATAAAAGGTTGAGGGAGAAATAAACTTGGATATAAATCATTGGTGTAGTTCTATTAGATATCAACACCTAAAAATTCTATCTATTCTAAATTTAAATTGGACCTAAGTATATTGTAAAAATTCAATTCTTGAAAAATATTGCAATAATCGCATTTAACATAACACATGAAGGAATTAGTGAATAATTAGTCTTTCAAACTATCGTCTGCTCTTCCAATTACTAATGAAACTCCCCCAGTCAACCCACCTAACTACCCCAATTTCATTCATTCGTGCACTCTCAACCCAGCTTCCGAACCTTCACCTGTCACAACTGGCCTTACAGCTCCAAACAGTACAACCACTAGCTCCACCATTACATCACCTGCGTCTTTAGATCACTTGCTTCCTCCCAGTGTTAAACTTACGAAACAATTTACAGATCCCGGTATCGATAATCGCTATGTAATTTCACGACTTAGAGATCGAAAAATCTACGGTAATGTCTAGCATATCTATACGACAACGCTGATTCTATATGCTTATTTACCTACTTACGTACTTAAGTGGCACTGCAGTCCGAAATGAACCAGGGCCTCAAACAACATGCCTCTCTAATTAGCCCGGTCCTTAGCTAACTGCCTCCAGTTGCGCACTCCAAGTTGGTTGAGGTCGATTTCTACTTGTGCGCGCCACTTAAGGCGAGGTCTTCCTCTACTGCGTCCGACGTCTGGCTGGGAATCGAAGACTTTATGAGCCGGAGTATTATTGTCCATTCGTTCTACATGTCCTAGCCATCTTAAACGTTCAAATGTCGCTGTACAGCTCGTATAGTTCTTGGTTAAATCTTTGTTTCCATAGCCCGTCAACGCAAACGGGACCGAAGATTTTTCGAAGAATTTTCCTCTCAAATCGACCAAGGATTTCTTCATCCGCTTTTGAGACGGTCCATGCTTCAGCCCCGTAGAGCAGGACTGGGATGATCAGGATCTCATATAGGAACTCCTTAGCAGTTCGAGTAAGGGCTTTACTACTAAATTGCCTTCTTAGCCCGAAGAAACAGCGGTTGGCAAGAGTAATTCTTCGTTAAATTTTGACGAGATGTTGCTGTCAGAGTTAATAGCGGAGCCGAGATTGACGCAGTCCCGTACTACATAAAAGTTATGTCTGTCAATGGTGACGTCCTGTCTAATTCGTCGATGTTGTGTGTCCTTTCGTCAATATCGTCGGCGATTTTTGGAAATATGTGCCTCCGGTGTTGGCTCGTGAGTTTTGCACAATCCTCTCAAGAATCACATGACAGCGCATCGCCTTGCCTAAATCCATTTTTGGTATCGAATGTGTCGGTTAGGTCGTTTCCGACCCTGATGGAGCAGCGAGAATGCTCCTGGACTTTCCTGGCCTAAAACCACACTGATAGGGACCGATCAGGTTGTTGGTAAACGGTTTCAGGCGTTCACATATTATGACAGATATGATACCGTAAGTGATGTTGGGGAGACTTATGCTTCTGTAGTTGGCGCACTTTAGAGGGTCTCTGAGGTTCAATTCTTCAGGCATACTTTCTTCCGACCAGATTCGGCTTATGAGTTGGTGGATGTTACTTACCAAGTCATCTCCGCCGGCTTTATAAAGCTTTGCGCGAAGGCCGTCATTTCCGGCAGCCTTATTAAGCTTCAGTTTAGATATTGCTATCCTCACTTCACTGAGTTCGGGTGGTTGGCAGCTTTCGCTGTCGTTGCCAATATTGAATGGTTCGTTCTGCCTGACAGCGGAATGTTGTTCGTCATCGCAGTTTAACAATCTGCAGAAGTGGTTCTTCCATATCCTCGGCATCGACTGTGTCTTAACTACGATATTTCGTTGTTCATCTCGACAGGACTCTGTCTGCAGAAGTGTGAACTTCCATTCCATATCCTCAGCATCGACTGTGTCTCAACTACAAAGTTTTCTTGTTCATCTCGACAGGATTCTGTTCGAGCCTTGTATCCTTGGCTTTGAAGTTTTACCCTTTGGTAAAACTTGCGAACATCGTTCCTGGAGTGGCACCACTCTATATCCTCGAACGCTCGCTTTTCTCGCTTTTCTCGCTCTTTTTTCTTCTTTCTGAAAAGCCGGTGTTCTTCCCTTCTTCTCTGCCTATAGAGCTCAAAGGCAGATCTCCTCTTTACCTGCAGCTTATCCTTGTAGGCCTCGTTCTTGGCTGCGAGCATCTTTCGGCATTCCTTATCAAACCAAGGGTTTCCTGGTTTGATATTCCTTATGGATATCGCTGTAAGGAAGCCGTGTGCTGGCTATAGTGGCATTTCGTTTCGTGGCGAAGTCAATTAGCCTAAGTCCGTTACCAGATGTGTTGTCGTGTAGGCTATGTTTTCCGTCAATACTGCTAAAGATGTCTTTTCTTCCTACCTTTGCGATAAAATCTCCCAGCACGGTTTTAACATCGTGCTTCGGTAGTCGCTCATAGGTTTGTTCAAGGAGCTCCTAGAAGCAATCCATAGCTATATCCTCTTTTTCCTCAGTTGGGGCGTGAGCGCATATAAGGTTTATCTTGGCGAATTTGCCCTTGATGCGGATTGTTACAATGCGTTCGCTTATGTCTTCGAAACATAAGACTTACTGCCTAGGTCTGGCACTTATAACAAATCCGCATCCGAATAGTCACTGTTTCTGCGCACTATAACACGGTCCGTAGTATATGTCACTGTTTTTCATCCTCTATTTGCCCGGTCCATCCCATCATATTTCCTGGATAGCAGTAATGTCTGCTTTGTAGCAGTTTAGGACTTCCGCTAGTTGTTCGCTTGCACCTCTCTTGTTTAAGGTTCTCACATTCTAGGTTCAGATGCGAACGTCATTGTTCTTTTTTTGTTAGAAGGGTTGTCAACAATAAAATCAGTCTTCCCGAGCTTAACATACATTTTTTCCATGGTTTGGTAGTTAACCCAAAGCACAATCCCCAGTGGAGGGCCAGTTCCAATTTATTAGATACCCATAGGACACAGGGCGATCAGTATCCACTACTGGGTTAAGAGCTGCCGTTGTCCTTTCGGTTCATCCGCCACCATCTCTGTTCAAGAGGCCTGACTAACCCTTGAAATTCCTAGACAACCTGTTGTCCGAATATGTCGAAGCAACTTGTCTAGGTTCGCCTGGCCCAGCCTGCTGGTAGTACCCGATGGTTACCACTTGGAGGTTAAAAATAAGCACTTGATATGTAGTCAGAGTTATAACCACTGGGCATTGTCAAGTTAAAGCCAATCAGAGTCTAACCTCGTTCTACAGCACTCAAACCATCAAACTGCGTCAATTAGTGCAATGAAAAGTCACGGAAGTGATTATTATTGTAAAACCAGAAAAACCCAATAAGTTCAAACGTTTTTGAAAGCATATTACTCGGCCGCTTGAGAAAGCTTTCTATGAAAACCCCCATAAAAAGTATAAAGATAGTGAGATTGTCTAAATATCTTGTTCACACACTTTTTCACTTTTTTTTTGTCAGGATTAACAAGGAGCCCGTCTACCAGATTTCCTCATTCTAGCTCAAAATTGAATTTCCAAAAATTGGTTACGGACGGACAAACATGGCTTAATCGGTTCAGCTATCGATTCTGAGGCGATCCATATACTTTAAGGTATGTATATCTGAATTACTTTTCTATCTTACAAACTATGTACCAAAACTTACTTACCCCTATCGGATACTAAGTTTGTTAGAATTTTAATACAAAAGATAAAAATACAAAAGACCATGAACGGTCAACCAATATTTGTCCTAAAAAAAAAGAATGTAAATACATATAAACAATATTGTGGAATGGGTATGGCGGCCCGTGTCGAAAAGTCTTGAATTGAATTACTCCGAATCACGTCAGTCTTAGCAAAAATTATAAAGTCATACAGTTGATGCATTGAGAACAAAAAAAAAAAAAACAGAAACCAGATTCATGGTACAGGCGGGCGGCGTGCACGTGCACACATGAGAAACGAGATCAAAACGTATGGCGGGCTGTGGCAGTACGACCCGCTATAGAACAATTTTTCTTGTATGCATTGCGTCATCTGTATGACTTTATAATCTTTGGTCTTAGTGAAATGAGAAACTAAATGTAAGAGTCGGTTGACAGGATCTACCTATTCAAAAACATGTGTTCTCGAATGCACATACTGTTGTAAATATTCCCAGTAGATAAGTATTATGTGGTAATTATAAAGTATAAACTTCCATGGTGTCATTATCTAGTATACCATCCCAATTTAAAGACACGTCACCCATCTTACCTATCAACCTATTTAGTTTATTTCTTTAGGGAATAACATGACCAACCCTTAATTGTGGTCACTGTTATAAACACTCAACCCACCGTCACTGATTAGATTAAAAAAGGTGTTAAAGGATTCTTTACTTAGCATAACATACCTTTTGTATTTGCTGTGTCAGTTGGTGAATGTTTTGTGCGAAATGTACATAGTGTGACACAATAAAAAAAAAACTTGTTCCTGAATTCAAATGGATGGAATCAATTAAAAAAAGGAATGTAAAGCCAATCTTATTCAAAAAATTAGAAGTGTCTTTCTTCTTGATAAAATAGAGATAAAATAAAACTACAAAAAATATTGACCAAAATATATCATTATTTTGAAAACATAGGCTAAAATCCGTTGTGCGAATCGATGAATAGCCTATCCCATCTTTTTTTTAAATTGACATGAAATTTATTTTATTCGAAAGATAATCTTCTGGCATTGTAATTTAAATATGATTTTGGCATAAGACCGCCACGGCTGGCTCAGTCTAATCTGGAGGTCCAATTTCCGATTACTTTTTCCAACATTTGTACCCGTATATCGGCAATAACGTGGCGAATGTTGTCCTCCAAGTAGTCAATCGCCTACTACTACTGAAGACTACTGACTTCACATATCTCCACAGAAAATAGTCAAGCGGCGTTAAATCGCACGATCTTGAAGGCTCATTTACAGGACCAAAACGAGAAATTATGCGCTCAACGAACGGCTTCTTTCAACAAATCAATTGTGGCATGTTGCACCTTCTTGTTTAAACCACAGCTCCTCCACGTCATGGGTGTTTAATCGATGAAATAAAAAGTCGATTACTGACTTTTTCGCTCATCGATTAAACACCCATGATGTGCAGGAGCTGTGGTTTAAACAAGAAGGCTCTATAGCGGTCACCATTGACTGTATCGTTCTGTCCAGCATCGTTTTTAAAGAAGTACGGACCAATTATTCCACCAGCTGACTGAAATAGCAGTTTATACTGAAGGGTCTTAAATGAAAATAGGAGTGGGCTCTATGGTTTATTCCGACGAAATTGGGTTAGTCACATCCCTTCGACCAGCAAACTCATGCAGTGTATTCCAATCAGAGATCCTAGCCATACTCGAAGCTGCCGAATCGGCTATAGCATTGGCCATATCACATAAGAGAATCAGCCCTAGCAAGGTATCCGGCGGAGCGGAATATTCTCCGATTTTGTACGATTCGGAGAATTTTAGCTCCGAGGTATTCTTCCGAAAAGCTGTTCGGAATATTTCTCCGACATTTTGTAACGCATGCTGGCGAATTGCGTTGAATTGCGCTCAGGTGCATTTTTCGTGAAATTTTTGACAGCGAAGCGCAATTTTTTTCCGATTTCCTCCGACAAAAATTCTTTGCGGAATTTATTTACGAATTGTAGTGAAGTGGTTTTTTCTCCAATGACACATACCTCGAATGGAATTTGAACCTCCGACGAAGTATGCGTTGCGGAAAATTGTTTCAATCATTCAAAATCACTAGTAGTTGGGCGATGCCGCACAGAGCTAACGACTCTATGCAACCAGAACAAAGTCAAATTATTTGGATGCCGGGACACAATAACATTTCAGGAAATGAGAAAGCAGCTGAGCTAGCCAGAATTGGATCGTCCCGCTGCATCTCCTTATGCGACAGTAGGGTTCGATCCTCACTTGCTTTGGAACAACCCAGGTCACCACATAAGTATCACACTTAGTTAAAACATATAAAATGTGGTTAAATTTTAAGGGCCGATGTTGATTGTGAATAAGACACAAATTACTTAGGAAATTATTGTTATTTCATTTTCTTATGATAAGCTTGGTACGGTTAAATTTTGTATGGAACAAAATATCGGCCAAATGGCCGCCGCGACATCGGCGGCACACCTCCATCCGATGGTCCAAATTTTCTATGACGCTGATGCATAACCAAGTTCTATGCTGTTGATGTGCGGACTCATCTCATCCTTACCTCTTAAATTGTTGCTGGTTTATCGATGTACATCTTTTATTTCAAATAGCCCCAAAAAAATAAGTCCTACGGTGTTAAATCAGATGATCTTGGCAACCAATTGACATCAGCACCACGTGAGATAACACGGCCATTGAATTTGTCGCACAACAGAGCCATTGTTTCGTTAGCTGTTTGGCAAGTGGCACCGTCCTGTTGAAACCACATATCGTCCACATCCATATCTTCCAATTCGGGCCATAAAAAGTTCGTTATCATCTCACGATAGCGGACACCATTCACAGTAACTGCCTGACCAGCCTCATTTTGGAAAAAATACGGGCCGACGATGTCGCCAGCCCATAAACCGCACCAAACAGTCACTCTTTGTAGGTGCATTGGTTTTTCGACAATCACTCTTGCATTGTCATTCGCCCAAATGCGGCAATTCTGCTTGTTGACGAATCCACTGAGGTGAAAATGTGCCTCATCACTGAAGATGATTTACTTCGAAATTTGATCATCCACTGTTACCATTCCTTGCCACCGTTCTGACCATTGACGAGGATTGAAATGGTCAAGAGGATTTAGTTCTTGAGTCAATTGCACCTTGTAAGCATGTAAATGCAAGTCTTTATGCATAATGTTCATCAACGACGAGCGTGAGAGGTGCAATTGTTAGGCACGACGACGAGTTGAAGTGGACGGCTCTTCAGCCCCACTATCGCGAACACCAGCAATATTTTCTGCAGTAAAAGCTGTACGAGCATGCACTGGTGTTTTCACATATTTTACAGACCCGGTTTGCTCAAATTTTTGCACGATTTCTCCGATTGTTCGCACATTTGGACGATTAAATTGACCGAAAAAATCACGAAGAGCACGATATGCATTTTGATTTGAACGCCCATTTTCATAATAAGCCTGAATAACTTTAACGCGTTGCTCGATTGTGTATCTTTCCATGGTTCAAATTGAATTAGTCTGAAATTGGGAAATGTCAAATGAAATGCAAAAAAAAAAACTTGACGTTTAGGGTGGTTCACATTCAACATCGGCCCTTAAAATTTAACCACCCGTTATTATTCTTCTCAGGTTCAAATCTCTTAACAGAGGGCATAGCTATGGGTGCACGTAGGCCTATGCGAGATTGACGACTCACCTGAGCGTCAACAACCCATCAAACCTAACCTAACCTAAACCATAATAAATATGTGCACAATGTTCACCAAATCGAGTCACATTCTCTCTGCAAATAGCATTCAATCATCATTTGTTAATCTAGAAGCAACTAACAAAATTTCGAACACCTAAAACGATTGAAGATCTAGAACGTTTTTTTGGGTCTTACAAACTACTCAATGCTTTCATTTGATGCCCTAAAGAATGTTCTGCATGATGATAAATATTTAGGGTATTATGATCCAAATGGTAGGATTCAGTTATTTCTGTACAGAAGCAAGCCCTGTGGCTCTAGGTGCGGTATTATTCGTATCGGGTGTTTTCTTTAGAGGTATAGAACTTAGAATTGAAATAAAACAGAAGAAAATCGTTTAAATGTTTGAGGATAATTTTATGCCATTAATGTTTAGATACGATTTAGGGCATGTGGCCGTGCGGCTGGTTCGATGCAAGTCCAATTTTCAACCATTTTTTCGAACATTTGGGGTCGTATGTCGGCAATAACGCCACGAATGTTGGCTTCCAAGTCCCCTAACGTTGCTGGTTTGTTGGTGTAGACGAGCGACTTCACATGTCCCCAAAGAAAATAATCCAGTGGTGTCAAATCACACGTTCTTGGTGGCCAATTGACAGGTCCATTCCACGAAATTATGCGCTCATCGAATGTTTCCTTCACTAAATCGATTGTGACGGGCGCTGTGTGGCATGTAGCGCCGTCTTGTTGGAACCACATCTCATCCACATTCATGCCATCCAATTCGGGAACAAAAAGTCAGTTATCATGGCTCTGTACCGGTCTCCAGGTAACTGACTCTCCATCATCATTTCGCAAGAAGTAGTGCCCAATGACTCCACCAGCCCATAGAGCACACCAAACAGTCAGTTTTTGTGGATGTAATGGCGTTCCAACGGTCTCATGTGGATTCTCTTCACTCCGAATGCGGCAATTTTGCTTGTTGACATAGCCATCCTACTAAAAATGAGCCTCATCACTGAACAAAATCTTGGATGAAAATCAGCATCCACATCAATCTCATTTTTGGTCCATACACCAAAATCACGACGCATTGCATGGTCTCGCGGCTTTCTTGCTTTCTTGCACAAGCTGGATCTTGTAAGGTCGAAAGCAAATTTGGTTGCCCAAAATCTTCCATAAAGTTGATGTACAAAGCTCCAATTGCTGTGCACAGTGGCGAATCGATTCATTCGGGTCCTCTTCAACACTTTGCTCTACAGCGGCAATTGTTTCTTCTGTGCGCACTGTAAGACGTGCCTATTATCACATAGAGTAAACGTAGTGCGAAAACGATCCATGGTTAACCGAATTAATTGCTCCGATGGACGATTATGTCGACCATAAAATGGACGGAGCTTGCGGTTAACTTCGCGCACTGAATCATTATTTTCGAAATAAATTTGCACGATTTGCAAGCGTTGTTCATATGTCAACCTGTTCATGATAAAATGGCAGACCACGCTGAACGTAAATGACATTAAAGTTGCCCGAATTGACCACAAAATGTCAATTTTATCTCTATTTGAAAAACCAACCTCTAAAAAAACACCCGTTATTATAGGATTTTGAAGCAAAAGTCTATCTGAATGTGAAAAAAGATACTGCCAGACGGAAAATAAGGCATTAGCTCTTGTGCGGGTCTAGAACATTTCAGAGTATTTATATTTGTATGGGGAATTATTCGAGCTAATAACTGAAATCATTTTCAGTCCCAAATTTAAGACATGTGCTCTAATCGAAAAGTCGATACTTCGAATACAATCGTATCGATATAAGGTTTTTTTTTTTAAATCTGACTAGTCAAATATTGCTGAGTGTTGATCCCATCCTCTTTGCCAATATGATGAATAGTATTCTATTAAAAAAAACCGTTCACTTAGATTACTTATTTTATTTGTGAATTCATAATTTTCTTGCGCATATGATATTCGTCCCTATCGAGGTATCCGTTCGCAACAAAATTTTCTCCGATTTGTTCGATATCGGAGCATTATGTGCCGAGGTATCCGTTCGGATTTGCATTTTGAGAAAATCTTCCAACGAAATGCATCGCACAGGATCACACGTCGACTTAATGGGTAAAGTCAACAATTTTTAACAGCTACGCGTTGAATTTCTTCGGAAGTTCTCTGATGAAAAATTGTTGTGGAATTCTCACAAAAATGAAAACCACCCCGAAATTATGATTAAAATAATAAATAAAAGTATTTTTGTATTACTACAAAATCGTGCTCTAATCTAATCGTGAAATAAACGGCAAGAGCGAAGCAAGAAATAAATCTAAACTCCGGGTCACCCACTTTTCACATTTATTAAACTACACATCTGACAGCTTGTCAAACGTATGCGAATGCGTGCTTCATTTATTTTATTCGGCAATGCATACTTCGATGGTAAACTGAGTTCCGATCGGAACTGACTTTCGTTTCGGAAATTCTTCGAATGGATACCTCGATTTGGCTGATTGTTTGAAATGTCCATGACAGCTACTGTGTTATAATATTTATTTGAATTCACTACAGTAGTACCATTAAAAAAAGAAATAAAAAAAAAGAATAAAACTTGAGAATAAAATCCCAAACACTAATCGGTGCAGCGTTTAGACCGAAGAAGGAAAAGACAGGCGGAATCTCGGGAACCACATTTTTTCAACCTCGCTATCAATATAAAATTAGAATCAATAAAAAATCTCGCTAAGCCTACTTATAGGCTACCTACCTATGCGTTAAAAAATCATGACTTCTCTTTCTGTGATACACTAATAGTCTCTGATCCGCAAATTTTAATGTTTGTCGTACAAACTTGTCTATTCTGCAAATCAATTTATTCAATTGTTTTGTTTCCCAACAATGCAACCTATCATATGCCATTTCCCAGTGAGTGGATGTGTAGCCATATTAATCAGTAGAAAAAAAAATTCACAACTCCTAGTCTCAGTCTTAATAAAACGTTCACATGGCATTTGTAGTTTTCAGTTCCACTTGCTCGACTTGCACTAATTATTATAAATGCCACACATGCCCATACATGTTGAAAATCATATAAAAGTTCGGGGGAGTCACAGTGGCCTTTAGTGGTAGCGTGAGAAAGATTCATAATGCGGAGAAATCTGTAGTTCGATCCAGTGCTATTGCGACGGGTGTTTGCCTTTGGAAAACATTCTCGTACTCATATGTATATGAATTCATATCACTATGTCACCCATCTATTACAATTCATTAAGAGTGTTGTGGGATTAATTGGATTTAATTGATTTGCCAAACCAGACGAAATTGGCCAAACAGTCTAGATTCAGTGACAGCGATACACTGAAAGTGTTTGGTTAGCGACGGCATATAGAATAACGGAGTGAATCATTTCCAATTACTAAGCAAGATGACATCATCACTCCCATAGCATTATCCGCAATGTTTCAATTTAATAAGATATCACTTGCGCGGTATTTAAAAAAAAAAACTCGCCCATGCCGCCTCTGCGGTGGCAATGAATGTTGCCGCGTACGGAGAAATTAAGTAAAGACCGACCATGAGCCTATCCGGGCTAATGCGGTTTAAGAACGTAGGTATACCGATGTGTAATATAAATAATAACTGTACTTAGGAAATATTATTTTTTTGTTATATGTTCGCATGTATCTGCGAATAATTTGATTGAAAAAAGATTTTTCATACAGAGAAATTAATTATACGACGTTTTAGTAAAAGTCCGCCAAAAAATGCATTTAAAATAAAAATTTAATCAAAAATTTATCACAAATGCTTGTACGGTTAATATCTACCAACTAGTAGTACCTACCCAACTATACCCAATTTATACGGTTTGCACCTGTTACCGTATTGAATCGATATTTCCAAGTCAGTCCCATTTATTACCACTTAGATAAATGAATATTTTTCTGTAGCTGATAATAAATTTCGAATTTGGGTAATAAAGACACGCCGCAAACCACCTAGCTCGTAGAAAAAAACTCTGATTTGATAGGTATTAACCTTATTGAGCGGATGAAAAGTTTTCTAAAAAAAAATCTTGTCAAGTATTGGTAGGTTACGAAAAGAGTCAACTCTCTGACTTATTGCGTACCCTAAATTACTGATTTTAAATAAAAACAAATCGATAGAAACAAAGAGGGCTTTCTTTTAAAATCGTATATTATTTTGGCATTGTCAATTCTTAATTCTTATCCACGCTAAAAAAAAACTCCGGATTTTTATTTTCGTGATATTAAATGGAATTCTTTGTAGTCGGATCATGACTGTTGGATCTTACCATAATATGATAAATTATGCTTTCTTTGACTCCAAAAATCGATATTTTTAAAAAAAATGTTTGCTGCGCACAATTGAAGAGCATATTAAAAATAGGGGAAAAAAACTATTTCTGAATTTTTAAACATATTTTTTGGGTGTTTTAGGAGGAAAAAACGGGTAAATATTTGATTTTAGCAGTTCATGTCGTCAAACAGCCATAAACGCCCTGTAATTTGTATATTTTATGTTTTATTACATAAGTAAATGTCTTTAGCTTCAATATAGGGCGTATATCATTAAAATCGGGGCACGAATAAGTCTTAATATGACGTCATGAAACGCTGAAATCAAACATTTCTTTAAAATGTTCCTAAAACACTTATGAAATATATTTAAAAATTCAGAAACAGCTTTTATTTACTATTTTTAATATGCTCTACAAGTCTGCATACCAAAAAAAATTGTTTAAAAATATCGATTTTTTGAGTCAAAAAAATGACAAGGGGTACCTCTTATACTTTTTTTGACTCCAAAAATCGATATTTTTTAACCTTTTTTTTTGCTGCGCACATTTGAAGAGCATATTAAAAACAGAAACAGCTTTTATTTACTATTTTTAATATGCTCTACAAGTCTGCATACCAAAAAAAATTGTTTAAAAATATCGATTTTTTGAGTCAAAAAAATGACAAGGGGTACCTCTTATACTTTTTTTGACTCCAAAAATCGATATTTTTTAACCTTTTTTTTTGCTGCGCACATTTGAAGAGCATATTAAAAATAGTGGAAAAAAACTATTTCTGAATTTTTAAACATATTTTTTGGGTGTTTTAGGAGGAAAAAACGGGTAAATATTTGATTTTAGCAGTTCATGTCATCAAACAGCCATAAATGCCCTGTAATTTGTATATTTTATGTTTTATTACATAAGTAAATGTCTTTAGCTTCAATATAGGGGGTATATCATTAAAATCGGGGCGCGAATAAGTCTTAATATGACGTCATGAAACGCTGAAATCAAACATTTCTTTAAAATGTTCCTAAAACACTTATGAAATATATTTAAAAATTCAGAAACAGCTTTTATTTACTATTTTTAATATGCTCTACAAGTCTGCATACCAAAAAAAAATTGTTTAAAAATATCGATTTTTTGAGTCAAAAAAATGACAAGGGGTACCTCTTATACTTTTTTTGACTCCAAAAATCGATATTTTTTAACCTTTTTTTTTGCTGCGCACATTTGAAGAGCATATTAAAAACAGAAACAGCTTTTATTTACTATTTTTAATATGCTCTACAAGTCTGCATACCAAAAAAAATTGTTTAAAAATATCGATTTTTTGAGTCAAAAAAATGACAAGGGGTACCTCTTATACTTTTTTTGACTCCAAAAATCGATATTTTTTAACCTTTTTTTTTGCTGCGCACATTAGAAGAGCATATTAAAAATAGTGGAAAAAAACTATTTCTGAATTTTTAAACATATTTTTTGGGTGTTTTAGGAGGAAAAAACGGGTAAATATTTGATTTTAGCAGTTCATGTCATCAAACAGCCATAAATGCCCTGTAATTTGTATATTTTATGTTTTATTACATAAGTAAATGTCTTTAGCTTCAATATAGGGGGTATATCATTAAAATCGGGGCACGAATAAGTCTTAATATGACGTCATGAAACGCTGAAATCAAACATTTCTTTAAAATGTTCCTAAAACACTCATGAAATATATTTAAAAATTCAGAAACAGCTTTTATTTACTATTTTTAATATGCTCTACAAGTCTGCATACCAAAAAAAATTGTTTAAAAATATCGATTTTTTGAGTCAAAAAAATGACAAGGGGTACGTACGTACCTCTTATACTTTTTTTGACTCAAAAAATCGATATTTTTTAACCTTTTTTTTTGCTGCGCACATTTGAAGAGCATATTAAAAATAGTGGAAAAAAACTATTTCTGAATTTTTAAACATATTTTTTGGGTGTTTTAGGAGGAACAAACGGGTAAATATTTGATTTTAGCAGTTCATGTCATCAAACAGCCATAAATGCCCTGTAATTTGTATATTTTATGTTTTATTACATAAGTAAATGTCTTTAGCTTCAATATAGGGGGTATATCATTAAAATCGGGGCACGAATAAGTCTTAATATGACGTCATGAAACGCTGAAATCAAACATTTCTTTAAAATGTTCCTAAAACACTTATGAAATATATTTAAAAATTCAGAAACAGCTTTTATTTACTATTTTTAATATGCTCTACAAGTCTGCATACCAAAAAAAATTGTTTAAAAATATCGATTTTTTGAGTCAAAAAAATGACAAGGGTTACCTCTTATAATTTTTTTTGATAATTTTTTTGACTCCAAAAATCGATATTTTTTAACCTTTTTTTTTGCTGCGCACATTTGAAGAGCATATTAAAAATAGTGGAAAAAAACTATTTCTGAATTTTTAAACATATTTTTTGGGTGTTTTAGGAGGAAAAAACGGGTAAATATTTGATTTTAGCAGTTCATGTCATCAAACAGCCATAAGTGCCATGTAATTTGTATATTTTATGTTTTATTACATAAGTAAATGTCTTTAGCTTCAATATAGGGGGTTTATCATTAAAATCGGGGCACGAATAAGTCTTAATATGACGTCATGAAACGCTGAAATCAAACATTTCTTTAAAATGTTCCTAAAACATTATGAAATATATTTAAAAATTCAGAAACAGCTTTTATTTACTATTTTTAATATGCTCTACAAGTCTGCATACCAAAAAAAAATTGTTTAAAAATATCGATTTTTTGAGTCAAAAAAATGACAAGGGGTACCTCTTATACTTTTTTTGACTCAAAAAATCGATATTTTTTAACCTTTTTTTTTGCTGCGCACATTTGAAGAGCATATTAAAAATAGTGGAAAAAAACTATTTCTGAATTTTTAAACATATTTTTTGGGTGTTTTAGGAGGAAAAAACGGGTAAATATTTGATTTTAGCAGTTCATGTCATTAAACAGCCATAAGTGCCATGTAATTTGTATATTTTATGTTTTATTACATAAGTAAATGTCTTTAGCTTCAATATAGGGGGTTTATCATTAAAATCGGGGCACGAATAAGTCTTAATATGACGTCATGAAACGCTGAAATCAAACATTTCTTTAAAATGTTCCTAAAACACTTATGAAATATATTTAAAAATTCAGAAACAGCTTTTATTTACTATTTTTAATATGCTCTACAAGTCTGCATACCAAAAAAAATTGTTTAAAAATATCGATTTTTTGAGTCAAAAAAATGACAGGGGTACCTCTTATACTTTTTTTGACTCCAAAAATCGATATTTTTTAACCTTTTTTTTTGCTGCGCACATTTGAAGAGCATATTAAAAATAGTGGAAAAAAACTATTTCTGAATTTTTAAACATATTTTTTGGGTGTTTTAGGAGGAAAAAACGGGTAAATATTTGATTTTAGCAGTTCATGTCATCAAACAGCCATAAATGCCCTGTAATTTGTATATTTTATGTTTTATTACATAAGTAAATGTCTTTAGCTTCAATATAGGGGGTATATCATTAAAATCGGGGCACGAATAAGTCTTAATATGACGTCATGAAACGCTGAAATCAAACATTTCTTTAAAATGTTCCTAAAACACTCATGAAATATATTTAAAAATTCAGAAACAGCTTTTATTTACTATTTTTAATATGCTCTACAAGTCTGCATACCAAAAAAAATTGTTTAAAAATATCGATTTTTTGAGTCAAAAAAATGACAATGACTTTTTTTGACTCCAAAAATCGATATTTTTTAACCTTTTTTTTTGCTGCGCACATTTGAAGAGCATATTAAAAATAGTGGAAAAAAACTATTTCTGAATTTTTAAACATATTTTTTGGGTGTTTTAGGAGGAAAAAACGGGTAAATATTTGATTTTAGCAGTTCATGTCATCAAACAGCCATAAGTGCCATGTAATTTGTATATTTTATGTTTTATTACATAAGTAAATGTCTTTAGCTTCAATATAGGGGGTTTATCATTAAAATCGGGGCACGAATAAGTCTTAATATGACGTCATGAAACGCTGAAATCAAACATTTCTTTAAAATGTTCCTAAAACATTATGAAATATATTTAAAAATTCAGAAACAGCTTTTATTTACTATTTTTAATATGCTCTACAAGTCTGCATACAAAAAAAAAATTGTTTAAAAATATCGATTTTTTGAGTCAAAAAAATGACAAGGGGTACCTCTTATACTTTTTTTGACTCCAAAAATCGATATTTTTTAACCTTTTTTTTTGCTGCGCACATTTGAAGAGCATATTAAAAATAGTGGAAAAAAACTATTTCTGAATTTTTAAACATATTTTTTGGGTGTTTTAGGAGGAACAAACGGGTAAATATTTGATTTTAGCAGTTCATGTCATCAAACAGCCATAAATGCCCTGTAATTTGTATATTTTATGTTTTATTACATAAGTAAATGTCTTTAGCTTCAATATAGGGGGTATATCATTAAAATCGGGGCACGAATAAGTCTTAATATGACGTCATGAAACGCTGAAATCAAACATTTCTTTAAAATGTTCCTAAAACACTTATGAAATATATTTAAAAATTCAGAAACAGCTTTTATTTACTATTTTTAATATGCTCTACAAGTCTGCATACCAAAAAAAATTGTTTAAAAATATCGATTTTTTGAGTCAAAAAAATGACAAGGGTTACCTCTTATAATTTTTTTTGATAATTTTTTTGACTCCAAAAATCGATATTTTTTAACCTTTTTTTTTGCTGCGCACATTTGAAGAGCATATTAAAAATAGTGGAAAAAAACTATTTCTGAATTTTTAAACATATTTTTTGGGTGTTTTAGGAGGAAAAAACGGGTAAATACTTGATTTTAGCAGTTCATGTCATCAAACAGCCATAAATGCCCTGTAATTTGTATATTTTATGTTTTATTACATAAGTAAATGTCTTTAGCTTCAATATAGGGGGTATATCATTAAAATCGGGGCACGAATAAGTCTTAATATGACGTCATGAAACGCTGAAATCAAACATTTCTTTAAAATGTTCCTAAAACACTTATGAAATACATATATTTAAAAATTCAGAAACAGCTTTTATTTACTATTTTTAATATGCTCTACAAGTCTGCATACCAAAAAAAAATTGTTTAAAAATATCGATTTTTTGAGTCAAAAAAATGACAAGGGGTACCTCTTATACTTTTTTTGACTCCAAAAATCGATATTTTTTAACCTTTTTTTTTGCTGCGCACATTTGAAGAGCATATTAAAAATAGTGGAAAAAAACTATTTCTGAATTTTTAAACATATTTTTTGGGTGTTTTAGGAGGAAAAAACGGGTAAATATTTGATTTTAGCAGTTCATGTCATCAAACAGCCATAAATGCCCTGTAATTTGTATATTTTATGTTTTATTACATAAGTGAATGTCTTTAGCTTCAATATAGGGGGTATATCATTAAAATCGGGGCACGAATAAGTCTTAATATGACGTCATGAAACGCTGAAATCAAACATTTCTTTAAAATGTTCCTAAAACACTTATGAAATATATTTAAAAATTCAGAAACAGCTTTTATTTACTATTTTTAATATGCTCTACAAGTCTGCATACCAAAAAAAAATTGTTTAAAAATATCGATTTTTTGAGTCAAAAAAATGACAAGGGTTACCTCTTATAATTTTTTTTGACTCCAAAAATCGATATTTTTTAACCTTTTTTTTTGCTGCGCACATTTGAAGAGCATATTAAAAATAGTGGAAAAAAACTATTTCTGAATTTTTAAACATATTTTTTGGGTGTTTTAGGAGGAAAAAACGGGTAAATACTTGATTTTAGCAGTTCATGTCATCAAACAGCCATAAATGCCCTGTAATTTGTATATTTTATGTTTTATTACATAAGTAAATGTCTTTAGCTTCAATATAGGGGGTATATCATTAAAATCGGGGCACGAATAAGTCTTAATATGACGTCATGAAACGCTGAAATCAAACATTTCTTTAAAATGTTCCTAAAACACTTATGAAATATATTTAAAAATTCAGAAACAGCTTTTATTTACTATTTTTAATATGCTCTACAAGTCTGCATACCAAAAAAAATTGTTTAAAAATATCGATTTTTTGAGTCAAAAAAATGACAAGGGGTACCTCTTATACTTTTTTTGACTCCAAAAATCGATATTTTTTAACCTTTTTTTTTGCTGCGCACATTTGAAGAGCATATTAAAAACAGAAACAGCTTTTATTTACTATTTTTAATATGCTCTACAAGTCTGCATACCAAAAAAAATTGTTTAAAAATATCGATTTTTTGAGTCAAAAAAATGACAAGGGGTACCTCTTATACTTTTTTTGACTCCAAAAATCGATATTTTTTAACCTTTTTTTTTGCTGCGCACATTAGAAGAGCATATTAAAAATAGTGGAAAAAAACTATTTCTGAATTTTTAAACATATTTTTTGGGTGTTTTAGTATGAAAAAACGGGTAGATATTTGATTCATGTCATCAAACAGCCATAAATGCCCTGTAATTTGTATATTTTATGTTTTATTACATAAGTAAATGTCTTTAGCTTCAATATAGGGGGTATATCATTAAAATCGGGGCACGAATAAGTCTTAATATGACGTCATGAAACGCTGAAATCAAACATTTCTTTAAAATGTTCCTAAAACACTCATGAAATATATTTAAAAATTCAGAAACAGCTTTTATTTACTATTTTTAATATGCTCTACAAGTCTGCATACCAAAAAAAATTGTTTAAAAATATCGATTTTTTGAGTCAAAAAAATGACAAGGGGTACGTACCTCTTATACTTTTTTTGACTCAAAAAATCGATATTTTTTAACCTTTTTTTTTGCTGCGCACATTTGAAGAGCATATTAAAATAGTGGAAAAAAACTATTTCTGAATTTTTAAACATATTTTTTGGGTGTTTTAGGAGGAAAAAACGGGTAAATATTTGATTTTAGCAGTTCATGTCATTAAACAGCCATAAGTGCCATGTAATTTGTATATTTTATGTTTTATTACATAAGTAAATGTCTTTAGCTTCAATATAGGGGGTTTATCATTAAAATCGGGGCACGAATAAGTCTTAATATGACGTCATGAAACGCTGAAATCAAACATTTCTTTAAAATGTTCCTAAAACACTTATGAAATATATTTAAAAATTCAGAAACAGCTTTTATTTACTATTTTTAATATGCTCTACAAGTCTGCATACCAAAAAAAATTGTTTAAAAATATCGATTTTTTGAGTCAAAAAAATGACAATGACTTTTTTTGACTCCAAAAATCGATATTTTTTAACCTTTTTTTTTGCTGCGCACATTTGAAGAGCATATTAAAAATAGTGGAAAAAAACTATTTCTGAATTTTTAAACATATTTTTTGGGTGTTTTAGGAGGAAAAAACGGGTAAATATTTGATTTTAGCAGTTCATGTCATCAAACAGCCATAAATGCCCTGTAATTTGTATATTTTATGTTTTATTACATAAGTAAATGTCTTTAGCTTCAATATAGGGGGTATATCATTAAAATCGGGGCACGAATAAGTCTTAATATGACGTCATGAAACGCTGAAATCAAACATTTCTTTAAAATGTTCCTAAAACACTTATGAAATATATTTAAAAATTCAGAAACAGCTTTTATTTACTATTTTTAATATGCTCTACAAGTCTGCATACCAAAAAAAATTGTTTAAAAATATCGATTTTTTGAGTCAAAAAAATGACAAGGGGTACGTACCTCTTATACTTTTTTTGACTCAAAAAATCGATATTTTTTAACCTTTTTTTTTGCTGCGCACATTTGAAGAGCATATTAAAAATAGTGGAAAAAAACTATTTCTGAATTTTTAAACATATTTTTTGGGTGTTTTAGGAGGAAAAAACGGGTAAATATTTGATTTTAGCAGTTCATGTCATTAAACAGCCATAAGTGCCATGTAATTTGTATATTTTATGTTTTATTACATAAGTAAATGTCTTTAGCTTCAATATAGGGGGTTTATCATTAAAATCGGGGCACGAATAAGTCTTAATATGACGTCATGAAACGCTGAAATCAAACATTTCTTTAAAATGTTCCTAAAACACTTATGAAATATATTTAAAAATTCAGAAACAGCTTTTATTTACTATTTTTAATATGCTCTACAAGTCTGCATACCAAAAAAAATTGTTTAAAAATATCGATTTTTTGAGTCAAAAAAATGACAAGGGGTACCTCTTATACTTTTTTTGACTCCAAAAATCGATATTTTTTAACCTTTTTTTTTGCTGCGCACATTTGAAGAGCATATTAAAAATAGTGGAAAAAAACTACTTCTGAATTTTTAAACATATTTTTTGGGTGTTTTAGGAGGAACAAACGGGTAAATATTTGATTTTAGCAGTTCATGTCATCAAACAGCCATAAATGCCCTGTAATTTGTATATTTTATGTTTTATTACATAAGTAAATGTCTTTAGCTTCAATATAGGGGGTATATCATTAAAATCGGGGCACGAATAAGTCTTAATATGACGTCATGAAACGCTGAAATCAAACATTTCTTTAAAATGTTCCTAAAACACTTATGAAATATATTTAAAAATTCAGAAACAGCTTTTATTTACTATTTTTAATATGCTCTACAAGTCTGCATACCAAAAAAAATTGTTTAAAAATATCGATTTTTTGAGTCAAAAAAATGACAAGGGGTACCTCTTATACTTTTTTTGACTCCAAAAATCGATATTTTTTAACCTTTTTTTTTGCTGCGCACATTTGAAGAGCATATTAAAAATAGTGGAAAAAAACTATTTCTGAATTTTTAAACATATTTTTTGGGTGTTTTAGGAGGAAAAAACGGGTAAATATTTGATTTTAGCAGTTCATGTCATCAAACAGCCATAAATGCCCTGTAATTTGTATATTTTATGTTTTATTACATAAGTAAATGTCTTTAGCTTCAATATAGGGGGTATATCATTAAAATCGGGGCACGAATAAGTCTTAATATGACGTCATGAAACGCTGAAATCAAACATTTCTTTAAAATGTTCCTAAAACACTTATGAAATATATTTAAAAATTCAGAAACAGCTTTTATTTACTATTTTTAATATGCTCTACAAGTCTGCATACCAAAAAAAATTGTTTAAAAATATCGATTTTTTGAGTCAAAAAAATGACAAGGGGTACCTCTTATACTTTTTTTGACTCCAAAAATCGATATTTTTTAACCTTTTTTTTTGCTGCGCACATTTGAAGAGCATATTAAAAATAGTGGAAAAAAACTATTTCTGAATTTTTAAACATATTTTTTGGGTGTTTTAGGAGGAAAAAACGGGTAAATATTTGATTTTAGCAGTTCATGTCATCAAACAGCCATAAATGCCCTGTAATTTGTATATTTTATGTTTTATTACATAAGTAAATGTCTTTAGCTTCAATATAGGGGGTATATCATTAAAATCGGGGCACGAATAAGTCTTAATATGACGTCATGAAACGCTGAAATCAAACATTTCTTTAAAATGTTCCTAAAACACTTATGAAATATATTTAAAAATTCAGAAACAGCTTTTATTTACTATTTTTAATATGCTCTACAAGTCTGCATACCAAAAAAAATTGTTTAAAAATATCGATTTTTTGAGTCAAAAAAATGACAAGGGGTACCTCTTATACTTTTTTTGACTCCAAAAATCGATATTTTTTAACCTTTTTTTTTGCTGCGCACATTAGAAGAGCATATTAAAAATAGTGGAAAAAAACTATTTCTGAATTTTTAAACATATTTTTTGGGTGTTTTAGGAGGAAAAAACGGGTAAATATTTGATTTTAGCAGTTCATGTCATCAAACAGCCATAAATGCCCTGTAATTTGTATATTTTATGTTTTATTACATAAGTAAATGTCTTTAGCTTCAATATAGGGGGTATATCATTAAAATCGGGGCACGAATAAGTCTTAATATGACGTCATGAAACGCTGAAATCAAACATTTCTTTAAAATGTTCCTAAAACACTCATGAAATATATTTAAAAATTCAGAAACAGCTTTTATTTACTATTTTTAATATGCTCTACAAGTCTGCATACCAAAAAAAATTGTTTAAAAATATCGATTTTTTGAGTCAAAAAAATGACAATGACTTTTTTTGACTCCAAAAATCGATATTTTTTAACCTTTTTTTTTGCTGCGCACATTTGAAGAGCATATTAAAAATAGTGGAAAAAAACTATTTCTGAATTTTTAAACATATTTTTTGGGTGTTTTAGGAGGAAAAAACGGGTAAATATTTGATTTTAGCAGTTCATGTCATCAAACAGCCATAAATGCCCTGTAATTTGTATATTTTATGTTTTATTACATAAGTAAATGTCTTTAGCTTCAATATAGGGGGTATATCATTAAAATCGGGGCACGAATAAGTCTTAATATGACGTCATGAAACGCTGAAATCAAACATTTCTTTAAAATGTTCCTAAAACACTTATGAAATATATTTAAAAATTCAGAAACAGCTTTTATTTACTATTTTTAATATGCTCTACAAGTCTGCATACCAAAAAAAATTGTTTAAAAATATCGATTTTTTGAGTCAAAATAATGACAAGGGGTACGTACCTCTTATACTTTTTTTGACTCAAAAAATCGATATTTTTTAACCTTTTTTTTTGCTGCGCACATTTGAAGAGCATATTAAAAATAGTGGAAAAAAACTATTTCTGAATTTTTAAACATATTTTTTGGGTGTTTTAGGAGGAAAAAACGGGTAAATATTTGATTTTAGCAGTTCATGTCATCAAACAGCCATAAGTGCCATGTAATTTGTATATTTTATGTTTTATTACATAAGTAAATGTCTTTAGCTTCAATATAGGGGGTTTATCATTAAAATCGGGGCACGAATAAGTCTTAATATGACGTCATGAAACGCTGAAATCAAACATTTCTTTAAAATGTTCCTAAAACACTTATGAAATATATTTAAAAATTCAGAAACAGCTTTTATTTACTATTTTTAATATGCTCTACAAGTCTGCATACCAAAAAAAATTGTTTAAAAATATCGATTTTTTGAGTCAAAAAAATGACAAGGGTTACCTCTTATAATTTTTTTTGACTCCAAAAATCGATATTTTTTAACCTTTTTTTTTGCTGCGCACATTTGAAGAGCATATTAAAAATAGTGGAAAAAAACTATTTCTGAATTTTTAAACATATTTTTTGGGTGTTTTAGGAGGAACAAACGGGTAAATATTTGATTTTAGCAGTTCATGTCATCAAACAGCCATAAATGCCCTGTAATTTGTATATTTTATGTTTTATTACATAAGTAAATGTCTTTAGCTTCAATATAGGGGGTATATCATTAAAATCGGGGCACGAATAAGTCTTAATATGACGTCATGAAACGCTGAAATCAAACATTTCTTTAAAATGTTCCTAAAACACTTATGAAATATATTTAAAAATTCAGAAACAGCTTTTATTTACTATTTTTAATATGCTCTACAAGTCTGCATACCAAAAAAAATTGTTTAAAAATATCGATTTTTTGAGTCAAAAAAATGACAAGGGGTACCTCTTATACTTTTTTTGACTCCAAAAATCGATATTTTTTAACCTTTTTTTTTGCTGCGCACATTTGAAGAGCATATTAAAAATAGTGGAAAAAAACTATTTCTGAATTTTTAAACATATTTTTTGGGTGTTTTAGGAGGAAAAAACGGGTAAATATTTGATTTTAGCAGTTCATGTCATCAAACAGCCATAAATGCCCTGTAATTTGTATATTTTATGTTTTATTACATAAGTAAATGTCTTTAGCTTCAATATAGGGGGTATATCATTAAAATCGGGGCACGAATAAGTCTTAATATGACGTCATGAAACGCTGAAATCAAACATTTCTTTAAAATGTTCCTAAAACACTTATGAAATATATTTAAAAATTCAGAAACAGCTTTTATTTACTATTTTTAATATGCTCTACAAGTCTGCATACCAAAAAAAATTGTTTAAAAATATCGATTTTTTGAGTCAAAAAAATGACAAGGGGTACCTCTTATACTTTTTTTGACTCCAAAAATCGATATTTTTTAACCTTTTTTTTTGCTGCGCACATTTGAAGAGCATATTAAAAATAGTGGAAAAAAACTATTTCTGAATTTTTAAACATATTTTTTGGGTGTTTTAGGAGGAAAAAACGGGTAAATATTTGATTTTAGCAGTTCATGTCATCAAACAGCCATAAATGCCCTGTAATTTGTATATTTTATGTTTTATTACATAAGTAAATGTCTTTAGCTTCAATATAGGGGGTATATCATTAAAATCGGGGCACGAATAAGTCTTAATATGACGTCATGAAACGCTGAAATCAAACATTTCTTTAAAATGTTCCTAAAACACTTATGAAATATATTTAAAAATTCAGAAACAGCTTTTATTTACTATTTTTAATATGCTCTACAAGTCTGCATACCAAAAAAAATTGTTTAAAAATATCGATTTTTTGAGTCAAAAAAATGACAAGGGGTACCTCTTATACTTTTTTTGACTCCAAAAATCGATATTTTTTAACCTTTTTTTTTGCTGCGCACATTAGAAGAGCATATTAAAAATAGTGGAAAAAAACTATTTCTGAATTTTTAAACATATTTTTTGGGTGTTTTAGGAGGAAAAAACGGGTAAATATTTGATTTTAGCAGTTCATGTCATCAAACAGCCATAAATGCCCTGTAATTTGTATATTTTATGTTTTATTACATAAGTAAATGTCTTTAGCTTCAATATAGGGGGTATATCATTAAAATCGGGGCACGAATAAGTCTTAATATGACGTCATGAAACGCTGAAATCAAACATTTCTTTAAAATGTTCCTAAAACACTCATGAAATATATTTAAAAATTCAGAAACAGCTTTTATTTACTATTTTTAATATGCTCTACAAGTCTGCATACCAAAAAAAATTGTTTAAAAATATCGATTTTTTGAGTCAAAAAAATGACAATGACTTTTTTTGACTCCAAAAATCGATATTTTTTAACCTTTTTTTTTGCTGCGCACATTTGAAGAGCATATTAAAAATAGTGGAAAAAAACTATTTCTGAATTTTTAAACATATTTTTTGGGTGTTTTAGGAGGAAAAAACGGGTAAATATTTGATTTTAGCAGTTCATGTCATCAAACAGCCATAAATGCCCTGTAATTTGTATATTTTATGTTTTATTACATAAGTAAATGTCTTTAGCTTCAATATAGGGGGTATATCATTAAAATCGGGGCACGAATAAGTCTTAATATGACGTCATGAAACGCTGAAATCAAACATTTCTTTAAAATGTTCCTAAAACACTTATGAAATATATTTAAAAATTCAGAAACAGCTTTTATTTACTATTTTTAATATGCTCTACAAGTCTGCATACCAACAAAAATTGTTTAAAAATATCGATTTTTTGAGTCAAAAAAATGACAAGGGGTACGTACCTCTTATACTTTTTTTGACTCAAAAAATCGATATTTTTTAACCTTTTTTTTTGCTGCGCACATTTGAAGAGCATATTAAAAATAGTGGAAAAAAACTATTTCTGAATTTTTAAACATATTTTTTGGGTGTTTTAGGAGGAAAAAACGGGTAAATATTTGATTTTAGCAGTTCATGTCATCAAACAGCCATAAGTGCCATGTAATTTGTATATTTTATGTTTTATTACATAAGTAAATGTCTTTAGCTTCAATATAGGGGGTTTATCATTAAAATCGGGGCACGAATAAGTCTTAATATGACGTCATGAAACGCTGAAATCAAACATTTCTTTAAAATGTTCCTAAAACACTTATGAAATATATTTAAAAATTCAGAAACAGCTTTTATTTACTATTTTTAATATGCTCTACAAGTCTGCATACCAAAAAAAATTGTTTAAAAATATCGATTTTTTGAGTCAAAAAAATGACAAGGGTTACCTCTTATAATTTTTTTTGACTCCAAAAATCGATATTTTTTAACCTTTTTTTTTGCTGCGCACATTTGAAGAGCATATTAAAAATAGTGGAAAAAAACTATTTCTGAATTTTTAAACATATTTTTTGGGTGTTTTAGGAGGAAAAAACGGGTAAATACTTGATTTTAGCAGTTCATGTCATCAAACAGCCATAAATGCCCTGTAATTTGTATATTTTATGTTTTATTACATAAGTAAATGTCTTTAGCTTCAATATAGGGGGTATATCATTAAAATCGGGGCACGAATAAGTCTTAATATGACGTCATGAAACGCTGAAATCAAACATTTCTTTAAAATGTTCCTAAAACACTTATGAAATATATTTAAAAATTCAGAAACAGCTTTTATTTACTATTTTTAATATGCTCTACAAGTCTGCATACCAAAAAAAATTGTTTAAAAATATCGATTTTTTGAGTCAAAAAAATGACAAGGGGTACCTCTTATACTTTTTTTGACTCCAAAAATCGATATTTTTTAACCTTTTTTTTTGCTGCGCACATTTGAAGAGCATATTAAAAATAGTGGAAAAAAACTATTTCTGAATTTTTAAACATATTTTTTGGGTGTTTTAGGAGGAAAAAACGGGTAAATGTTTGATTTTAGCAGTTCATGTCATCAAACAGCCATAAATGCCCTGTAATTTGTATATTTTATGTTTTATTACATAAGTAAATGTCTTTAGCTTCAATATAGGGGGTATATCATTAAAATCGGGGCACGAATAAGTCTTAATATGACGTCATGAAACGCTGAAATCAAACATTTCTTTAAAATGTTCCTAAAACACTTATGAAATATATTTAAAAATTCAGAAACAGCTTTTATTTACTATTTTTAATATGCTCTACAAGTCTGCATACCAAAAAAAATTGTTTAAAAATATCGATTTTTTGAGTCAAAAAAATGACAAGGGGTACCTCTTATACTTTTTTTGACTCCAAAAATCGATATTTTTTAACCTTTTTTTTTGCTGCGCACATTTGAAGAGCATATTAAAAATAGTGGAAAAAAACTATTTCTGAATTTTTAAACATATTTTTTGGGTGTTTTAGGAGGAAAAAACGGGTAAATATTTGATTTTAGCAGTTCATGTCATCAAACAGCCATAAATGCCCTGTAATTTGTATATTTTATGTTTTATTACATAAGTAAATGTCTTTAGCTTCAATATAGGGGGTATATCATTAAAATCGGGGCACGAATAAGTCTTAATATGACGTCATGAAACGCTGAAATCAAACATTTCTTTAAAATGTTCCTAAAACACTTATGAAATATATTTAAAAATTCAGAAACAGCTTTTATTTACTATTTTTAATATGCTCTACAAGTCTGCATACCAAAAAAAATTGTTTAAAAATATCGATTTTTTGAGTCAAAAAAATGACAAGGGGTACCTCTTATACTTTTTTTGACTCCAAAAATCGATATTTTTTAACCTTTTTTTTTGCTGCGCACATTTGAAGAGCATATTAAAAATAGTGGAAAAAAACTATTTCTGAATTTTTAAACATATTTTTTGGGTGTTTTAGGAGGAAAAAACGGGTAAATGTTTGATTTTAGCAGTTCATGTCATCAAACAGCCATAAATGCCCTGTAATTTGTATATTTTATGTTTTATTACATAAGTAAATGTCTTTAGCTTCAATATAGGGGGTATATCATTAAAATCGGGGCACGAATAAGTCTTAATATGACGTCATGAAACGCTGAAATCAAACATTTCTTTAAAATGTTCCTAAAACACTTATGAAATATATTTAAAAATTCAGAAACAGCTTTTATTTACTATTTTTAATATGCTCTACAAGTCTGCATACCAAAAAAAATTGTTTAAAAATATCGATTTTTTGAGTCAAAAAAATGACAAGGGGTACGTACCTCTTATACTTTTTTTGACTCAAAAAATCGATATTTTTTAACCTTTTTTTTGCTACGCACATTTGAAGAGCATATTAAAAATAGTGGAAAAAAACTATTTCTGAATTTTTAAACATATTTTTTGGGTGTTTTAGGAGGAAAAAACGGGTAAATATTTGATTTTAGCAGTTCATGTCATCAAACAGCCATAAGTGCCATGTAATTTGTATATTTTATGTTTTATTACATAAGTAAATGTCTTTAGCTTCAATATAGGGGGTATATCATTAAAATCGGGGCACGAATAAGTCTTAATATGACGTCATGAAACGCTGAAATCAAACATTTCTTTAAAATGTTCCTAAAACACTTATGAAATATATTTAAAAATTCAGAAACAGCTTTTATTTACTATTTTTAATATGCTCTACAAGTCTGCATACCAAAAAAAATTGTTTAAAAATATCGATTTTTTGAGTCAAAAAAATGACAAGGGTTACCTCTTATAATTTTTTTTGACTCCAAAAATCGATATTTTTTAACCTTTTTTTTTGCTGCGCACATTTGAAGAGCATATTAAAAATAGTGGAAAAAAACTATTTCTGAATTTTTAAACATATTTTTTGGGTGTTTTAGGAGGAAAAAACGGGTAAATACTTGATTTTAGCAGTTCATGTCATCAAACAGCCATAAATGCCATGTAATTTGTATATTTTATGTTTTATTACATAAGTAAATGTCTTTAGCTTCAATATAGGGGGTATATCATTAAAATCGGGGCACGAATAAGTCTTAATATGACGTCATGAAACGCTGAAATCAAACATTTCTTTAAAATGTTCCTAAAACACTTATGAAATATATTTAAAAATTCAGAAACAGCTTTTATTTACTATTTTTAATATGCTCTACAAGTCTGCATACCAAAAAAAATTGTTTAAAAATATCGATTTTTTGAGTCAAAAAAATGACAAGGGGTACCTCTTATACTTTTTTTGACTCCAAAAATCGATATTTTTTAACCTTTTTTTTTGCTGCGCACATTTGAAGAGCATATTAAAAATAGTGGAAAAAAACTATTTCTGAATTTTTAAACATATTTTTTGGGTGTTTTAGGAGGAAAAAACGGGTAAATATTTGATTTTAGCAGTTCATGTCATCAAACAGCCATAAATGCCCTGTAATTTGTATATTTTATGTTTTATTACATAAGTAAATGTCTTTAGCTTCAATATAGGGGGTATATCATTAAAATCGGGGCACGAATAAGTCTTAATATGACGTCATGAAACGCTGAAATCAAACATTTCTTTAAAATGTTCCTAAAACACTTATGAAATATATTTAAAAATTCAGAAACAGCTTTTATTTACTATTTTTAATATGCTCTACAAGTCTGCATACCAAAAAAAATTGTTTAAAAATATCGATTTTTTGAGTCAAAAAAATGACAAGGGTTACCTCTTATAATTTTTTTTGACTCCAAAAATCGATATTTTTTAACCTTTTTTTTTGCTGCGCACATTTGAAGAGCATATTAAAAATAGTGGAAAAAAACTATTTCTGAATTTTTAAACATATTTTTTGGGTGTTTTAGGAGGAAAAAACGGGTAAATACTTGATTTTAGCAGTTCATGTCATCAAACAGCCATAAATGCCCTGTAATTTGTATATTTTATGTTTTATTACATAAGTAAATGTCTTTAGCTTCAATATAGGGGGTATATCATTAAAATCGGAGCACGAATAAGTCTTAATATGACGTCATGAAACGCTGAAATCAAACATTTCTTTAAAATGTTCCTAAAACACTTATGAAATATATTTAAAAATTCAGAAACAGCTTTTATTTACTATTTTTAATATGCTCTACAAGTCTGCATACCAAAAAAAATTGTTTAAAAATATCGATTTTTTGAGTCAAAAAAATGACAAGGGGTACCTCTTATACTTTTTTTGACTCCAAAAATCGATATTTTTTTAACCTTTTTTTTTGCTGCGCACATTTGAAGAGCATATTAAAAATAGTGGAAAAAAACTATTTCTGAATTTTTAAACATATTTTTTGGGTGTTTTAGGAGGAAAAAACGGGTAAATACTTGATTTTAGCAGTTCATGTCATCAAACAGCCATAAATGCCCTGTAATTTGTATATTTTATGTTTTATTACATAAGTAAATGTCTTTAGCTTCAATATAGGGGGTATATCATTAAAATCGGGGCACGAATAAGTCTTAATATGACGTCATGAAACGCTGAAATCAAACATTTCTTTAAAATGTTCCTAAAACACTTATGAAATATATTTAAAAATTCAGAAACAGCTTTTATTTACTATTTTTAATATGCTCTACAAGTCTGCATACCAAAAAAAATTGTTTAAAAATATCGATTTTTTGAGTCAAAAAAATGACAAGGGGTACCTCTTATACTTTTTTTGACTCCAAAAATCGATATTTTTTAACCTTTTTTTTTGCTGCGCACATTTGAAGAGCATATTAAAAATAGTGGAAAAAAACTATTTCTGAATTTTTAAACATATTTTTTGGGTGTTTTAGGAGGAAAAAACGGGTAAATATTTGATTTTAGCAGTTCATGTCATCAAACAGCCATAAATGCCCTGTAATTTGTATATTTTATGTTTTATTACATAAGTAAATGTCTTTAGCTTCAATATAGGGGGTATATCATTAAAATCGGGGCACGAATAAGTCTTAATATGACGTCATGAAACGCTGAAATCAAACATTTCTTTAAAATGTTCCTAAAACACTTATGAAATATATTTAAAAATTCGGAAACAGCTTTTATTTACTATTTTTAATATGCTCTACAAGTCTGCATACCAAAAAAAATTGTTTAAAAATATCGATTTTTTGAGTCAAAAAAATGACAAGGGGTACCTCTTATACTTTTTTTGACTCCAAAAATCGATATTTTTTAACCTTTTTTTTTGCTGCGCACATTTGAAGAGCATATTAAAAATAGTGGAAAAAAACTATTTCTGAATTTTTAAACATGTTTTTTGGGTGTTTTAGGAGGAAAAAACGGGTAAATATTTGATTTTAGCAGTTCATGTCATCAAACAGCCATAAATGCCCTGTAATTTGTATATTTTATGTTTTATTACATAAGTAAATGTCTTTAGCTTCAATATAGGGGGTATATCATTAAAATCGGGGCACGAATAAGTCTTAATATGACGTCATGAAACGCTGAAATCAAACATTTCTTTAAAATGTTCCTAAAACACTTATGAAATATATTTAAAAATTCAGAAACAGCTTTTATTTACTATTTTTAATATGCTCTACAAGTCTGCATACCAAAAAAAATTGTTTAAAAATATCGATTTTTTGAGTCAAAAAAATGACAAGGGTTACCTCTTATAATTTTTTTTGACTCCAAAAATCGATATTTTTTAACCTTTTTTTTTGCTGCGCACATTTGAAGAGCATATTAAAAATAGTGGAAAAAAACTATTTCTGAATTTTTAAACATATTTTTTGGGTGTTTTAGGAGGAAAAAACGGGTAAATACTTGATTTTAGCAGTTCATGTCATCAAACAGCCATAAATGCCCTGTAATTTGTATATTTTATGTTTTATTACATAAGTAAATGTCTTTAGCTTCAATATAGGGGGTATATCATTAAAATCGGAGCACGAATAAGTCTTAATATGACGTCATGAAACGCTGAAATCAAACATTTCTTTAAAATGTTCCTAAAACACTTATGAAATATATTTAAAAATTCAGAAACAGCTTTTATTTACTATTTTTAATATGCTCTACAAGTCTGCATACCAAAAAAAATTGTTTAAAAATATCGATTTTTTGAGTCAAAAAAATGACAAGGGGTACCTCTTATACTTTTTTTGACTCCAAAAATCGATATTTTTTAACCTTTTTTTTTGCTGCGCACATTTGAAGAGCATATTAAAAATAGTGGAAAAAAACTATTTCTGAATTTTTAAACATATTTTTTGGGTGTTTTAGGAGGAAAAAACGGGTAAATATTTGATTTTAGCAGTTCATGTCATCAAACAGCCATAAATGCCCTGTAATTTGTATATTTTATGTTTTATTACATAAGTAAATGTCTTTAGCTTCAATATAGGGGGTATATCATTAAAATCGGGGCACGAATAAGTCTTAATATGACGTCATGAAACGCTGAAATCAAACATTTCTTTAAAATGTTCCTAAAACACTTATGAAATATATTTAAAAATTCAGAAACAGCTTTTATTTACTATTTTTAATATGCTCTACAAGTCTGCATACCAACTATTTTTTTTTTAGATATCGAAATGACAAGGGGTCTGAGGGAGGTACACTTTGTCAATTACTAACTGTGTTTATTTTGCTGATACCGTAGCCCTTGTTTAGCATTCATTAGCTGCTTATGATCTAATGTTAGTAAACATCTTAAGCCTCTTTCACACTTCAGACCAAACTATGCGCTTGCAGGAAACTTGAATGACGAATCAATATCGAAAATCCCCAATATAATCTCATATGATTCAATATGTATTTCACTCAAAGGTTACGGTGTAGCCAAGCCATTAAATGTAATTCAAATCTATTTATCTAAGTGATTAAAAACATAATAAAACCAAATAAAATATAAAAATAACCATTTAAAGTTATAAATTTATTTATTTTCAGTTTTAAACATATCCTGCAATTTACCAATGTTATCTCTCCAGGCTTTGTTACATTAATCCAGCTGGATGGGTATTCAACAAAAAACTGTGATTTTTCATTCCTTCAAAATGCAACAAAATCACAAGAAAATCCACCAAGAATAGTAAAACAACGGTGTTTGCTTATAAATTTATTTATTTTTTGTTTTAAATGTTAAATATAGTTCACCTATTCAACTTGGCGCCCTACTGCATCGTTCCTGCTATGCATCTAAAACTACACATCTCTCCAACATCGAAAAGCAGTTTTTAAAACGTATCATATCAAGAATCCTTGTCACTGTAAAATATATTCAAAGCTGGAAAAAATATTTTCTGTATTCATATATTTATGTGACATAAATGTAAAAATATTGTAAATCCTTGTAAATAGAAAAAAACACAAAATGAATTAATAAAAATATATCACATGCAAAAACCAAACCTTGGCTTACATTTTATTTATTTTTGACTACACCACGCTCTGCGCCATCCTTAAGTTTGAAAACGTTCAAAATTACACCACTCTATGTGCTTGCGAAGTGGTGGAAACAAATACAAAACCTACGTCATGCAAAATCCTCATCAAATATAAAAAAAAAAATTTCGACCCACCCTACCAACATTTGTAAATGTGCCATCTAATAAGCTTCTCACATATGACGTCACCGCGACTGCTGCAAAAAATCCGGGCAAAATTACAAAACTGTCAATTGCACCAGGCGCTCAGAAATATCAGTAGGGGTCACCTTCTGAGAAATGAGATCGATTGAAAAAAGTATTGCATAGTCTGTGGCCGACGGTGGTTTACGCTTTTTTTTCATGTAGCCTACTATTAGGGTGTGCAGTGAATATTTTTTTCAGCGACACCACCACCTGCTGTTATTTCTGATTTTCTGCACGCCTGGTACAATTTGGCATTTTTGTGAATTTAGCACTGGACCTGATACGTCATTTTAAAGAAATGCGTTGTGGTGCGGTGTGGATAGGAAAAGTGTACACTCATCGATGAATGGTTTTCACATGGTTGTGCTGTTTGTTGGTTAATCAAGGTTTGCTATGTTATGGATGATTTCGCCAGGTGGTGATCTTCATTTTTATTTTATCGGCGTAGATCGTTGTAATCCTGCATATGTTCTGTAACTTCCAGGAATGTTTTTTAGTGTGGGTGTAGATGATTTTTTTTAAGTAAGTAGATAAATAAAACACAATTATAAACAGTCGTTGTTTTTTTTTTATTTCGAATAATTTTTTTCGTGATTTTGTTGTTTACATACATTTGTATAATTAGTATTCAATACAATGACAAGTTGTTGTTTATCTGAATCGATAGCAAAGCCGGGCTATGTAACTCCTATAATGTCAGTCGACGCGTTCGGTTCAGTTGCGTGTGTGTTCGTTCCTCTTTTTGTAAGTAGCACTGCGTTTGTCATTTTTCTCACGGAGGTTTTTTGGGCAAAACGTGGCTATGTTGCGTTGCATTCTCCCTGTTCTGGCTCGAACACTTCTGAATGGACCTGTAATGAAATGTGGGGTACCCCTTATAGTTTTTTTGACTGAGCAAATCTATATTATTTAAACTTTTTATTTGATATATAGAATTGAAGAGCATATCGATAACACCCCGTAAAAATGTACTAAACGAAAAATTTTCAAGAAATTACTTTTTGACTTGCCCCTACAAATTATACGCAAGCTCAAGGTTTTTGTGTTGGTTTGAGGTTTCTACCATTAAATAAAATTTATAGTACACTACAAAATACACAAATAATTTCCAACATAGGAAGTTTTTTTTGTCTACTGTCAAATTTTAAAAATGTCGCTTAATACATTGTTCCGTAAAGATAACGATATTAAAAATAGTTAAAAAAAAAACAATTTATAAATTTTTAAACATATTTTTAAGGTGTTTTAGGAAGAAAAGAACATTTAAATACAGGATGTCCGCCGGGAAGGTGTACTACTTTATTTTGCCGGCATTTTGGTTAACATTAGTCTTGAGAGTGCATATTTGGCAGTCGTGAAGTAGACACGTTGCAAATTTATTATGGAAAAATATTCGATAAACTAGCGTGTTTTAATCGTTCAAACATTTTATCAAAATCAATCATCGGTTACTGTGACGATGAGAAAGTTACGTGAAACTTTTGGGAGAAACAACGTGCCAACAAAACGCAATATTTATCGTGTACTGAATGATTTCGAAGAAAGAGAGTCTGTAGGTGATAGGCCCAAGCATGGACTACAACGTACTGCAAGATCGGCTGAAAACATTACTGCTGCTCAAGGAAGTGTTCAAAACAATCCATCAACCTCAATTCGACGCCGTGCTCAGAAGATTGGTCTTTAAGGAACAACTTTGGCTAGAATTTTGCACAAGGATTTGCATTTGTTTCCATTTAAGATTCAGTTGACACAAAAGCCTCTTCCACAAAACCATTTACGCCGCCATACATATGCCAATAGGATGTTACAGCTAGCCCATGACAATCCCGATTTTCATGAAAAAATCATAATGATTTTGGGCAATGGAAAACCCTCAAATTATTCATCAGTCACCTTTGCATCGATTAAAAGTTACAGTCTGGTGTGTGATTTGGTCAGGAGGAATCATTGGACCTTACTTCTTTGAAAATGAAAATGGCGTAACGGTAACTGTGAATAGGGAGCGATATCGTGATATGATTGGAAACTTTTTAACGCCACAACTGCATGTTTTGGGCTTGATGAGCTTGTGGTATCAGCAAGACGGTGCCACATCGCATACAGCCAGGATTGCAATGGAATTACAGCGAGACCTCTTTCCACAAGTTATTTCAAGAAATGGTCATGTTGATTGGCCTCCACGGTCGCCTGATTTGACTGCTTCGGACTTCTTTTTGTGGGAATATTTGTATATTTTATATTTGACGTGCTATGTCAAAAAAAACCACATTGGACGTTCAAGATGTCTAGAACATGTACAGCAAAAGAACACCAATACCCCGGCTCGCAAGTCTGGGATTCCCAATCAGACGTCGGACGCAGTAGAGGTAATCCTCGCCTTAAGTTGCGCGCACAAGTAGAAACCACCCTTAGCCGACCTAATCGGAGAGGTAAGTTGGCTAATGCCCAGGTTCACCCCGGACTGTTACGCCACATAAGTAAGTAAGCAATTTAAAAGTAATTGTTGATAATAACAGGTGCTACACGACCACTCCTCCAACATTATTTAATTCACAAAATTATATGAATTTAAATGAATATATCTGTGTATATTGATAAATCAATCATATGTGTATGTATGTTCGAATTATATTTCGTATAAATTTTATTGATCAGTCATATTGATGTAAAATTATTTTATTCCATAATAAATGTTTATTCTCCTCTTCTTTGATATGGAAATTAATAGAAGGAAAAGCTGTCCATATTGGAATTGTCTTTAATCTTTATAATATGCTAATTTGAAACGCCTTTGGCACAACTTTTCATCATCCTTTACTCCTTGTTTCAACTCAGATTAAAGACAGATGGCTTTTGAAGATGAATTGGTGCGTTTAATTCTAAAGATATGCGCCCGCACAAAGTTCTTGAAAGACGTTTTCAACTGTATTTTAGCAAGCACCCCAATGCTTTGCTTGGAATTTTACTTTCAGGATGTTTGGTAACAATAATAAAGTTTTTACTGAAAAAAGGTAGCCATAGGTATATCTACCATACGCATAGCATGCGGTGACTTATTACGTGAAAGGGTATGTGGGGGCGAAGGCTGTCAATGTACTTCATTATGCAGTAGATCTACATTTATTTTTGCATTATTAAGGATCAAAATTTAATTTTTACAAATCGAAAAAGTCACTTGTTTGATCTGGATGCACTCATCGTAAAAATAAAAATATCCTTCATACCATGAAGAAAAAAAAAAGATATACAGGGTGTTCAACTGTATATACAGAGTGGCTGATGAATATTGCAACATTAAGAAACTCAAAATCCATGTGCACCATCTTACCAAAAAATTGTTCATTACTGCTTGGAGAGTTGAGACAGGAATAGCCGCAAGCGTTTCTCGAATGGATTGCTTAAGTTCATTCAAATTTGTTGGTTTTGCTATGCAGACTTCCTGTTTGCAAAAACCCCAATGGAAAGTCAGATGCAGTAAGGTCAGGCGACCAAAGGATTGTGGAGTTTCTGGATATAAGGTTCTAGGGAAATTTTCGTCACAATTCTGTCATAACAGGACGGGCTATGTGAGGAGTTGCATCACCTTGCTGACAACGAGTTGAAAGAAATTCTCATTCGGCGTCATTCTGGGTAAAAAAAACTCTCTCAGCTTGCTCAAGTAATGGTCTCCACTCTCCAGTAACACAAACGGTGTGACCGTTTTCTTCGAAAAGTAGGGCCCGTGATGAAACTGCACACCACACTGTGACACGAAGTGGATGCAATAACGTCTCATGGAGAATCACTAGGTTGGGAGCACTCGTTATTTAACAATTTTGTTTGTTTATGTTGCCGTTTAAATTGAAATGGGATTCGTCAGACATAAAAAAAAAACAGTTCAACATGTTTCCGTCCTCTTCCACCATTTGAAGTATCTTCTGGCAAAATTTCAAGCTAACCCGCGAGACTGCTGCGTTCAGTTTGTTGATCATATAAATTTTATATGGGAATAAGTCCAAATCATTGTACAAAATGGACTGCAATGACTGTCTGATTATACCCATTTGAGCAGATAAGCTTCTTGTCGAAACTCTTGGATTGCTTTGTATTGCAGCAGCTACAGCAGCGATTATTTCTTCCGTCCGAACTGAAATTTTTCGATGGTAAGGTCTTCTTTCGGCTGACCCATGCTCGGCAAAATTGTTAACAAGTGTCATTGTCATTACGTTCCATCTGCTCGGAGGATTGCCGCGAAACGTGCGCCTATACTCTCTTTAAACCGAAACTATGGACTCCTGTGCGTGATAAGGGCGGACAATAAAAATTCTTGATTCAGTGTCCAAGTTATCCATTCATCAAATAGAATAAAAGTTATCAATTTTTTTTTAGGCAGCGGCCTTCATCCGCCACCTTGTATCAGTATAAATTCAGAAGATCTTGCTCTGTCCCAGCCGATGGCCTCAGTCGCCAGTGCTGTTATGTGTCTGTAGTTCATTGCCATTCATGTGCAAAGTACTGTGATTTCAATATCAGAAGACCAACAAATATTTTACGATTTAAATAAACCAGAAATTTTCCTTTTTATTTTTGTCCTAGATTTTGGATACTGCAAACAATTTCAATAACGTATTTCAATCCGATATGACATAGATACCATTTTATAAAACTTTCTTAAGGCTGGACTACTCGATGACTCTTTAATACTATAAGTCAGAGGTTCCAACATTTGTTTCTCGTATTCACTTTCAAAATTAACCTGGTTTTGGTGGCCCCTTTTGCTACATTTTTCCTATATAGCCAATACTATTAAAAAATGCGAAGATTAGGTCTAACGAGGGAGAGTTGCGTTGTGGCTGAGGTTCCAACCTAAATTTGGAGATGTAAAAATAAAAAGAAAATTAAAAATGTTCTTATATTTTGTTTATTAAAATAATACGGTAGGCAAATCAACAATTAAAAAAAAACCATAACTTTAATGGGAGGGATGTACTCAATGGATTGACAGGAAATGGGCTTCAGGAGGAATATCCACAAATCTCCCAATTCTGTTCCTTTTTTGTTAATAATTTTATAACGATAAACTTTTTTCGACAAGATATGACGAGGAAAATTCTATTAAAAGTTGTCTCGCAATTTCCCACTGACCAGGATACTTTTCGGGTATTTCTGCCTGCAGCCAAAATGTTTGATAGCCTTTTTTTAATTTTACCGTCAGCTCCTCATTGGTGCTATGCTCGAGTAGATCCTCCTGTAATACCACATTCGACACTTCCGTTTTATCAAGTGCATTTATGATCCACGGTGGTATTGCCATCGTGAGAAATATATCTTCAAACCAATTTTTGCAGGCCATTAATAGTTTGAAAGTATGTCTGAATATCCTCATCATGACACTCTACCTGTGATGAATTTGGAAACTTAGAGAATTCGCGCCGACTAATAGTTTGATTCATCAATTGTAAATCTCCAAGAAAAGCCACCTACTTATGTGGCGTGACAGTCCGGAATGAACCTGGGCCTCAACCAACATGCCCCTCCAATTAGCCCGGCCCTTAGCTTACTGCCTCCAGTTGCGCACTCCAAGATGGTTATGGTCGGTTTCTACTTGTGCGCGCCACTTAAGGCGAGGTCTTCCTCTACTGCGTCCGACGTCTGGCTGGGAATCGAAGACTCTGCGAGCCGGAGTATTGGTGTTCATTCGTTCTACATGTCCCAGCCACCTTAAACTTCCAATCCGGAGTTATTAGACCAGTGGCATGTCGCTGTACAGCTCGTATTTTTCTTGGTTGAATATTCGTCTCCATAGCCCATAAACGGAAACGGCACCGAAGATTTTTCGAAGAATTTCTCACTCGAAACGACTAAGGATTGCTTTATTCACCTATAATACGGTCCATGATTCAGTACCGAGTACCAGAACAGGGATGATCAGGGTATTGTGTGCGATCTCCTTAGTTGTTCGAGTGCGAGCTTTACTTCTTTACCTTGCCTTCTTAGCCCAAAGAAACAGGGTTGGCAAGAATAATTCTTCTTTTAGTTTCTGACGAGATGTTGCTCTCAGATTTAATAGCGGAGCTGAGAAAACAAAATCCCGTATACTATCTCATAGTTATATCTGTCAGTGGTGACGTTTTTTTTTCAATTCGTCAATATTGTGTGTCCTTTCGTGTTGACAGCATTAACTTGGTCTTACCCTCATTTACTACTAAACCCATTGTTTCGGCTTCCCTTCTCTATACTGGCAAACGTTGCTATGACATCACGTTGAGTCCTACCAATGATGTTAATATCTTCGGCGTATGCTAGTAGTTGCACGGATTTTTGGAAATTGGCTGGGGAGTTTTGCACAATCCTCTCAAGATCAAACCGAAGTAAAATTTTCAATTCCATTATGTTTAGTGTTCCAATGAAGTTGTTCAGTGATAGCTAAATTTGGACACTTAGTCGACGACAGCATTTGAATGAAATTCTCTCTAAACTTAAAATGGCATGAACCAAACTAACAGCTCAAATAAAGATTTTCATTGATTGATTTTTTTGTCAGCAAGTCAGGAAGCTCTTATTGGATCAAGCTTTACATGAACTGCCAGACTTTGTCAATATTATGGCTACCTAAGCTACGTTACTTTTCCTGGGTTTTCAATTGTCTTTCATCAGCTATGGGATAGGGGACCATTATTTTATACACTCATTTGCCCAACTCATACACATTCGCACTCACTTATGGTACGTACCTTGTCCTGCCTTCATCCATCGACAATCCTATTTAAATATCTTCTACTCCGTTTTTGGAAGTTAAGAAGTGTCTAAATCATTTTCAAAAAAATAAAGTAATCCAGCCAACATTTCATTTGACATTGGAGGCAGGTACATTAAAAATACTTAACCGGCGAATCCATAGGAAACACTTATTCCCAAGTGTGCAATATAATTTAAATATTACATACTTGCATGTAAAATTAAAATTCTGCGAATAAAATGGAGGCATGTTCGTGAACTTACAGGATGTGATATATGATTTCAACGCATACTACCCTTAGGGATAGGTGTATACCTATGTGATTCGCGGTATACAGCCAGATATAGAGATATGTGATAGAAAACAAATACAGAAAATTATTTCGCTAACAAAAACAGGTCGAAAAAGAATTTCCATTTCAAAATGTGAGGAACACCCCTCAGTAAATTTGAAAATTCAAAAATATCACTTGGAGCAGGTGGGAGGCGAAAACCCATCGAAATGAAATTGACACTCCAATCGGCCCGCTTTTATCGCAGTTATTGTGGACAGGATAGCATTTATTAGTTTCCGATTCAAATATGAATATCCGTCCTCGTACCTACAACTCAATCTATATGCACGGGTGTGCTACCCGCAAGCCAACGGATATGTTTTTATGGGTTCGCTTATAGGTTTGTATTTACAGCGATGCGATGGAATGGCATACGAAACAAGCACGTCCTGAACTGTAACGACAGGAAAATAAATTGCTCAAAATATATTTTATAAAATTGAACTGACGTGTCACGCGAATTCATCGTATAGATGGAACTTTGTGGTTGTGTGCGGAAAGGACAATTTCTTCTGCCATGGCTGTACATACGTTCACCTTTTATTATACATTGGAGATACATTATTGGGCAAGGGGATATTGATGAGAACGGCACAAGTATTGGATGTGAAGCCGATGGGGAAAATTATATACAGATAGACACTTGTTGGTCTATTGGGTATTCGGTTGCGACATAATGAATTACCTTTATTGACAACTTAATGTTTATAGGTGTCGTATAGCTATGGCGAAGACCCTTTAGCACTTGAGCGTTGTCGATTTTTGTCTTTTGTAGCCTTGTCAGATAAATTAAGTGGAAATGGTACATCGGGGTTGGCTATTTGCACAGTTAATCAATAATGTATTAGCGGTATAGCGGTAGGTATACTTAGCAGTATCGGTTTACTGCAGCAATTCAATTAACATTACTTTTTTATTGTAACGCAAATGTTCATGGTTATAGGTAGATAATGTGTAAATTATTAAAATGGCTTAGGGTAAGTTATTATTGACAAAAAAAAAAAAACCAACACATAGCGATTGTAAAATAATTTAATTTTTGAGAGATGAGTTCTTGGATGTTTTATTCCGTCGAATTGCAACCACTTGCGGAATACCCCCGGATACCTGGAATGTTGAACTCACACTGTACAACCTGATGACAATTAAAAAATTGACTTCGCCTTGATTTAGGAAGATAGATAGGAAGGATAGAACACTCGAACAGAAGAAGGAAATATTTTAGTTGAGACATAGTAGATGCTGAGGATATGGAAGAACCACTTCTGCTGACTGTTAAACGGCGATGAACAACAACATTCCGCTTTCAGGCAGAACCATTCAATATTGGCGACGAAAGCGAAAACTACTAACCACCTGAATTAAGTGAAGTAAGGATAGCAATATCTAAACTCAAGCTTAACAAGGCTGTCGGAAATGACGACCTTTCTGTTAAGCTTTATAAAGTAGGCCGGGTAACATTTACCAACTCGTAAACCAAATTCGGTCAGAAGAGAGTTTGGCTGAAGAATGAAACCTCATGATCGTTTGCCCGATTCTCAAAAAAGGAGAGCTTTTGAACCACCTAAAAAGGCATACGACTCCTCAACATCACCTACAAGACATTATCTGCCGAAACACATATTGGAACCCCTGAAACCGTCTACTAACAACCTGATCGGCTCTTATCAGTATGGTTTTAGGCCAGGAAAGTCCACAACTGATCAAATTTCCATACTTTGGCAGATCCTGAAAAAAAAAAACAAAGAAGTCCAAATCGATACCCACCACCTGTTCATCGATTTCAAAGCCGCATACGACAGTATTTATAAAGACGAACTATACAGAGCCATGTCTAGCTTTGGTAAACCGCCCAAACTTGTCCGTTTGTGTAGGATGACGATGGAGAATTCTCGGTACTCCATCTTGGGTCGGAAACGACCTCACTGACACATTCGATACCAAAAAGGGATTTAGGCAAGGCGATGCGCTGTCATGTGACTTCTTCAATCTGATTCTTGCGAGGATTGTGCAAAACTCACGAGCCAACACCAGAGGTACAATTTTCCAAAAATCGGTACAATTACTAGCATTACGCTGACGATATTGACATCATGCTGCTATAGAGAAGAAAGTGGCAAAAATGAGTTGAGCAGTAAATGAGGGCAAGACGAAGTATATGCTGTCAACACGAAAGGACACACAACATCGACGAATTGGACAGAACGTAACAATTGACAGAAATAACTTTGAGGTACTACGGGACTCTGTCTATCTCGGCTACGCTATTAACTATGGCAACAAACATATCGTCAGAAATTAAACGAAGAATCACTCTTGCCCAACCGGTGTTTCTTCCCGGCTAAGAAGGCAATTTAGTAGTAATGCCCTCACTTAAACTACTAAGGAGATTCCTGCTCTACGGCGCTAAAGCATGGACCGTCTCAAAAGCGGATGAAGAAATCCTTGGTCGATTTGAGAGAAAAATTTATCGAAAAATCTTCGGTCCCGTTTGCGTTGATGGGCTATGGAGACGAAGATTCAACCAAGAACTATACGAGCTGTACAGCGACCTGACCCTGGTCAAAAAAAAACTCCGCATTGGACGTTTAAGATGGCTAGGACACGTAGAACAAATAGACACCCATACTCCGACTCGCCGAGTCTTCAATTCCCAGCCACACGTCGGACGCAGTCGAGGAAGACCTAGCCTTAAGTGCCGCGCAAAAGTAGAAACGCACCTCAACCAACTTGGAGTGCGTAGCTGAAGGCAGTTAGCTAAGACTGGGCTAATTGGAGAGGCTTGTTGGCTGAGGCCCAGATTCAATCCGGACTGTAGAGCTACTTAAGTAAGTAAGTAAGTAACCAGTTGACAATTTGAAATTAAAAGCTCCAATTATGGGCGATCTACCTAAGTTTATTGAGACCAATTAGCATAAGAGGTTGACGATATGGCAGCAAAAGAAAATAACTTTCTGAATTAAAGTGACGAAGCGCAAACAGTAAAAATTGTTTTTGAAAAGATAAAATACGGGAAATGTAATTCGCATAATATAGACTGCATACTTGACATTCAAACTCTAACACAGAACGCACAAGACCAACAAAAATCTTTTAGTTACATATGGGATAAAGTTCTCTAAGGCAACGCTAAACTAGACCAAAGCTAAACGGGTTGAGATTTAAGGCTGACCTACAATAGTCGGAAGCAATCGGAAGCTAATGTTAAAATTTTACGTTAAGTTTTTATCAGAACTGTTGAACTCGAGTTGCCCATAATAGACTTTGGTGAATGGAAGCGATTGTCAGAGTAAAAGCCGTGTGGCAAAAAAAAAAAAAAAATTCGTTGCTTATGAACTTACAAATTTGAATGAACACCACTGTTGAAGTGATATGTCAAATTTTTGTATGAAAGAGCAAATGAATTCGCTTCTTCGCAAGTGAGCAAAAGTGAACGAAAACTGAACGAATCGAAGCGAAAAGCTATTCTGGTCATACAAACAGAGTGCATGTGTTCGCACAGTTACGGAAGTGGTCGCCCGCAACCATCTTCTATTATAGTTCAGCCTTTAGTAAAAATGTTGATGCTGATATGCAATTTAAAGTCCAGTTTCGGGTCAAAAATTAGCAAAAAAGCAATTAGCAGCAAAATTATGTTTATTCGAGTCCTATCTAGAATAACTTATAAATAAGGCATTGAGCGCAGGAGTGGCGTAACCCTCATTTTCTAAATTTTGAGTTTATTTCACCACCATGAAGACTAAAAATATTTAATTCAAACGCAAAAGTGTTAAACTTTTTGTTTTTCAGTTTTTATTTAAAAAAATAAATCAAATAAGGCGGATTTATGTTTTTGTAAAATTTTCAACCAAGAATATCTCAATTGTTTCAGTTTGGGGTTACGCCACTACTGCTATCAGTGCCTCAAATATAAATTTTAAGGGCCGATGTTGAATGTGAACCACATATAAACGTCAAGTTTTTTCTGCATTTCATTTGACATTTCTCAATTTCAGACTAAACTCAATTTAAATCATGGAAAGATACACAATCGAGCAACGCGTTAAAGTTATTCAGGCTTATTATGAAAATGGGCGTTCAAATCAAAATGCATATCGTGCACTTCGTGATTTTTTCGGTCAATTTAATCGTCAAAATGTGCGTACAACCGGAAAAATCGTGCAACAAAGTTGAGCAAACCGGGTCTGTGGGAGATGTGAAAACACCAGTGCATGCTCGTAGTGTAGAAAATATTGCTGCTGTTCGCGATAGTGTGGCTGAAGAGCCGTCCACCTCAACTCCACGTCGTGTCCAAAAATTGCACCTCTCACGCTCGTCGTTGATGAACATTATGCATAAAGAATTGCATTAACATGCTAACAAGATGCAATTGACTCAAGAACTAAAGCCTCTTGACCATTTCAAGAGTCGTCAATGGTCAGAATGGTGGCAAGAAATGGCAACAGTGGATGATAAATTTTCGAAGAAAATCATCTTCAGTGATAAGGCACATTTTCACCTCAGTGGATTCGTCATAAGCAGAATTGCCGCATGTGGGCGAATGATAATCCAAGAGTGATTGACGAAAAACCAATGCACCCCAAAGAGTGACTGTTTGGTGCGGTTTATGGGCTGGCGGCATCATAGGGCCGTTTTTTTTTCCAAAATGAGGCCGGTCAGGCAGCTACTGCGAATGGTGTTCGCTATCGTGAGATGATAACGAACTTTTTATGGCCCGAATTGGAAGATATAGATGTGGACGATATGTGGTTTCAACAGGACGGTGCCACTTACCACACAGCTAACGAAACAATGGCTCTTTTGCGCGAAAAATTCAATGGCTTTGTTATCTCACGTGGTGACAATGTCAAATCATGTGATTTGACACCGTTGGACTTCTTTCTTTGGGGTTAATTGAAAGAAAAGGTGTGCGTTGATAAGCCAGCAACAATTCGAAAGCTAAATGATGATATAATTCGACACATTAACGGCATAGAACCTCGATTATGCCGCAGCGTCATCGAAAATTTGGACCATCGGATGGAGGTGTGCCGCTGAGGTCGCGGCGGCCATTTGGCCAATATTTTATTCCATACATGATTGAACCCAACCAATATCATCATAATAAAAATAAATGACAATAATTTTTTAAATATTTTGTGTTTTATTCAAAATTAACATCGGCCCTTAAAGTTTAACCACACTTTTCATTAAGATATAGTCTATGGAATTTTTATTTCAAATAAAGCCTCACAATATTCGAAATAATCTGGGTTTTCAGTACCAGTATGAGGCGTTAATTTCATTTTACATTTCTATATTTCGAAGAATATACATCTCGTTTTGAATTTACTTATTTCTAACAAATAGATGTTTTGTGCTCTTTTGATTTATACATCTCTGAAGCAATTTTCATCATTCATACTTCTTATTTGCCGCATGGTTTTATATGGACGAAATTTTTGTTCGATTAGTTTTAAGTGGTTGTCAACAATAAAAAGTCATAATACTTCTCAACACTATAACCTGCAACGATGTATCGAAATTGCGGGTGTGTATATCAGGCGTGGGATGTTGTCTTGATTCGTTTAATTAAAACAACTGAGTTTCGAAATCTGAGGGGTTCTTTTTCACATTTTAAGTGCCGGCAATATTGCGTGACTGGGTGCCATCCAACTTGTTGAAGCCCTCTTTTGTAGATTGGCCGGCATTGCTGATTCAAAGGATGAGTTTCTTTCTTGATCGGAACCACTATGAACCAAATGGCATTGATCAATTAATTGCCATTAAAAGAAGGGAGATTTTCAATTAAAAAATCTACTTAATTTAAATTGATCACCGCGGTTAATAACATTGCGATTGCCGACTACAGAACTGAGAGTTTTCAACTTGAAATTGGATCGCGTATAAAACTTATATAAGTATTGAGTAAATTCTATAAAAAAAATATTCAATAAGAATCAATGAGGCTTCCGCCTTGACATGTAAATTTCTTAATAACTATAAAAGGAGTTATATATCGTAAGAAAATTAATAAAATAATTTTCACAATGTACATGCGTATATTGTATGTATTCTATTTTAGGAAGTTAAACTGATGTCTACAACTATGTTTGGATGTACAAAAAAATTGTAAACAATTGATTGGATAGGTATTACCTTTGCATATAAAGAAAGTCCCATAACTCACGCTATTTTGATAGAAAATAAAGATTTTCAATTCGAAAGCTTAAGATTTTTATTTATTCATAGAGCATGCGAATTGGGGTTAATTGTAAAATGGCATATCGGATAAATGACCGCCACGCCTTTGCTAGCAAGTCTTTTATTGAAATTTTCTATGACTTTCTATGATATCTCACATAAATACACCGCCCAATTCGCTTTTTAAATGCGTTGGTGGTCATAGGCTTGTTTGCATAGTTATTTGACTTAAAAAAAAGCCCAAAAGAAAAAAGTCCAATGGCGTTAGATCGCAAGATCTGGATGACAATTCTAATAGCAAAAACGGGCGATTACACAATTAGAAAATGAATCATGCAGTCATTAAGTTTTTTTTTCTGGATGTTTGTCATGTGGCACCGTCTTGTTGAAACCACATGCTAGTCACATCCATATCTTGTAATTTAGCCACTAAAAACTGGGTGGTCATGTCACCATAACGAACAACATAATTTGTTACTGCCTGTTACCACATTGTCGATAAAAAATGGTCCGATATTGCCTCCAGCCCAAAATCCGCACCAAACAGTCACGCCTTGTGGATGCATTTGGTTTTCAACATTAGCTCGTGGGTTTTCTGAATCACAAATGCGACAATTTTGATGATTAACGAAGGCATCCGCATCCACTGGCTGTTGTTCCAAAATCCATTCAACGAACTCTCTTCGCGCTGCATGGTCACTGGTACTGTAGGCTTCAGTCCGTGAGTCAATTAAACTTTGTAAGCATGATGTTTCAAGCCCTTGGGAGAATTCGCTTCAGAGAGCTTCTCGAAGTTCCCAATTCTTGACAACAGTGACGAATTGATGCCCCTGGACTGCCAGCAATAGGTGGGTACAGGTAGCACCAAGTAGCATTTATGTAGCACTCTTTGTTACCACGACTCGTGTTACCTAATTTATGATTGTTGTAGATGTGATACAGTAGGTCTCTAGATCCAGCCTGTGAGGTTTAGAAAACGAATAAGATCTTGTATCATCTTACTCTAGATAACGTTAAGGTTGTCGAAGAATTGTTGGTCTAATGCACGCAATCTGCTAGTGCCGGACATTTGCAGATGAAATGGGAGAGGGTCTGCTCTTATTTGTGTTCCCGGACATTTGCTAGTGCCGGACATTTGCAGATGAAACGGGAGAGGGTTTCTCTCTACTTTGTGTTCCCGCAACTGCAGCATTAGGGGTTGTATGGGATCCCTAGTTTGGCCGTATGGTCTCTAATACGCCAGTGCCCCGAGACTATCTCCGTAATTTTTACGATATCTGGGAGGGTTCCATTTAGTAGTTCGTTTTTTCTGATCCGTCATTGGAAGGCCATACCTTCCTCAATATGACGCAATTTCTTAACCTAGTCCATTTGGAGTCGGTCTTCTTCAGGAAGTATGAGTGGATTTGTCCCACAACCTCAATTAGCGGAATATGGACCTGCAAGTGAGCCGTCTAGAGCCGAGCCTTGCCTGACCAGCTCGTCTGCACGTTCGTTTCCTTCAATGTCACTGTGCCCTGGAACCCAGATAAGTGTGGCCCTGAAGCGTTCACCCAGGTGGGCAAGTTCGTTTCGGCATTGCTGTACCAGCTTGGAGGATATGGAAGACGAGTTGATGGAAATAATGGCCTCTTGAATATCGATGAGGATAGCAATATTTTTACTTTTCGTTTGCGTGACACCCCAGTAGCATGCAAGTATCGGATAGGAAATAGTCAAGTCTGGAATACGCTGGAAAGATCCGATAGGCAGTATGATACTGATATATTCTGTGATTCCTAGTAGACTGCGGACCCCAAACCACAGTTCACAGACCTGTGTACTTAAGCACTGACATTGAGTTTGCAGTAGCATTGAAAATTGCATTGCTTTTGAAAGTTCCTTTGCAGAATGAAAATTCATTTGCTCTAGCATAGGGTATACAAATGGTTTTCGTAGGAAAATGCCTATAAAAAGTAGGCATGGGTTATAACAAATGATTTTGCATCAAAAGCTTATTCGAATATTTTAAAATTTTACCGAAAACATTTTTTTTTTGTTTACTGAAAACGCCTCTAAAAAGTGGACTTAGCTATCGATTCTGAGTTGATCTATACACTTTAAGGTAAATGTAGTTAAATTATTTCTCTATGGTACAAGCTTTGTATCAAAACAAATACATCCCCCATAACAAAAGGGTATAAAAAAGGAATTCAATTGAAATTATAGTATCACCGAACTAATGCTAGTGAAATTTCAGTAACACTAAATTTTCAATGCTAGTGCAAGATTACTTCCAGTAGGATTATGATTTTTAACGCTAGTGCAATCGAACTTTCACTTAAATTGGATTTTTTTTTTTTAGTGCATTGAACAATGCAGTACCAAGATAGTGCCCTACTCCCAGGTCTGACAGCTCATCATCGATCCGTCAGTTGTCAACAACAGTCTCGCGATGTTTTCTGTTCAACGACTTGTGACATGATACCAAGAGTGTCTAAGCTCAATTTTTGATTCAGTTTCCCTGATTTTTTCAATTATTCTCTTCACTGCTGATGGTTTTAAATCACTATGACGGCCATATTTTGTACGAAAATTGCGTGCTGTAGCTGAAAAATCCCCATATATTTGAAATATTGCTCAACAATTTAAATGTGTTGTTCTTTCGTATAGTCCTCCATTTTTACTAGCCCCAACTAACAGCTGTCACATTGTTGGCAACACAATACTATTAAATGCAGCAAAATTAAAAATTTGCGTGAACTGTGGGACACCCCGTATTGCCGTGCACTCGGCGCGTTAAGTAGGACTGGTAGGTTCAGTTTTGCATATCCAAGTTAAGTGTTTTGATCACATTTACTTCGCTAAACTGAAATAACACGGTTTTCTAGAGTTAGTCTTCGTCATATTTCCACTAAGGAGTCATTCGTGGGTTTGACGTTTACTCTGCTGTAGATGAATTCTTTAACTACCAAAAATGTTTGCTGTCATTAGCGACATTTTGTCCAAGGTTGTGAGTCGACAGTTTTTTGTTTGTTGATATCATAATACTTCGTCTTGCCATAACGCTTTTCGCCTCTTCCTCAATTCCCAAGTAAATGCTTCCAACTACAATGGGACGATGGAAGCGACCAATCATGTCAATATCGTATGCGTTTCGCTTTAGATAAACAGATTTGTTGAAAATAGTGCCTTCCGTGTTTGATACTGCCCTAAGCATTATCTGCCAAGCAAGTTGTTGAACAAAATCGCTTGATAGTGTATCTTCTCTTCTTTTTTAGAGTAAAACACCGGCCCTAGGTACTAACGCAACAGGCTCCTTAATAACTAGGGCCGAGCTTTGTCACAACCATTCATTTGTGCGTCTGTAATTCTTACACGATGGCGGGACCTCCTGTTTTATGCCGACTACAAACATCAAATTTGAGATAAGCTATCCTTGACAATTGATACTACTCGGACGATTTGTCAGATCATCATGGGAGGAGGGCCAGTGAAAAGTCATTTAGGTGTTGCTACGGCTGGGAATCGAACCCAGACCTTCTGCGCGGCAGTTCATCGCACTAACCATCGCGCCACTGAGCCCTTAAAGCACCGGCCCCTGTATGAATAAACGCTGATAAGCTTATAAATGTATACCATAACAGTTTAGCCCATTACCAATACTCGCGCAAATGTCAAAAGTTAGTCAGCGATTAGGTACTCAATAGTTTTTTAATAAGAGGGTGGAAGTATAATTTTATTAAGTCCTGTTCTTAAAGTTTTTGAGAAAATTTAGTAATTTTACATCGAATATATTAGGTAAAATCGATACCTACCAATCCATAATAATATTATTTAGGAACAAAATTAAGTAGAGCTAGATTTAAATTCACTCATACTAGCTTAATTATGAAATTAAAAAAAAACGTTTAAGGCTTTTTCCAGAAAATAAAAACTTTAAAACGTTGACCAAAAGCCGCCGTTGTTTTATTATTTATTTTTTTTCGAAAAGTTGTAAACGCATAGCTGATAAGTATGTTTGCTATATAGCTCCAAGCAGATAATACCTTTCAGCTCAAATCGCCACGTCCGGTCCCTTCGTCAGATATACCTTATTGTAAAAATTTCTTTTATTTAATTAACGGTCACAGTTTAATGAAGCTCAAAAATAAGAATTCAAGTAAATCCATTTACTACATTCCGAATTTTTTTTTAATTTCAGTGCTAAAAGTCGAAATATAATATCCCCTCTGTACAATCACCAACAACTTAAATGTTCGATATTTCTGTCAAATCGACCAAATAGTTGGGCCTTCATTATTAACAACACACATAAAATTTTCAAAAACTTATTTTTTGGACCGAAACACCTCAATACAAAAGAATTCGTAAAAATCTCAACTTCAACAAATATTCGCGCCATTATAATGCCTTAAGGCTGAATTTGGTGGTTGCTGACGACCACTTCCGTACCTGTGCGAAAACATGCAATTTGTATGGCACGACTGTAATAGATATTCGCTTCGATTCGTTCAGTTTTCGTTTACTTTTGCGAAAAGCAAATTCATTGGCTCTTTCTCTTTCTTCTGTTCTTTCATACAAAAATTTGACATTTCACTTCAATAGCTGTATACATTTAAATTTGTAAGTTTATAAGCAACGAAATTTTGTTTGGCAAAACGACTTCCACTCTGAGAATCGCTTCCATTCACAAAAGTCTCTTATGAGCAACTTGAGTAATTGACAGTAGATAACTTAACGTAGAATTTTGACATTAGCTTCCGATTGTTTCCGACTATTAAAGTTTAGCCTTTACTCTACGCACACTAAGGAAGTAAAAAATTTTGTAGGTTGTTATTTTTGAAAAAATCTTTCAGTGAGCTTGCTTTATCCTAAATATTTATCTTAAAACAGTGGCAGTTGGCTTAATAGCTGCCCACAAAAATCTGATAATCCTTAAATTGCTTAACATCGAAGAATGGCAATTTTCAATAATCCTTTGAAATTGAAAGGGTTCAGACAAGGAGGGTGGTTTTTTTTTATTCAGTGCTCCTGAATGATTATGTGTGCATAATTAGAGGATAACCATGCCGCAGGACTGCAACATCTATTACGGATACAACGTAAGGTAATTTCCTGTACGCGTAATCTGTTCACCAAAATCTTTGGATCAACCATTTTCAATGGTGGTCGGCGTGTGCCAAAACGTTTAACGAACTAACTACTCCGTTTCATGTGTAAATAATATAATCCGAAAATTGAGGTCACAATTGTTATAACAGGATTAAATGGAATTTTATGATAATGAAGAAAAATCCATAAGTGTGCAGTTTGGGAAAATCTGGTAGAGTTGAAGGCATGAAGGATAAAATAAAAAGACTAAGCACAATTTTTGAATGCACGTAAAAAATGCTGTTGCTTCGCGTTGTTCCATTCCTCAATATAGTTGTAACGTTAACCTAAAAAAGTGTGTCAGTTATGAACAAATTCGGTTGAATATTTTTTTCTACCCTAACCCATAGGGGTAAATCATAAAGCTGTTGCTTCGGGTTGTTTTATTCATCAACACAACGTGAATTGAACAAATTCTGTAGAATTCTGTTGCGAGGATTGAACATTGAAGATCAATTTCCAAAAAAACCGAAAAGATTCTGTATTGGACCCCTTGCATAGGGCTTCTAGCGATACCAGAAAAAACTGCGAAATATTGTGTGTCATTGGACAGCATGGACAGGCGTTGGCGGTGAGAAGTGAAGTCAAATACATTGGCATCTGGCTTGACAAGTTTCTGTATTTTAACAAAAATGATCTGGCTAGGGCTAGGGGGGGTTATGCTCTGACAAGAAGATTGTTTCAAAGCAGCCAACTTGATTCAAGGCTCATTTGCTACATGGGCCTCATAAAGCCGATCATCGCTTACGGTTGTCCCGTGTAGTTCAATGTAGCACCAGCCTACTTGGAAAAGATACGGCTGTTTGAGAGGCGGTGTCTCCGATCCTGCTAACGATTGTACCGAACGCCGGATTCGGAGTACATAAAATATGATCGCAAGGAGGTTCTATGCAATGGGGCTCAGTTGCACTGAGTTGAAAATTTCCTAATTAAGGTGATTCGAAAGCACGTTGCAAGGGCGATTGCTAGAAACAATAGCCTGATCTTCGGGGCATATTACCCCAATGACATGAACATGGAGAGCACGCTTATGTCAGGCTTTATTCCACCAGAGGCATTTGTTTATATCGATTTTTTAGGGTTAGTACAAGACAAGAATGGTATCCCGGTTTTATACCGCCGCTACCGTGACGCGCGGGACAAACGGCTAATCAGCGACGGGTACGTCGACAATGCTCCAGGGCTCCTCCGCCTTAGCACGGCGGTATCAGATCGCGATATGACCAATGCTGAAAAGCAGCACACCGAATATTCGTGGCTACAGTGATTTTGCACTTCCTCAAGACTATGGTCAACATAATCGGCCTACTGAGCGTACTGTTCGCAACACCATCACCCATTTTGATTGGATAATATTCGACCGAATAGACCACGTCCAGCACGCTGTGAAGAAAATATAGCGGTCGTAGCTGAGAGTGTACACGAAGACCGTAGAGAGTCGATTCGGCGCCGTTCGCAGCAACTCGGACTGAGGTATGGAACGACTTGGCGCATTTTACGTCAAGATCTTAAATTGAAAGGGTACAAAATACAGCTTGTGCAACAACTGAAGCCGCTCGACCTTCCCAAGCGACATCGCTTCGCTCTATGGGCTCTTGAAAAGTTCCAAGAAGATCCGACGTTTTCGAGGCAAATTTTGTTTAGCGATGAGGCCCATTTCTGGCTCAATGGGTATGTAAATAAACAAAATTGCCGCATTGGGGACGAAGAGCAACCTGAAGAGATTGAAGAACTGCCACTTCATCCAGAAAAAACAACGGTTTGGTGTGGTTTGTGAGCCGGTGGAATCATCAGTCCATATTTCTTTAAAAATTATGCCGGTGCGAACGTAACCGTCAATGGCGACGGTTCTCCATTAAATTTGAATTTTCTGTGTTTTTTTCTTTAAAAAAGTAGGGAACCTCGAAATGGATCACCCTCTATATGGTTCGACACAGAATCGATGGCTGGGTCGATTTAGTCATGTCTGACCGTCCATGCATACGTCAATAGTTTTTGGGCCTCAACATTTTGAGTCAGAGTGATAAAATTATTCACTCATATCTATTCATTGTTGCTACCATCAGAACGAGTGTAAGAATTTCAAAATTCGCTACTGCCAAGCCAACTTTTGAGTAAAATTTTATTTTTGAATAAACGCTAAAGAATTTTGAAAAATTCAGAACCAGATATTTATACAATCTCAATATCTACATTTCTTCTATACAAAGTTTATTGCCACGACCATGTCATGGGGGTGTTTTTAGTAAAATCCAACTTTTGGAAATATTTTGAAGAAATTTCTAAAACAACTTTCGCATTTCTTAAAAATTTAAACATTTCGTACATAGTAATAAAAAATTCACTTCAATTCACTCATGTGGTACTACAGTACGGAATTAATATGGGCCTCAACCAACTTAGTTGTCTTGAGTCCAAGTTGATAGAGTTCGGTTTCTTTTTTTTTTTGTGATGTCGTATCTCAAGAGATACACAACTGTGGATATTCAAAAGCAAGTTTACTATTCGTTTGCAAAGTCCCGACCGAAATAGGGAATATTGGCGTGGGGACTACTTAAAATCATCAACTCTGATTCTAATCCAGTTAAAGTTTTAGATGTAAACATCATCTTTAAGATGACAGCCCTCTTGGAGTATTATGATGACTTCCGCTTTCACAACCAAACCACCAGAAGACGAGCTCAACAACTTTTCGAAATACCTGAAATCTTCAACAATTACGGAAGAAGACGACTTATCTTTGTGATGCCAACAATTATAAACGCACTATCTACCATCCTGAAAAAATATAAGAAATTAGAAAAAAAAACGTAAAAAGATAAAAAAGCACACTTTTTGAATTCTAGTTTAATTTTTTGAACATTAAACATTTTCGTACACATTGAATTATTTTAGTCATATAAAATGTTAAACTTAAAACTAAAATAAAATAAATTAATAAAAACTTGTGGGCGTCAATTAATTTTAGAATTTCCTCTAAATCGTCCATGCTTTAGCGGTGTAGAGCTGGACTAAAATGATCATGGTCTTTACAACTAAATTGCCTTCTTATAGCCTAAAGAAACAGGGTTGGCAAGAGTTATTCAGTTAATAGCGGAGCCGAGATAGACAAGTCAAGTACTACCTCAAAGTTATATCTATCATAAGTCAGGTTTTGCCCGGTTCGTCGATGTTGTATGTCCTTTCGTGTTGACAGCATACAATTAGTCTTACCCTTATTTACTGCTAAGCCTGCTTTTGCCGCTTCTTTCTCTATACTAGCAAATGTGGCTATGACATCCCGTTGATTTGGGACAATGATGTCAATTTCGTCGGCAATATTGCACCGATATTGAACCGATCTATGGAAGATTGTGCCTTCGGTGTTGGCACGGAAGTTTTGCATAATCCTCTCAAGAATGAGATTAAAGAACTCACATGACAGTGTATCGCCATGCTTAAATCCTTCCTTTGGTATCTAATGTGTCGGTGAGATCGTTTCCAAATCTGATGGATCAAGGCGAATTCTCCAACTTCATCCTAAATAGACGAACAAAATTGGTAGGTATACCAAAGCTAGTCATGGCTCTATATAGTTCGTCTCTATAAATGCTTTCGTATGCGGCTTTGAAATCGATGAATAGGTGGTGGGTATCGATTTGGACTTCTTCATTTTTTTCCAGCATCTGTCAAAGTGTTGCTATATCTATAAGACCCTGATCATCCCAGTACTGCTCTACGGCGTTGAAGCATGGACCGTCTCAAAAGCGGATGAAGAAATCCTTGGTTGACTTTAGAGGAAAATTCTTTAAAAAATCTTCGGTCCCGTTTGCGTTGACGGGCTATGGAGACGAAGATTCAACCAAGAACTAAGAACTATACGAGCTGTACAGTGACATGCCCCTGGTCAAAAAACTCCGCATTGGACGATTAAATGGCTAGAACATGTAGTACGCATGGCAACCAATACTCCGGCTCGCAGAGTCTTCGATTCCAAGCCAGACGTCGGACGCAGTAGAGGAAGACCTCGCCTTTAGTGGCGCGCACAAGCAGAAACCGACTTCAACCAACTTGGAGTGCGCAATTGGAGGCAGTTTGCTAAGGACCGGGCTAATTGGAGAGGCATGTTGGTTGAGGCCCAGGTTCATTCCGGACTGTAGCGCCACTTAAGTAAGTATCTGTCAAAGTGTGCAAATTTTATCAGTTGTGGACTTTCCTGCCCAAACTGATAAGGCCCGATATGGTTGTTAGTAAAAATGTTACTCCACCTGCTTTATAAAGCTAAACGGAAAGGTCGTCATTTCCGACAGCCTTGTTAAACTTGAGTTTATATATTGCTATCCTTACTTAACTTAATTCAGGTGGTTGGTAGCTTTTGCTGTTGTCGCCAATATTGAATGGTTCTGCTTGAAAGCGGAATGTTGTTCTGCATCGCCGTTTAACAGCCAGCTGAAGTTGTTCTTCCATATCCTAAGCATCTACTATCTCAACTAAGATATTTCCCTGTTCATCTCGACAGAATTCTGATCGAGTCTTCCATCCTCGGCTTTGACGTTTTGCAATTTTGTAAAACTTGCGAACATCGTTCCTAGAGTGGCACCTCTCTATATCCTCGATCATGCGCTTTTCTTGCTCTTTTTTCTTCTTTCTGAAAAGTCGGCGTTCTTTTCTTCCTCTTTGCCTGCAGAGCTCAATAGCAGCACTCGTCTTCACCTGCAGCTTAGCCTTGTAGGCGTCGTTCTTGGCTGCTATGATCTGTCGGTACGGCATTCCTCATTAAAACAAGGGTTTCTTGCTAGTGGGCGCGGGAAACCTAGCACATCAACTGCGGCTGATCCAATGTAAAATTGATATCGGTGTTCTTGACATTAGATGCTAGTGGTATGGTGTTAGTCGTGAGGTTAAGAGATACGCGTTGAGTAAAGATCTTGACGGTTTCTTGCGATAGCAATTTTTCGACTTAAATTTGTTTACAGTAAGTATTTCTGGTTTGTTGTGGCGTGGTGGATATCTGCATTCTTAATTTGGCTGCAACGAGGTATAGTGGTCCGAGTAAATGTTCTCACACCCAAAATACTGAATGCTTTCCTCTCGTCTATATCGCAATGTGATCAATTTGATTGACCGTTCGTTTATCTAGATACCGCCATGTACCCTAATGGATATCGAGGTGAGGAAACCGTTTGCTAGGTGGCATTTCGTTCCTTAGAAAAGTCAATTAGCCTAATTCCGTTGTCAGACGTGTTGTCGTGTAGGCTATGTTTTCCGACAAGTCTGCGAAAGATGTCTTCTCCTCCTACCTTTGGGGTAAAATCTCACAGCACGATCTCAACATCGTAATTCGGTAGTCGCTCATTAAATTTGTCAAACTAACTAACTCGGTAGGCAGGTGACTCATCGAGACATCTATAGGCAGCTGGAACAACGACGAATTAAACCAGAGAAATCTTGCCTAAAATTCGTTATCGCTTAGAAAAACCTCCCTGAAGATCATTCAAAAAAGCGAATATGTACTCGAAATTTGTTTGTTTATTTTAGCAAAGAGTGTAGAACTACATAGAGTACGCATCACAGCTTAAAATTTTATAGCCGTTTCAGACGCTGGCGGTAATTGCGAAGGGGAAATTTCATCGATCGTATGCCGTCGACTATGCCATTACTTGATGCTGGGGTAGCAATGTGAACACTGGGGTATCAACCTTAGGTCCCCCACTTGGAAAATTTTGGTTGTATGAGATGCGTAACTCTATGTAGTTTTACACACTTTGATTTTAGCGACAGCTCAGTTTTGTTGTGAATGTTTTCACAAAATTTAGAGCAAAGTTAAACGAAATGCTAATTTTCGTACCACTTAAAAATAATTTGTGGTGACTCGTCCAGTATGAATTACATAACATGTTTGGTCGAAGTCTAAGTGACTCTAATTGGAAATTAAGTCCATATTTGATGGTTTACACCTACGAAACACACTATACCTACATAATTATCTAGAAAACATCAAGAACATCTACCTTTGGAAAGAGATCTTCTGTTCTGACAGCAGCAATTAAGTTAAACAGAATTTCAATTTCGAAGCTCCCAATATAAGTGCCACTCCCGATTTACTTCCCCGACATTTTCTTATACAGACAAGTGTGTTCAAAAATTTATATAGGTAGGTAACTTCCTCTTCGCATCATTTACATATGCATTTTAAATCCATATTATGTAAATATCAGAGAAAATATCTCAACTAGATTATCTCAAGTACCAAATTATTTTTAATGTAGGTACCTATATATTGGAGAACGTACTCCAAGGACGCCCAGTCATTCGATTGTTTCTTCCAAGAAATTTCGTAGATACAAGGTGGATATGCGGAACATATATTTATTTTATCGTTCAAGACCACGCCTTTTAAGGTGATGGTTGTACCAACCAACCATGTAGGTAAACTTTAACGATTTCTCTACCTTGCACTACAAACCTATTACGCGAGCTCACTCATGTATCTACAAAGAAGTTATTCAACTATAAAGTCATTAACAAATATACCAATCAATACAAGGCTATAACTTTGATTTACTTTAGCTCCACCCTCTTAGTGTCAAATGCAAAGTTTTCTATGGCGGTACAAAGTACTGGCGCCGATACGACTTGTTAGGAGGCTGTGTATAGTGTGTACGAGTATGCTAAAATGTAATCCTCGTATTCGCGCGTTTGCTGAAGTAGGTATCCATATCCACAGTGGCATTACCTAGTTGGTTGTAGGTACACTTTCCAATGCATACGTACCAGGCACTTGCAAAAAAAAAAAAAGATTTCCACTCACAGCATGCCTCCAGATTTACACACGAGCAAGAGTAAATTTCCTAAGAATTCCAATACTATGCCCGAGGTGCCCCATCGTACCGTGCAGAAACGATTATGTTCCTTGTGTTGGTTTTGGTTCCCCTACAAAGCTCCTCCCTCTCTCAATCAGTGTGCCAATAGCAAAACCCCGTTATTGCGCATGGGTTTAAATGGAAAAGCAGGTTTTGATTGATAACAATAACAAATCGTTGCACAGTGTTCATGGGCGCATTTCTTTATCAGGTTGTTGGCTTTATGACTTTTATTCCTAGCGTTTAGTTTAAATGATACACACAAGTGTATAACTAATTTATAGAGCGAGTATATATGTTGTAGTAGGTAGGTATAGATTTGGGTTGGATATAAATAATAATTCCAATATCATTGTAGGTATTCCTACCTGTCATTTAAAAAACGATTAGCCACCACTATAGCTTGATTGTAACGAATTTGTGTGAACAGGTAATGTGCTGGTATTTGACAATTGTTTTGCTTGTGAGAAATGCTCATGAACATGATTCTGAGAATCTCTCATATCTGTTGGATTCCAAAATATTTGTGTCAGCAGAGAATTCAAAACGAATTTATCGATGAATTAGTTTGTAGTTTAGTTGATTTTTTTTGGTGGAGGATCTCTTGAAGGAAAAATCATCGAAAGACATTGCAGAGGTGTTATCGCGAGGGAACCATCTGCAATAGTGATGGACTTTAAAAAAAAAAAAAATTTGGCGCAATAGGCCCGTAAGTACCCAAGGCTGAGCTCACAACCATTCATGCTTGCGTGTGTACTTCTTGCACGATGGCGGGACCGACTCCGAACGGTGAGTATGAGATCAGATTTTCTTGACAATCGATGCTACACGGGTGATTTGTCAGATCATCACGAGAGGAGGGCCAGTGAAAAATCATTTAGGTAATGCTACGGGTGGGAATCGAACTCATACCTTCTGCACGGCAGTTGAATCCCACTAACCATCGCCCCACTGAGCTCGGACTTTAACCGGATCTTAAGAAAACATCCCGAAAACCGACTTCTGTATGTCTTCAAGGAATCGCACTTAGTGGTTAGACTAATCTTACTTACTTACTTAAGTGGCGCTACAGTCCGGAACGAACCTGGGCCTCAACCAAGATGCCTCTCCAATTAGCCCGGTCCTTGGCTAACTGCCTCCAGTTGCGCACTCCAAGTTGGTTGAGGTCGGTTTCTACTTGTGTGCGCCACTTGAGGCGAGGTCTTCCTCTACTGCGTCCGACGTCTGGCTGGGAACCAAAGACTCTGCGAGCCGGGGTATTGGTGTCCATTCGTTCTAAATGTCCTAGCCATCTTAAACGTCCAATACGGAGTTTTTTGTCCAGGGGCATGTCGCTGTATAGCTCGTATAGTTCTTGGTTGAATCTTCGTGTCCATAGCCCGTCAACGCAAACGGGGCCGAAGATTTTTCGAAAAATTTTCCTCTCAAATCGACCAAAGATTTCTTCATCCGCTTTTGAGACGGTCCATGCTTCAGCGCCTTAGAGCAGGACTGGGATGATCAGGGTCTTATATAAGATCTCCTTAGTAGTTCGAGTGAGGGCTTTACTACTGAATTGCCTTCTTAGCCCGAAGAAACAGCGGTTGGCAAGAGTAATTATTCGCTTAATTTCTCACGAGATGTTGTTGTCAGAGTTAATAGCGGAGCCGAGATAGATAAAGTCTCGTACTACCTCAAAGTTATATCTGTCAATGGTGAAGTTCTGTCCAATTCGTCGATGCTGTGTGTTCTTTCGTGTTGACAGCATATACTTCGTCTTGCCCTCATTTACTTCTAAACCCATTTTTGCCGTTTCATTCTCTATACTAACAAACGTGACATCACGTTTTGTCCTACCAATAATGTCAATATCGTCGGCTATGCTAGTAGTTGTACAGGTTTTTGGAAAATTGTGTCTCTGGGTCTCGTGAGTTTTGCACAATCCTCTCAAGAATCAGATTGAAGAAGTCACATGACAGCGCATCGCCTTGCCTAAATCCTTTTTTTGGTATCGAATGTGTCAGTGAGGTCGTTTCCGACCCTGATGGAGCAGCGAGAATTCTCAATCGTCATCCTACACAAACGGACGAGTTTAGGCGGTATACCACAGCTAGACATGGCTCTGTATAGTTCGTCTCTATAAATGCTATCGTATGCGGCTTTGAAATCAATGAATAGATGGTGGGTATCGATTTGGACTTCTTGGGTTTTTTCCAGGATCTGCCGAAGTGTGAAGATTTGATCGGTTGTGGACATTCCTAGCCTAAAACCACACTGAAAAGGGCCAATCAGGTTGTTGGTAAACGGTTTCAGGCGTTCACATATTACGGCAGATAGAATTTTGTAGGCGATGTTGAGGAGACCTATGCCTCTGTAGTTGGCGCAGTTTAGAGGGTCTCCTTTTTTGTGGATCGGGCAAACGGTTAGACTAATCAGCAACAGCAATTTATGAAACAAATGGGCCATCAATTGGTTTCTTTTTAAATCATGGGTTATTTTGAAACTGTCGACTCGGCGTCTATGTTAACAAACGAAATTGCCACACCGCATGTTATTGTAAGAACAACGTTTCGGTCAACCGACTTTTTTGATGATTTTTTAAGAGTTAAATTTTTCAGATTGACAGCACTGGTTAGTAATGGTGTCCAAACGTCATCTGGCATATTGAAAAGTTTTCAGAATACTTTGCCATTTAGTCCTGAAAAGACTTAAAAACGAGCAACGATTGCAAATTATTAAAATTTATTAAAATTTATGATCGAAATTCGCGCTCTGTGAAAAATTTGCACCGTTTGTCTCGACCATATTATGATCGTCATAATCGACCTAGTGAATCAACAATTCGTGCTGTTACCACCAAATTTCACACCAAATTTGCTTTGTTGGGCATTCAACCATGCGATCCGAAAACAATATTCCAGTCGTAGCGTCCAATGTTAATGAAGATCGTGAAATGTCAATTCGTCGCCGTTCTCAGCAATTGGGCATGTGTTACTCAACCACATGGAAAATTGTACTCGTCGATTTGGGTTTGAAAGCCTATAAAATTCCACTTTTGCAAGAATTGAAGCCGAATGACCTACCACAGCTTCTAATTTTTGGTGAATGGGCCTTAGAACAGCTCCATGAAAATCCGCTGGTTCATCGAAAAATTGTGTTCAACGCTGATTCTGGCTGGACGGATACATAAGCAAAACTGTCGCATCTGGAGCGATGAACAGCTACATGCCATACAAGCATTACCGATGCATCCCGAAAAAAAAGACAGTTTGGTGTGGTTTTTGGGCTGGTGCTACACCGATCCATTTTTCTTCGAAGACGACCATAGAAGAAACGTTACCGTCAACGAAGAACGATATCGAGCCATGATACGCGACTTTTTTTTGCCTCAGTAGGCTGAGTTGAACTTGGTTGACATGTGGTTCCATCTAGACGGTGCCACATACCACACAGCTCGTTAAACGGAGCCGCGGACAACATTTACATGAAGTTGTCTCTAAAACGTAAACGGCATCGATTACCATAAAAATGAATAATTGATGCAAATTTGAGTGTTTTAATCGATTTAAAAAAAATTTCGCTTACAAAAATCACTTGTAAGGCCGGCTTTAAACACAACAGGTCGTATAGGAATTTAAAGGGTAGGATAGGCCCTTTGAACAGAGATGGTGGCGGATGAACCGAAAGGCCAACGACAACGCTCAATAACATAGTGGATACTGATGGCCCCATGTGGTTGACGACCCTGCTAAACGTTTTTAAGACATTGGCGAACGCATTGTAACAATTCGCATCAAAACCGAATTCGCCAACATAAGGCTTATATGCGCTCGTGCAACGATGGAGGAAAATCTAGCAAAAGATTGCTTCTACGAGCTCCTGGACAAAAGCTATGAGCGACTACAGAAGTACGACGTTAAAGCCGTGCTGGAAGATTTCAACGCAAAGGTAGGAAAAGAAGACATATTAAGCCGTATTGTTGGAAAACACATCCCGCACGACAATATTCCTGGCAATGGACTTAGGCTCATTGATTTCGCTATGGAACGAAATGCCACTATAGCCATCACACGGTTTCTTTACCTCGATATCCAAAAGGGGACATCACGGCCTCCAGATCAACGAACGGTCAATCAAATTGATGAAAAGAGGCATGCATCCAGTATTTTGAATGTCCGAACATTCCGAGGGGCTAACATCGATTCGGACTTATACCTTGTTGCAGCCATGGTAAGAATATGGGTATCCACCACGCCGCAACAAACGAGCAATACTGTGAAAAAGAGAAGAGCTTAAGGTTCTTGGCGTCCAACATAATGTTAAGCTCTGCTGGGTCCCCGGACATAGAGTCATACAGGGCAATGAAATTGCTGATGACTTGGCGAGAAAAGGATCTACCTACAGCATTGACCAGGCAGACCAGTCTGCCAAACCACCACTATGTGATCTCAAATCTCAGGTGGGATAGAAAACACTCAATGGTGGTACTCCCTTCCCACCTGTGAAACTTCCAAAAGAATGTGGCCTGAGTATGACAAAGCAAGACCCCATAAGCTACTTCGAAGAAACAGAAAATCTGTCTCGATTCTAGTAGGGATTCTAACTGGACACAACTTACTAAAAAGCCACAAACTGAAAATGCATCTTTAAGATGATGACCTCTGCAGAGGCTGCGATGATGTAGAAACACACGAGGATACCCTCCACTTTCTGTGCCACTACCCAGACCTCAGCCAATTAAGAACAAGAATCCTAGGAAAATACTATTTCCATGACCTCAGGGATCTATCCGAAAACCCTCTCTCTAATCTAATCTAATCATCTGGATGTCTTGAAAGGGACTAACAACAATCGACAGAAACGGGATAATGAAGGAAACAACCACACACCAACCACACACCAACCACACATCACAATGGGTTTATATTGATCTGAGTGTGATGAGGAAGACGCACACAGACTACCTCATCAACCCACCAACCTAGCTTTACCGACGACTACAATCGCAAGAGACCGACAATGCCTTCGCGCACCCCGTATCCCATAATTTCTCGATTAACACCATACCACCAGTTTCGAATGTCGAAGAACAATGACAACAACGATGCCAACAAGCGATTAGATCCGCCGCAACTGATGTGCTAGGTTTCTCGCGCCCACCAGAAAGAACCCTTGGTGAGGAATTCCGACAGATGCTCGCAGGTCAAGAACGAGGCCTAGGCTAAGCTTCAGGTGAAAGCTATACCATTGAGCTATACAGGCAAAGAAAAAGAAAGAGCACCAACTTTTCAGTAAGAAGACAAAAGATCAAGAAAAGTGCACGATCAAGGATATAGGGAGGTGCCGCTCTAGGAACGATGTTCGCAAGTTCTACCAAAGTGTAAATCGTGAAACCCAAGGATACAAGGCGCGAACAGAAACCTGTCGAAATGAACAAGGAAAACTCGTAGTTAAGACACAGTCGATGCTGGGGATATGGATCATCAGGAGAGGAGGGCCGGTGAAAAATCATTTAGGTGTTGTTACGGATGGGTATCGAACCCAGACTTTCTGCGCCGCAGTTCATCGCGCCACTGGGCACGTCAACAAGATCCTATCTGCCGTAATATGTGAACGGCTGAAATCGTTTATCAACAAACTAATCGACCATTATCAGTGTGGTTTTAGGCCAGGAAAGCCCACAACTGATCAAATCTTCACACTTTGAAGATCCTGCAAAGAAAACCTAAAAAGTCCAAATCGATACCCTCCACCTATTCACCGATTTCAAAGCCTCATACGACAGCATTTATTTTGCCAACCAAATTTGTCCGTCTGTGTAGGATGAAGAAAGAGAATGCTTGCTGCTCCATCAGGGTCGGAAGTGACTTCACCGATAAATTCGCTACCAAAAAAGGATGTAGGCAAGTACATGCGCTGTCATGTGACTTTTTTTCCTTTGAGAGTTCCTGCTTATTCCGCAATTTATAGTGCAGCTTCTTACTATCGGGCCACATCCAAGGGTTTAGTTTTTTTGAAGACGACGCAATATGTTTCAGATGGGATGACGTAGTCAGATTTGATGTGTATACAGTTGTAAAACGGTATTTTTTGGTTAAGATTGCCTTCGAATTTTTGTGTTTCTCGAGGATAGCTTTGACGGTTTTATCGAAATCTTGGAGTCTTTCCGAAAGTTGGAGCGTGTGGCTTTGGTTGAATTTGGGGAGTTTGTTTGTTGGTTTTAGCAGAAGGGAATAATGGCGTTACTTGAGCGATTCTGTGATTTTTTTAAGTGAAGTTCTTTCGAGACGGTGGGAATTGGATTTTATGAAAAGAAAAAGTGCAACGATGCTAACAACTGGAGTTCCCAACCGAACCCTGGGGCCAAATTCCGCAACAGAGAGTTTTGCTGTATACACGAAAAAATGTGTACACTGCCTTGTTCCGATTCAGCAAGTAAATTTTTTTTTTGACATTTGTCGTGTGCATAAGTGCAAAAATGCGTTCACTCTCTTTTCGGCTGTGAAAAGGCAGCGTGAAAAAAAATGGGCGAACCGAAAATATTGTTCACCACGGAGAAATGAAAATGAATTCACTTTACTTGGCTGACGAAAATTATTCATTTAGGATACGTTAACTCACAGCATGTTGCAGATTATGCGAATTATGCCGAATCGCACAAACTGCTATGCGTGCACATAGGTAGGGAATGTGAGTTTTGTGAAGTGTGTTCACAGGCAGAAAACTCACTCTTGCGGAATTCGGCTATAGATGCACTAACCGCACTTACTAACCAGAATGCATTTCTAAAACAAGATAAGCCGTAAGCGCTGTGAATCTGTAGCTTGAAGTTGAATGAATGGCAACTTCATGCAAGGAATGGGTCTCTCTTTTGACAGCAATAGAAGATACCAGCTACACCAACGCATTCTGGTCGGCCCATAAACGCTCATTAAACTCTTTTGACCACCTTTTTATAAATCCCAACATAGAGTTGGATTTATTGACAATATAGTTTAAGTGTTTATTGAACTCCAATTTAGGATCAAAATAAACACCTTGATCTTTAAAACTGTCTACGCGACAGAGCCTATGCCCGGATAGATTGTAATTAAAATTTGATGGTGCAAGTTTTCACGAAAACGACATATGCTGGCATTTAGTAGGGTTAAGACTCAAACCGTTTCCAAGACACCATATGGTTAAACTATTTAAATCAGTTTTTAGTGTGAGCGAATCGCTTAGATCTCCTACACATTTGAAAATTTCCATGTCATCAGCTTATATCAATATTTTGCTCTCTCGAATACAAACTCTTGCATCGTTAATAGCAAGTATAAATAAGATAGGGCCTAAATGACTGCTTTGAGGTACTCCAGATTGGGCAACAAAAGGGTTGGATTTAGAACCTGACAAGTTCTGCATGAGAGATATGATTGAACCCAATTTATGAATCCTGGAGGGAATCCATATGCCTTAAGTTTAAAAATTATGATGTTATGAGATAACTAATCAAAAGCTTTTAAAAAGTCAGGGTATATACAACCGACTTTTTTTTATTTTCCAAACTATTGGAACAATGATCCATAAAAGTTAAGAGACTTGTGACAGTGGGTCGGTTTTTTACAAAATCATGCTGTTCTTTACAGATAATGTTTTGACAGAGGAAGACCAATTTATCACAAATAATATGTTCAAATAATTTAGGAATGCAGGATAATTTTGAGATAAGTCTATAATTAGAGATATAACTCCTCGATCACCATTTCGAAAAACGTGAGTGTGATAAATGCATTTTTCAATTGAGTTGGAAATACTCCTGTGGCAAGGGAGCTTTTAAACATACTTAAGGTATTGCAAAAGAGCTTTTTAGCCATGCTTTACGACTTTTGGTGGGATTCCATCGGGCCCGCCGAATAGTCACTTTTTAATAAAGAAATAAATTTAAGAAGAGTCTCATCGTCAAATGTTACGTTGCTGAAACTACCTTGAGGAAAGGCATTGAGATAACTGAAATAATGTTCGTCTAAAACTAGAAGTGTATCAATAAATGATTAACGGAAATTGTCAGCGAATAAGTTTGATACAGTTTGGGAGCTCAAAGTTTTTGAATTTTTGTAAGAGAAGTTGGCTGGGTATCCATCTGTTTTTCTCTTCGAATTGACAAATCCCCAAAAGCGTTTAGGGAAATTTTTAAGAGCGTTCTCCATATTGACGTTGTAGTCATTATATAAACTATTAGACAGAGAATTCATTAAAATATGTCAGGTACTCATCATAACCGCAATAATTGAGGCTTTTTGCAAAATTATTCAAAGCCCGGTTACGTCTGTTATGAAGAGATTTAAGCTCTTTTGTGTACCAAGGATGCTGAATTCAAGCATTTTTAGAATGCTCGACTGGGATAGTTTTAATCATGCAATCTTTCATTCGAGTATAGAAGTTTTTCACAGCTTCTTCTAAATTGGAGAAGCCGTCAATCTTCATATTCGAATGAATAATTTCTTCGGATAGCCATTGAAAGTTTGCTTTCCGAAAGTCAAAAGAGTCAAAAACGAGTCAGCATTTTCGTACAAATGTCCGCCTATGTCAATAAAAATATCTAATGGAGGATAATGTTTGTCTATGTTAGGGTACTAGATTCTAATACTGCAGTACTAACAGAGTCAGAAGAAAAAACTTAATCGAGAATTCGACTATTATGATTTTTTATACAGCTTGTTGGATGTAAATCAATTGATAAAATGTTATCAAGTAATGATAGCTCTTGTTGTGCAGAGTCTTCTGATGGCATAAAATGGGGTTCTCCACACGAAGGCATCCATTCTATGTGTGGTAAGTACAACTATTGAAATGAAGAAACGAAACCTTCCGGTTGAACTCATCTCGAATGAGGAAGCCAAACAAGATGAATACACTATGAAGTGGTAAACTGGGAAAAAGAGATAAAGAGAGAGAAATTAAACAGAATACAGTTTCATATCTACCGCGTGTGAACTTACACTAGATTTTAGGAATGGGTTAGGCTGTGCGTACAGTAGTGCAAAAAAGCGATGCTATGCGGGAAGCGTTTTAGTGCGAGAAAACTGTTCGCATGTATTCTTATGCACACGCGCACAGTGTAGCGATTTTTTATGTGACAAATGCGAGCTTCTTCAGAACCTCTCGCATGCGAAAAGTGTTTGTTTTGATATTTAAAAAAAAAATTCTGTGCTTGCGTTGTGCGGTGCAATTTTTAAATAATTTTGTCACAATAAATTACCGCATTTCGAATCGCTTGTCGCATAGCTTCTCGTATCGCATCGCTTTCTCGCACAACTGTACGCGCTGCCTTAGACTCGAACCGGTTTCCAGCAACTGCTGAAAATCTTTTCATCGACACATTTCCGGGTACAAATTTATTAAATATAAAAGAGAGAATCCGATAAGGTCCAGCGTTTTTCCTCAGCTCCAAACTGTTAAAGACCTGTCTGGAGGTCCAAAAACTTATTTTAGCTCACAAATTCCCCAATTAGCAACACCAATATTCCTAACAAATAAATAAACAATCCATCAAACGGCACATAAAATGATTCCAACTAACAAAAATATTCATATAGTCTGACAAATTTGTTTTAAAATAATTTAAAAAAAAATTGTTATCGACTTTTCAACGTAATTGTACTACGCAGTCATAAAAGAATGGGATTAGCCAGTTGTAGTTATTAATGTTTTTTTTTTTACTTCAGAAGTAAATATAAAAATTGCATTATACTGGGCAACCAGAAATAACAATATACCGTTATATCTTTATGCAGGTGTTTGTATTGAAAAATCGCTTGCGCCTTTGAAGATCTGAAACCAAATTCACAAATATCATGCCACAAAGATAAGTGCATTCGTAGTGGATTTCAATACTCAAGAAATACTATTATTCCCGTCATATAAGCGATTAGCTCGATAAGTTTTTTTGTGAAGGTTTAAAAAAAAAAAAAAAAAAAATACGTGACATGACGCGTAGGTTTACCACCAATTATTTGCTTACCTACCAGTCTACCGCCTAATTTCCTCACCGCGTAATATTTCCTATTTCGTTTTTGTAGAATGCCGGCCATCTAATTGCACTGCTGATTTCCAGATTGGAAGCTATGCGTGTTGGTAAATTAATATTATGATTAAGGTTCATCATAAAATACATGTGATTAGATAAGCGGGCAAAAAGAGCCCCACAACGATAATGAGGTAAGAGTTGTAAATAATATTTTTATTGTGTTGCGCTATCAAACTGTATATACTCCGATATCCATGTTATTATTTGTGCTATTAAAATTCTGATTGAAAATATACTTTATAACAGCAATAAAGACACCAAATACTTTGTCGTAGATATTATATTTATTTGTAATAAAAAATCTTAAAAATGATCGGCATATTACGGCCCGATAACAGATATCATTCATTGGTCAGTGGTCGGACGTAATAAAGATTTTTTATCATTCCTATAAGGATATTAACCGATAAAACAGTAAACTAGCTGTAACTTAATGCTTTGATCGTTTGGAGTTTGGAACAAGGTACAATAAATTGGATAAACATAGTACGCAATATACGGGTGTTAATATGTGTACGAGAGTAACGTGCACTCGCAATTGGGGTTAAGTTAATTCTTTGTGAATGTCCGAAATTATTCGATTGAATATTTTTTCAAAATACAAACTATAACTTCATTATTTTTAAAACAGATGTAGATCTGTGACCGGCTCAGTGGCGCGATGGTTAGTGCGATAAACTGCCGCGCAGAAGGTGTGGGTTCGATTCCCAGCTATTGCGACACCTAAATGATTTTTCACTGGCCCTCCTCTCGCGATGACCTGACGAATCATCCGAATAGTATCGTTTGTCAAGAAAATCTTATCTCAAATTCGCCGTTCGGAGTCAGAATAAAACAGGAGGTCTAACCATCGTGCAAGAAGTGTGAGCCTGTTGCGCCAAAAATTTGTATATTTTTAGATGTAGCGCTGCATTTTGGAATGAACATAATTATTTTTTTTTTACAATTTTTTATACAATTTTTACGTTTTACAAAAAACGACCAACGATTTCTTTATCAGCTTTTGACAAAGTACATGCTTTAGCGTCGTAGAACCGCACTGGTAAGATCATGGTTTTATATAGGATCCCCTTGCTAGTTTGATTGAGGGCTGCGCTGCACTACTAAATTGCATCCTTAGCTCAAAGAAACAGCGGCAAGAGTAATCCTTTATTCCTTTGTTTTATTTCTAGATGTCGTTTTATGAGTTAAAAGCGAAGCCAAGGTAGATAAACACCCCTATCGAGGTCTCCGTTTGGAACAAAATTTTCTCCGATTTGTTCGATATCGGAGAATTCTTTACCGAGGTATGCGTTCGGATTTGCATTTCGAGTGGATCTTTTTTGATGCTTGATGCGTTAAGTCAACAATTTTTGATAGCTACGCGTTGAATTTCTTCGGAAGTTCTCCAACGACACATTTTTGTGGAATTTTCAAAAATGTTTGTAAAAAAATAAATAAAAATGTTTTGTGTATTACTACAAAATCCTACTCTAAAAAAAAACGACGAGCACGCAAGAAGAAAAATGTGTTAAAATATTTTTTTTTCACTCACTTTTCAAATTTATAAAATTATACAGCTAACAAATTGTCAAATGTACGCAAATGTATGTTTCATTTATTTTGTTCCGCAACGAATACTGCTCTAGAAAAAAAAAACAACAAAAAAAACGACGAGAACGCAAGAAAAAAAAATGTAAATAAGCTGAGTTCCGATCGGAACTGACTTTCGTTTCTGAAATTCAATAAACGGATACCTCGATAGTGCTGAAAGTCCTTAAGGACGTGTACCAATTGCGTTAAGATGGGAGTTACATTTTATCCACTGGATAATTTTTGAAATTTCTGCAAGGGTAAAAAAATAAATTTGCCTATCAGATGAAATGGGATTTTATTTTAATACTATTTTCAATAATTTCCCAAAAGAATTGACCCGAAATTCCTTTCTTTATATTTTCTTGTATTAAAAAAAATACCGAATCGATTTCAGAGGGATTATTAAAAAAACCATAAATTATTGGATATTATCAGTAACAAAAATATTTTTGTATGATTTGTTCAAGTTAACATATTTACCCCCGTATTAATAAACAATCACTATCCGCTCCTTAACACACGAGTTACGTAGCTAACGGATAGTAAACTTATCCAGTTGCTATCTTTTGTTGTTAATAAATATATTTTATATCAATGTTTGTTATACTCTCTCACTCTCTCTCTCATATAAATCCCGACAGAAGACGGCAGCACTTTACTAAAAAGTATTTAAAATAATACGATCCAGGTATACTTATGATAAAATAAAATAATAAAAAGTACGATAATGTCAGTAATTTATCGTATGTATGTGTAAAGTCAACGAAATCGAAAAACAATATTTTTGGTATTTAAAAAAGAACGTCATTTCAAAAATATTAAATGTTATCCGCTTTTTATACACGAAATTCGGTGAGTTAAGTTATCCGTGGTGCAAATGTTTTTTTTTTAGAAGAATTTCAAGTTAACCGATGTGTTAGTTATTCACCGTTATTCGTTGTTTATTAATAGAAGGGTAAGCATATAAAATATAGCGAAACGAATGAGATCAAAATATTTTTTGCAACCATACATTTGCAAAACCACGGTTTTAGTTTATTTTAAAACGTTAAAACGTTTTCTTAAAAAAAAAAATATTTCTTTGCTTTTTATTTTATGATTTGAATAATGTGATATTTTTCCGCCACATGTGAACACTGGTAATGACGATTAATCCACGAGTGTGCTTTCTCTTACTCCGCAGTAGATATACCAAATGTCAAAAATTAGCCACTTAATAAGTTTTAGCGATCTGTCGACCAGGTTAAAATGTTGACGTCTCTATTCACTAAACTAATGTCAAAAACTAGCAACTGGCTAACATTTTAACACATTTGGCCTTACACACGGCCTTACAACCTAAAGCTATGTTTTTGTCGAAAGTGACGTTCAGTTCAATTCATCGACGTCGTTGTTATGTATCATTTCTTGTTGACATTTACCAAACTGGAATCAGTCTCCACAAAGTCAAAGACGTCGTTAGATGTCATCTCTGCAGGAGATGTCAAAGCATTTAAACATTCACAGCTGGGCATAGTAAAATTCCAGGGAACTTGAAGGGTGATGAACTCGACAGGCTAATGTGGGACTAAAGTACCAATCCCGACACTGGTACTCTAGGTATTCCTGTCGCTACATGCAAAACTTTCTAGCGAAACATGCAAACATCAAATCAAACCTCAGATGAAGTCTTGTAACGACGTGTCAAATAACCAAACAAATTTGGCTAATGCTAGGTTTGAGAATATTAAAGGGACTGATTTCGCTCGATAGATCGTTTATTAGCGCCTCCATAGGTATTCATCACTGAACACTGTTTAATAAGCAGGCACGCAGAAAGACTAGGCCTCTACTCAAACGACTTCTGTAGGAGCTATTTGGATGAAGAGGAAGAAGAAACAATACTCCATCTTCTTTGTAAATGCCTGGCTCTATCAAAAGAAAGCTCCACCTTGGAGATGACTATTTTCAAATTCTCAGTGATTTGACAAAAACGAAAGTGAGAAGCCTCCCCCGTGCAATAAAAAGCTCATAATGGTTTGCTTATAGATAACAAGGACAATGGACAGGATCCACGTGGTACCACAATGGACCAAAAAATGTTCTATGTGTACTGGCGAACTCCCAGCCAGGCTCTCTAATCTAACTTAACCTATGATTGTGGGCCTTCTATTCCGGAATTTCAAGGAAATTTATGTCCATGCGAATTAAAGGACTTTCCTTTATTTGCAAAAGCTGAAACTTTTTAAAAAAAATTATGAAGGTTTATCAGCTATTCAGTCCGCAATTTTCATACTGACAGACACGATCTGAGATTTGGACATTGAATTCACTGATCAAAAATATCCAAAAGTTAATCTCGGAGAATTACAGGAAATCTGTAAGTTTGCCCGTATATGATCCCACAAATAAATAAAATATTCAGATGAAAGGATCATTACGACTTTCCATATGTCCGAATTTACCAATCGATAGAGAACAAACAAACACTCACGGCTGTTGGTGTAAGCTCGGAAAGTTTCGACTTGAAAAGCGATTTTTTCACAATAGAAGATCCTCAGAAAAAAGCGAATTCGATAGGCAATATTTTCGAAAACCGTGTATAGGGTATATAGGATATTGAAGAAATAGTCTCTCTTGTTCGCTATCATCTACATACTGAACTCCAAGCTTGGCGATCCGAGAATCACGGTTTACCGGGAAACGTACGAATTGCCGACAAAACAAAAAGTCGACTGCCAATAATGACGACTTTAGCACTTGCTTAAAACTCGAAATTAATTTGATCGACTTTTGAAAATATCGAAAGTTGAAAATGTCGACACATAAAATTTCGACTAAATTTTTCGAATACCAGTCGAATTGTCGACAAATTTGCGAATGTTTAACATGTTGTTCATGGAATGGAGGATCATAGGAATGGGAGGCTTGTTCAGTTTGTTTGAAAAATTGTTATTGTTATTGTTACCAGATAGTAGTGCTTACTCGACCCTTGCAAGACCTATATATCAATATCACTGTTTGACAAACAGAATACGAAGCCATCCATCACCAATTTGTTTTTTTTTTTATTCGAAATTGCACAGCTGATATTCATTACGTGTTAAATTTTAATATACTGTAATGGGGTGCAGCGTAGAATCACTTGAACAAAACTCCAAGGTAACAATTTGTGTCATCTGTGTTTATCAACACCATATTAAAAATGCAATATCTCGCTAATAACATTATCAAGTGGAGAGTATTGTACATAGAGTTAAACAACTAGGCTAACTTTGTGTCAATGTTGACTATCCGTGCGCGCGCACTTACTTAACTATAGTCGAGATTTTAAAATCGATATTTTTAAAAATCGACGTATTCACAATCGAGTTTTTGATCAGTCGACGTTTTAACCAATATTTATTTTTTGCTCGGAATATTTTTGATCAATTTTTTGCAATCGATATTTTAAAAAGCGTTCAATCGTACCCAACCCGGATTACCTTATACGGTTGAAGAGGGAAGCGTACGAATAGTCGACAAATAAAAAGTCGACTAGACAAATATAAATTTCATCTACTGTAAAAATGTCGACTGAAGTTTGATCGACAAAAAAAAAAGTGTTGACAGTTCATAATCCCGACCATTTAAATGTCGACTGAAAAGTTGTCGGTAAGAATGTCGATTTTTATCAAAAATAAAACAGGAATTGCAGGTCGATATGCCTAAAATAATACTGTAAATGTAAACATTAACATTCGAGAGTGGCTTGCTGATCGACATTGGCAAAGGGAATGATGTTCACATGTATGCGGTGCCACGTGCATGTGAACATCATTCACTTTCCCACTGTAGACCTTTTACAGGTTGATATTTTCAAAATCGACTTTTTAAGAGTCGACATTTTGATCAGTCGGTATTTTTACCAATCGACTTTTCGAAAGTCGACATTATGACGGTAAATTTCTTTAAATCGACATTTTAAAAATCTGAAAATTGTACTTAACCCGTAAATGGTACACAAAAAATGGAAATTGTTTCAATTGTTATGCGCATTTGATGCGATTATACTAAGAAATAAGTGTCTGAATATTTTTGGAAATGAAAAAAAAAAAAAAACATGTTGGTGTTGCCCAAAATCATATTCAAACATTACTGGCATAAAATTATCGTTCCAATAAAGCCAAATTGATGGACATTAAAACGAATTTTTTGTGTTTTATTCCAATTCAAAGTTCTATACCTCTGAAAAAAACAGCTTTTTGTGCATGATTTCAACTGTCACATGTACACACATCCCCGAAAACTGTTCAGAAGCCTCGCACATAAATGCAACGAACTACAGACACGTAACAGCACTGGCGACTGAGGCCATCGGCTGGGACAGAGCAAGACATTAATACAACAGAGTGAGACAGATAGAGGGAAAGCCATATAACATAAACCTACGTGGCACAGAGGAGGAGACATTGATTTATATTGTCTCATATTATCGCACAGGTGGCCTCAGATAAGCTGGCGATTTTTGTAGAAAAACAATGCTGCCGAAGCTGGGGCTTGAACCCGCAGCGTTTGGCTTAGCAGTCAACTACGCATTCCTCTGAGCCATGGCCACCTGCTATAATATATCAACTTCTATAAAGTCTTTGCATTTACATAAAAGAGTTATGAAACATACTGAACTTCTCAGAACAAAGAAGCTCAATGGAAAAACTTGCTTCTTGAAATTGGAAATTAATGCTTTATATAAGAAATATAAGTCCAACGCAGATTCACCCGTTTTGATCTACGAAGTCTCCCCTGAGTGGACAGTTTTAAAGTTGTGGGTTTAATTAGTCTTAAGTCCAGCTTGTACTAAGCTTAAATAAATAAATAAACGCCTTGAAAGAAGAAATTCGGCGGTGTATTAATGAAATTCAGCCACATTTTTACGAAACGGTCATAGAAAATTTTAACAAAAGAGAACGTAAAAGGTGTTTTTTTTAGAGGTTGGTTTTTCGAATAGAGATAAAACTGACATTTTATGGTCGGGCAACTCGAATGTCATTTATGTTCAGTTTGGTTTGCCATTTCACCATGAACAGGCTGGCAAATCGTTGAACAACGCCTGCAAATCGTGCAAATTTATTTCGAAAATAATGGTTCAGTTCGTGAAGGTTACCGCAAGCTCTTACTTGCCAGCAAAGCCGTGGCGGCCATTTATCCGATATGCTTTTTCACACAGAACCCCTATGAATCAATAAAAGCTTTCTGATTTAGAATCTGTAATTTCTATCAAAATGTTGTTTTGTGTGGATTATTACACATAAAATACAAATTTTTGGAACAACAGGCTTGTTAGTACCAAGTTTTCTCACAACCATTCATGTGCTCGTGCGTACTTCTTGCACGATTGCGGGACGTCCTGTTTTACGACGACTCGGCGAATTTGTGATAAGCTTTCCAAAATATACAAAATATTCCTCATAAATTTACCGAAGTATTTCCATCGAACGTAATTTTTCGAATTTCTTTAAAATTGTACCGAAAACCGTTTATTATTGAAAATGCACCCAACAACTTTACCTAGGCGATATATGGATATTGGGATCCCAAATTCCTTACAGATTATCCAAAACAAAGTTTTTCTAAAAAGTCAGCCTGTCAGTGTGTGGATTTTAAAAATGTGTACACTTGTTCAATGGGCACGCACATCCAGAATAATCATGATAACGGTTCAATACTAGAGACCTAAAAAACCGGTGCCAGACAGATGAACGGACGGACGTCCGTACGGACAGACAGACACGGCTAGATCGACAATTCTTTTTCTATTCAACTTACACAGCTGCTATGTCAACTTTGTTAGTGAAGACTCAACACTAGCATTCTTGAACCCATCACTGTTTTGAATTATGGCTCAACCATATGGATAATAAAATCCTAAATTGTGCAAGGCCGAAGATACTCTGAAATCTGTGTTGTTGTGTGTTAAATATCTTTTTCGAACATGACAGTGACCTATTTTTTTAGTTTCCTAAATCACGCTCTTAAATTTGACATGAATATGTATTTACGTTGTTGTGCTTGTTATGTTGAGTAGTACTTTCCGCACATGTAGGGAAGACGCGATCTTTTAACTCAGTGACATGTGCTTATTGTGGGGAATTCATATGCGTATTATATTTTGTCATCGTCATTTTAATGACGTTGTGGTTGATACCCATTTAAAAAATGTTTAGGGCATCTTTCTACACAACAATTAAGATTTTTTCTGATTTATAAGAAAAAAAAGTCGACCTTGGACAGAAGCAATCTTTTTCAACAATTTCCAGACGTCTGGTAACGGACTTAGGCTAATTGACTTCGCTACGGAACGAAATGCCACTATAGCCACCACACGGTTTCCTCACATCGATATCCATAAAGGGACAGGCGACCGCCAGATCAACGAACGGTCAATCAAATTGATCACATAGCGATAGACAAGCGGCACGCATCCAGTATTTTGGATGTCCGAACATTCCGAGGAGGTAACATCGACTCGGACCACTACCTTATTGCAGCCAAGGTTAGAATGCGGATATCCACCACGCCACAACAATCCAGAAATACTGTAAAAAAATGTTATGTCGAAAGACTGCAATCGCAAGAGACCGCCAAGACCTTCGCGCTACGCGTATCCCTAAACCTCTCGATTAACACCATACCACCAGCATCGAATGTCGAAGAACTATGGCAACGATGCCAACAAGCCATTAGATCAGCCGCAACGGATGTGCTAGGTTTCTCGCGCCCAACACCGAGAAACCCCTGGTTTGATGAGGAATGCCGATGCTCGCAGCCAAGAACGAGGCCTACAAGGCTAAGCTGCAGGTGAAAACGAGAGTTGCCGTTAAGCTCTATAGGCAGAGAAGAAGGGAAGAACACCGGCTTTTCAGGAAGAGGATATAGAGAGGTGCCACTCCAGAAACGATGTGTTCGCAAATTTTACCAAAGTGTAAAATGTCCAAGCCAAGGATAAACGGCTCGAACAGAATCCTGTCGAAATGTACAAGGAAATATCGTAGTTGAGACACAATCGATGCTAAGGATATGGAAGAACCACTTCTGCAGACTTTTCAACGGCGATGCCATCCGTTGTCAGGTAGAACGAACCGTTCAATATTGGCAACGACAGCGAAAACTGCCAACCACCCGACCTGAGTGAAGTGAGGATAGCAATATCTAAACTGAAGCTTAATAAGGCTGCCGGAAATGACGGCCTTCCCGCCGAGCTTTATAAAGCCGGCGGAGATGACTTGGTAAATAACATCCACCAACTCATAAACTGAATCTGGTCGGAAAAATTTTCAACATCGCCTACCAAATTCTATCTGCCGTAATATGTGAACACCTGAAACCGTTTACCAACAACCTGATCGGCCCTTATCAGTGTGGTTTTAGGCCAGGAAAGTCCACAACCGATCAAATCTTCACACTTCGACAGATCCTGGAAAAAACTCAAGAAGTCCAAATCGATACCCACCACTTATTCATCGATTGCAAAGCCGCATACGACAGCATTTATAGAGACGAACTATACAGAGCCATGTCTAGATTTGGTATATCGCCCAAACTCGTTCGTTTGTGTAGGATGACGATGGAGAATTCTCGCTGCTCCATCAGGGTCGGAAACGACCTCACTGATACAATCGATACCAAAAAAGGATTAAGGCAAGGCGATGCGCTGTCATGTGACTTCTTCAATCTGATTCTTGAGAGGATTGTGCAAAACTCACGAGCCAACACCAGGGGCACAATTTTCCAAAAATCTGTGCAACTACTAGCATACGCCGACGATATTGACATCATTGGTAGGACCCAACGTGGTGTCATAGCCACGTTTGCAAGTATAGAGAAGGAAGTGTCAAAAATGGGTTTAGAAGTAAATGAGGGCAAGACGAAGAATATGCTGTCAACATGAAAGGACACACAACATCGACGAATTGGACAGAACGGCACCATTGACAGATATAACTTTGAGGTAGTACGGGACTTTGTCTATCTCGGCTCCGCTATTAACTCTGACAACAACATCTCGTCAGAAATTAAACGAAGAATTACTCTTGCCAACCGCTGTTTTATTGTTTTCATAGCCCGAAGGCAATTTATTAGCAAAGCCCTCACTCGAACTAAGGAAATCCTATATAAGACCCTGATCATCCCAGTCCTGCTCTACGGCGCTAAAGCATGGACCGTCTCAAAAGCGGATAAAGAAATTTTTGGTCGATTTGAGAGGAAAATTCTTCGAAAAATCTTCGGTTTGCGTTGACGGGCTATATAGACGAAGATTCAACCAAGAACTATACGAGCTGTACAGCGACATGCCCCTGGTCTAAAAACTCCGCATTGGACGTTTAAGATGGCTAGGACATATAGAACGAATGGACACCAATACTCCGGCTCGCAGAGTCTTCGATTCCCAGCCAGACGTCGGACGCAGTAGAGGAAGACCTCGCCTTAAGTGGCGCACACAAGTGGAAACCGTTCTCAAACAACTTGGAGTGCGCAGCTGGAGGCAGTTAGCTAAGGACCGGGCTAATTGGAGAGGCATGTTGGTTGAGGCCCAGGCTCATTCCGGACTGTAGCGCCACTTAAGTAAGTTACTATGCATACAACTATGCAAGATATAGCTATGGTCCCATATAGATCCATACAACCTCAATTAACCTACTATGCACTGGCGATATTGAAATCACGGGCCCGATGTAAATTTCAGCTTGCTAACAGCTTGTCTAAATATTTCCAAAGATGTACCAGACTTCCACAAGGAGATGTCGACGCGAAATCTTGGACAAAAGGTCACCAGCAACAATTTTGAGTTGGCTATAGGGTTCATCTACCTCGTAGTCAATATGAACCACACGAATGACGTTTTAGTGGAGAAACGACGAAGACTGTCTTTAGTAAGCCGATGCTATTTCGTTTTAACGAAACAAACAGGATCTTAGCTCCTTATTCGAAAGCCCAAATCACTGCTCTAACGGTCACTGATGGTCGTTTGTATGTCACCGTTTGTTTGTCATCGATTTTTAGGCCTACAATTTGGAAACAGGATAATGAAGTTCGGTATACATTTTCGAAATAATGGACGATATTGAGGATATAGAGAGTTGCCATTCAAAGAATGAAATTTGATGAAATTTGAATTTGAAATTTTAACAAAGTTTAAAACGTCGAAGCTAGGAATACTAGGCTCCACCAGATTCGTATCGAGATAAACAAGCAAATATCGCAGTTGATACAGTCAACACTGAGGATATGGAGGCACCACTTATGCAAACTGTTAAACGACGATACTGAACAGGCAGAAAAAACGTTCAATATTGTGTTTAAATATGATTTCGGACATGTGCGGCTGGTTCGAATAGAGCCAAGTCTAGAGGTCCAATTTTCAACCACTTTTTCGAGCATTTGAGGCCGTATGTCGGCAATAACGCCACGAATGTTGGCTTCCACATTCTTCCGATGTCCATAAAGAAAATAATCCAATGGCGTCAAATCACACGATCTTGGTGGCCAATTGGCAGGTCCATTCCACGAATTTATAAGCTCATCGAATGTTTCCTTCAATGAATCGAAAGTGACGTGTACTGTGTGGCATATAGCGCCGTCTTGTTGGAACCACATCTCATCCACATTCATGCCATCCAATTCGGGAACATAATAGTCGGTTATCATGGCTCTATATACGTCTCCATTAACAGTAACTGAGTCTCCAGCATCACTTCGAAAGAAGTATGGCCCAATGACTCCACCAGCCCATAGAGCACACGAAACAGTGGATGTAATGGCGTCTCAAGGGTCTCATGTGGATTCTCTTAACTTCAAATGCGGTAATTTTGTTTGTTGACGTAGCAATTCAATGAAAAATGATCCTCATCACGGAACAAAATTTTAAGATGAAAATCAGCATCGAGATGAATCTCATTTTCGGCCCATACACCGAAATCCGACGCATTGCATGGTCTCGCGTCTTTAATTTGCACAAGCTGGATCTTGTAAGGTCGTAAGCCAAGATCTTTGCGCAAAATCGTCCATAAAGTTGATTGCTGTGCACGGTGACGAATCGATTCATTCGAGTCCTCTTCAACACTTTGCTCTACAGCGGCAATTGTTTCTTCGGTGCGCACTGTTCGACTTCTCTGCGAATGCGTATTATCACATAGAGTAAGCGTAGTGCGAAAACGATCAATGGCTAACCGAATTAATTGCTCTGATGGACGATTATGACGAAAAATGGACAGAGCCTGCGGTAAACTTCGTGACCTGAACGATTATTTTCGAAATAAATTTGCAAGCGTTGTTCATTTGTCAACCTGTTGATGATGAAATGGCAAACCAAACGAAACATACATGACATTAGAGTTGCCCGATTTGACCACAAAATGTCAGTTTTTTCTCTATTGAAAAAACCAACCTCTAAAAAAACACCCGATATATTTGATTAGTGGTGGCCTTGCTAAACAATTTCCCACCTTCGCAAGTTAATGCAAAGGCTATAGTGAGGAGACTTATACTTCTGTAATTGCCGCATTTTAGAAGATTTCACTTTTTGTAGATCAGGCAACACATGTTAAGGTTCCATTATTCTGGCCCACTTCCATCCGACCAAATGTTGCTAATAAGCTATTTTATGCTCCTTACTTTTAGAAATTCTTTATAAGGCAGCCTCGTTAAGCTTAAGTTTAGATATTTTATTCTCATTTCAATAAGCTTGCAGCGACTGGAAATTTCAATAATTCGTTCTGCTGACAGCGGGAGACTATTCGTCATCGCCGTTTTACAGTCTGCAGATGTGATTTCTCCACAATCCTATAAAATCGACTGTGACTCAGTCTGTATGTTTACAGTTCCATATTCACAGCTGGCATTAAAAGTAATCAACATTACCAGTCTTTAATATGTCACTCAAGCATATGGAATCCATAATTAAATCTTAAATGGTGCAAGACTGAAGATATTCGGAAATCTGTGTTCTTGTGTATGAATTATGATTTTTAAATTTTGAAAAGCTCTCAGACCGTCTTTAAGTCACATTCCATAATTTGACATGAATATTTCAGTTTTTTTTTAATGTTTGGTAGTACTTTTCACACATGTGACAGAAGCGAGATGTTTTAGCTCTGTGACATATGGGAATGGGTATTGGGGTTTTTCATAAAAGTAGATTTGCTTATAATATTCTTTCATTGAGATTTTATTGTCTTTTTGGGAGGTACATATTTAGCAAAAAAAAAAAACCAAGTGCCTTTCTAAAAAAGACTTTATGTTATTGTCAACAGTTATCAAATATTCCAAATCTTTAAAATATAAATTCTACAGCTATAAGGTCTCATCAGGGGTAAAAACGTCTGTTCTTCTTAATTTTGAGTTCGAACTTGGCATCCACGAATTAAAGCTTCATAGTTATATTGAACTTCAAAGTATCTGAATGATAGTCGCATGATCAAAATGAAGATTTATATAGCAGTCTAGGTTTAATTAATTCAACTGAATATTTTCAGCCCACCTATCCCCTTGGGCGGGTGGAATATAAAAATAAAAGCTTTGAATAATGAAATTCTGTGGAACAATTTCCACTGATCTAGGCAATGCAGGACTGGGATGATTTGGTTTTATATAGGATCTCCCAAGTAGTTCGAGTAAGGTTAAAGCCCTTAAATTGCCTTCTTATCCCGAAGAAACAGCGGTTGGCAAGAGATGTTCTAACGAGATGTTGTTGTCAGAGTTAATGTCGGAGCCGAGGTAGACAAAGTCCCGAAATACCTCAAAGTTATGAAAGTTATATTGTGTGCCCTCTCGTATGTTCTTTCGTGTTGACAGTATATACAAGGTGGGCCAAAAGAGATCACCCTATTGGAAGATGATCTTATTTTTGCAAATGGCCGCCGATGTCAAATCTGTTTTGACATTTGTGGACTAGACAGATATACAATACAAGTGAACAAGATATGGAGCGATAAACTCCCCAAGAACGCGGAATAATCGAAGTGGACGATTTTTTGACCAAAATCATAATGAGCGATGAGGCTCATTTCCACCTCAGCGGGTACGTGAACAAGCAAAACTATCGCTTCTGGGGCTCCGAAAATCCACGAGTAATGCACGAAGAGCCATTACACCCGCTCAAAGTTACTGCATGGCGCGCTGTTCGCGCTGAAGTAGTCATCGGGCCATTTTTTTTTTCGAGAACGCCGCTGGTCAAACGACAACAATGGACGGTGCGCGCTATAGTGCCATGTTAACCGATTTTATTTTGCCGCAATTGGACGAATGAGGACTGGAGGTCATGTGATTCCAACAGGACGGAGCAACGGCACTTACTGCGGCAGCCGTAACCGATATTTTGAGGGCCAAACAACATCGGATGACTTCTTTTGGCCCACCTTGTACTTAGTCTTACGCTCATTTATTGCTTAAACAATTTTTTTCCGCTTCCTTCTCTATACTAGCAAACGTGGCTATGACATCACGACCAATGATGTCAATATCTTCGGAGTATACTAGTAGTTGCACCGATTTTTTTGAAGATTTTGCCTCTGGGATTGGCTCAGGAGCCTTGCACAATCCTTTCTAGAATCTGATTTTCTACCTTGATGAAGCAGCGAGAATCCTCCTCCTCATCATCCTGCACAAACGAACTAGTTTGGTCGGTATATATCAAAACCAGATATGGCTCTTTAGAGTTCGTCGTTATAAATGCTGTCCTATGCGGCTTTCAACTTCAGAGTTTCTCCATTCTAATGGATTGAGCAAATGATGCTGTGGTTCCATTCTTTAGGCATACTTCCATCCGGCCAAATTGTCCTTATGAGTTGGTGAATGTTACTTACTATGTTTCTCACCTTGATATCCATAAGGTGACATGGAAGTCTCCAGATTAACAACCGGTCATCCAAACTGATGACATGCGATAGATAAGCGGCACGTATCAAGTGTTTTGGATACCCGAAAATTCCGAGGGGCTAACATTGACTCGGACCACTACCTCGCTGCGGACAAGGTAAGAATACGGATATCTATTACGCCACAACAAAACAAAAATACTGTGAACAAATGTTATTTCGAGAGATTGCAACCGCAAGAGATCGCCAAGAACTTCACGCAACGTGTATCTTTTAACCTCCCGATTAACACCATACCGCCAGCATCGAATGTCGAAGAATAATGGCAATGATGCCAACAAGCCATTAGATTAGCAGCAACTGATGTGCTAGGTTTCTCGCGCCCACTAGCAAGAAACCCCTGGTTTGATGAGGAATGCCGACAGTTGCTCGCAGCCAAGAACGAGGCCTTCAAGGCTAAACTGCAGATTAACCCGAGAGCTGCCATTGAGCTCTATAGGCAGAGAAGAAAAGAAGAACACCGGCTTTATGGAAACAAGAAAAAATAGAAATAAAAGCGTGCGATCGAGGTTATAGATAGGTGCCACTCCGAACGATGTCCACAAGTTTCAACAGAGTGTGAAACCTCAAAGCCATGGGTAAACGTCTCGAACGGAATCTTGTCGAGATGAACAAGGAAATGTCGTAGTTTTCTAGTTTTCTAGTATAGTGAAGGAAGAGGAAAAATTGGGTTCAGCAGAAAATGAGGGTAAGACTAAGTATATGCTGTCAACAGTTAAGGACAAACAACTTCGACGAATAGGACAGAACATCACCATTGACAGATATAACTTTGAGGTATTTCTTGACTTTGTCTACTAAATTGTAACATCAACATCCTCTCAGAAATTAAACGAAGAATCATTCTAGCTAAACGATTTTTCTTTGGGCTAAGATGGCTCCTCAGTAGTAAAGCCCTCACTCGAACTACAAAGGAGATCCTATACAAGACAATGCTCATCCCAGTTCCTGCTGAAGCGTGGACCGTGGATGGAAGGTTAATTTAAGAGAAAAAATAAAAATCTTCGGTCACTTATGCGTTGCGGGCTATGGAGAGGATGATGCATCCAGTAACAATACGAACTGTTCTGCGATATGTCCCCAGGCAAAATAAAATCCCCTAGGACATGTAGAACAAATTGACACCAATATAATCCCTTCGATTCACAGCCAGATGTCGGACGCAGTAGAGGAACACCTCGGCTTAAGTGGCGCGCACAAGTGAAAACCGACTTCAATCAACTTGGAGTGCGCAACTGGAGGGAGTTAGCTAAGTACCGTGCTAATTGGCGAGGCATGTTGGTTAAGGCACAGGTTCATTCTGGAATGTTGCGCCACTTAAGTAAGTAAGTACCTACGTACAGCATATAAATCAGGAAGGCTGAAGTTACATTTAAGATTTTTTTGATTTGCGAAAACTTGCATAATTACGCAATTTCTTCATTTGAGAATATAATGTAACAGATGACCCACGGTGTACCTAACCTAAATGCTTAATTTAAGTAACGTCTATAGGGTCATAATAATTTTTTTTTAATTCATAAAATGAAACATTTAGCCTGACAAAAACAACATAATTGTAATTTAGTATCCTTTGTACGCATACGCCAAGAATACCTACCGGGCATAAGGTCGAACCGTAGTCTTAAAGCCCAATCCACCCTTCAGCACCAACGACTAAAGACGTACTGAACAATTTTTTTTCTTCGATCTGTTCCTCAAAGTTCAAACAACGATGCAAGTAGAAGTCAAAATCATTCGTATAGTTAAGTTACACACCCAACTCAGTCCAGTTCCACGAGTATAAGAATATATTCCAGCACTCATGGAATCAACCCTTACTCACTTCCAGTCACTTTTTATACAAATCTTCAAATCAGGGGCGTGTCTCTGATTTTCCCTACTCACGCAATTATTTAACTTGATTTCACTCGTAACAAGTTGCAACCCTTGTATTCATGAAATTCCAACGTTCCAATGATTTTCGAACGTCAGCAGTGGGATGGTCGGTTCGGCATTACTCACAACTTCCAGGAGAACCAACACTCTTATAACTCGTGCATGTACATTTTCGATACGGAGAGTGTGCGTACTCTTTCGTTTACAGGCGACGTTCCCGTATAAGTGATTGAAAAAGTCAGATACTCTCATGGGGTGTTTGAGGTTGAGCCTCGGTTTTACTGAAGTGCGAGTGGTATGGCAAATCGTTCTTGTCAGATTAGTGGGATGTATTTGGAACCGTATATGCCACCATATGCGGCTATCACAGTCGTTAGATTATAACGGGCCACTAGAATATAATAGCGGGAGCGTACTTTCAGTCTGTTCTGAACCCGTAGAGGAAAACATAATTTTCGAGTTCGAGTTGGATTTGCAAAATTGATTTAGGCTTTGGAAGAAAAAGATTTTTCCTCGTTTTCCTTCAGTGTCAAGTGTATTTTCTTAAGAACAGTATTGTGTGAAATTTCTTTATGAAAGTGTGTTTATTTTCTCTGGTGTTGTATTGTTCCTATCTAATAGTTGGTCTTGATTTTCATACGCCGCGTATTAACATAATACATACCAACATTTCATAAAACGCGGTGAAGATAAATACAATTTTGTTGATCTTCTAATTGGACTTATGATGTTTTTTTTTATGAGAGCAGTGATTATTTAAAAAAAAAAAAACCAAAAACCAAATGTAAAAGTTTACATTTAATACGGTGCGCATAGATTTGTGTGTCTTCTCTATGTTTTGTTTTCTGTGATATTTTTGTATTGATATAACGAAAAAAAAATAATTGAATTGTACTGGATAGACAAGTATATTTTATTACCGATAATTTTGGAAAATGGATGTCGCTAACGCAAATCAATTACCGCTAGACTACAGTTTAGGTTTTAAAAACGAATTTAAATCAAATGAATTCCCGCCCAACACAAGTTTTCCCAGTAATTTCGTCAACAACCATCACCAGCAATTGGATTTAAGAAATGTTGCCACCATATCGGGATCAATTTTAAATCCCAACAGAGTTAAAATGGATCAAAATCATTGTCAACCTTTATCCGCGTTCAAAGCTGTTTTACCTAAAAAGAAGGCCGACGGTAAGTGCTCGAAATACAAATTTTCAAAAAAAAAAAAAAAAACATTTAGTCACCCTCATTCGTGGAGCCCATTTGGAGAAACGCAATAATAATAATTAATTGGTGTAGGTATACTCGGTCATATTAATCTTTATCTACAAATTTCTGCAAGGGTACAGCTCCTACAATAGGAAAGATATTGCAGATACGAACGCTGATAAGGAAACAAGACTTCGGTATTTTATCTACAGTGGTTGTAGCCGTGGGTGATTGATAATTTTTCATACTTTGGTCAAAATTAGCAACATTCTTACATTATGTTCGTATCATTCTTTTTTTTTTTTTTGTTATGAGGTTAACTTATCTCAATTAATTATACAATCATTGAGAGAGGAAAGCGAGACCGCACTCGCACTTGAGTGTTTCGACAGGAGATGTAGATACATTTGTTTTGCTAACCGATACATGCACATTTGTTAAATAGTTTGTAAATAACGAAACAAGCGAATAATCAATCAGGTAAATGAATCAAAATAGTTGAATGTGTCCAGTACACAGTTTTGTATTTACTTAGGTGATGATATCAGGCAATTAAGATGGAAACATTCGTAGGAGTTAGTTAACGCAAAGACCGACGCACTTTGTTTTTTTTTTTGGAATCTACTAATTTTGACTTTTTTTGAAGAACCTTAAATGTCTAAGGATGACTGTTTGTTTACCTGTATATAGGCCCAGGTATAGTATGAAGTGGTAACTGCATTTTCATTTCCTATGAAGACGCTTTTGCTCTTAGATGTCAATTTTTTTCTTGAGTTTTAGGTAGGTATATCTCTCTTAGGGTAGACTAGACATTCAAAAGTGTCTTTGGCCTTTCAAAATCAAGCACGCGATTAAGTGTGACGTACACACTTTTTTTCAAACAACATTGTCTCCGGATATTTTCTTCTTACTTCGACCACCAGTTAGAAGGAAATATCCAGAGACAATGTTGTTTGAAAAAAATGCGTATGCAACACTAAATTCCGCGTTCGCTTTTGAAATCCTATTGAGCTACGTTGAGCTTTTTATTTATCAAGAGGTGTTTGTTTACCTGTAAAACTAAAGGTCGACGTATAGTTAGTGGTAACAGCATTTTCATTTCATATGAAGACGCTTTTGCTTTCAGTTGTTAATTTGTTTGCTCGATTTTTAAGTTTTTTTATGGTAGACTAGACATTCAAAAACGTCTTTGGCCATTCAAAACCAAACATGCAATTTATAATGGCATACGCAATTTTTAAATAACATTTTCTCCGGATATTTCCTTCTACCTAAGACCACCAGTTAGATGGAAATATCCGGAGGCAATGTTATTTTTAAAAAATGCGTATGCAACACTTAATTGTGCGTTTGCTTTTGAAGGCGCTTTTGCTTTCAGATGGGAATTTTTATACCCTATCCGATAGGGGTATGTAAGTTTTGACATTAAGTTCTTAACAAAGTAAAATAATTTCGCTAGATATACCCCAAAGTATATAGATCGACTCAGAATCGCTAGTTGAGTCAATTAAGCTACATATGTCTGTCTGTCTTTCCGACCGTCTGTGTGCCACCGATTTTTGGGTCTTAAATTTTGAGCTAGAGTTGTGAAATTTGGTATACAAACTCTCTATTTGACAAAGCAGAACAAGTGTAAAAATTTTAGAAATCCGCCCACCGCCGGGCACCCTTTTTACAAAAACATAGTTTTAGGCCAAACCATTAGAGATTTTGAAAAATCGTCTGAACAAGTTATCTAAACAATCCTAATGTCTATTTTTCGTCTATACAAAGTTTTTTGCCACGCCCACTTTTTGGGGGCGTTTTTAGCAAAAAACTTTTTTCGGTAAAACATTTCGAAAAATCTTTTGATGCAAAATCATTGGTACTGATTACGCCCACTTTTTGGAGGCGTTTTCATACAAAAACCCTTTTTAGACCCATTCCATATGCAGGAGAAAAACATTTTTTTTTTTGGTCGAACATACAAGATTTTGATAAACTGTCTGAACAATATGTTGCGACAATTTCAATTTTAATATATCTTTGCCACAAATTCCACATTTAAATTTTATGGGATACGATCCACATAGTGGATTGTAGCCTTCTCATATGTTTTTCTTGATTTTTAGGTACCTATATGTTAAGGAAGGCTAGCATTCAAAAGTGTCTCTGGCCTTTCAAAATCAAACACGCAAATAAGTATGGCATACAATTTTTTTTTAAAAATTGTCTCCGGATATTTCCTTCCAACTGAGAGAGATGGAAATATTTCCTTCCAACTGAGAGAGATGGAAATATCCGGAGACATTGTGTTTTTTTTCGAATAAAATGCGTCAAATGCAACACTAAATTGCGCGTTTGCTTTGAGCTACGTTGAGCTTTTATTTATCAGGAGGTGATTGCTTTCTTTGGCCACTTTTAATCTATCTCGGGAGCTTTGGTTGTATGTAGGTACATTACCTAAAATAGAAAACCAAAAATAAAACGTTATCTATCCAATTTAAGTTCTGAAGTCAAAAAAGATCAACTGGTTGGTTAGAAATGTTAAAATTGCATGTCGTCGGCTTAATAAGAAAACCTCGTTACTCCAAAATTTGAAATTGTATAGGAGGAACGAAAGTTTCTTACCAAGCCCAGGTTTTTTGGTTAAATTATCCCCAAATATCCTTAATTAATTATAAAATCGTTTTTTTTTTTAAATACGACGAAGTATATTTGTTTTACTAGAGTTACGAGTTGTTCGTCATTCCTACCGTTGGAGTCATGAGGTTTGCTGCCAGGTTTTTTCCAGGCACTTACAGGCCGATGGCCTCAATAGCCAGTGCTGTTATGTGTCTGTAGTTCGATGTATTCATGTGCGAATTACTGTGATGTCAATGTCAATGAAATAATTGGGGATTGCCAGCTATTTTCTTACCTCATTTATACCTTTGGATAGCTGAGTTACGAATTATGATTAGTTTTTGATTTTAAGCAGTAGTTACGAGGATTTCTTTTCAGTTATTTGGCAGAGTTACGATGTTTTTTTTCAGGAACTTTGACTAAGCTGAAGTTACGACACATAAACAAAATGATTTTTATGAGATTTTAAGTTTTTAAGGAGTTTTTCATAACATTGCGCCTAACGAATTGCTATAAGACACCATCAAAAAGTATTTTTTGCCAAAAATGGAGTTACGAGGTTTTCTTATTAATCCGTCGATGTGTTCAATTATTCAGAAAAAAACGATTACTCTGAATTTCCCTTTCAGTGACAGATCGGCGTCTTGTGCTTTCTTGTAATCGAGTGAGTGGATTCAACCTCACATTTCTTGTTCTGGTCAGCGATTGTACATATTTCTTGGTACGACATATTTCTTAAGCTGCTTCCTCGTATTTATAAAAATCGTTTCTTTTGGATCAACGATTGATTTCAATGTTTCAAATGCACGCATTGCAGATTCAAGAATCTTTTTCAGTTCCCACAACACCTTGCTTGTAGCATCGAATCGCTCAAAGATGTCATTCCAAAAGTTAGCAAATAGAGCGGATTCGAGACAACTCATAAAGTGTGGTGCTTATTCCTCATGATGTTAATTTGCTCCTTATCAAGGTATATGCTGGTTTAAGGTCTTTGTGGTGCTTAGTCCTCATGATGTCAATTTTTCTCCTTATCAAAAGATATGCTGGTTTGGACTCTTTCAATTTCAGAATACCCACCGACAATGGCTTTCGTCCGACTTCGCAAGGAATCGGTAGAATTGTGAAGAAATTTGAAGAGAGTGGAAGCGTTACTGATGTTGTAAGGCCTGTGCATCATCGTAGTGCATGCTCAGTCGAAAATATTGCCGCTGCAAGTGTTGCTGATTATCCAAATTTATCGATTTTCTGGTGATTTCCTGGCGTTGCTGAAGATCCGAATTTATCGATTTCCCGGCGTTCGCGGGGATTGAACGTGTCGCACACCCCAATATGGCCTATTTTTCTTTAACATTTGCATCTCCATCCTTATAAAGTTTAAATTACGCAACAATTGAAGCCTGCTGTCCATTCACAACTCCGTAGATACGCTTCTTGGAACGACCGGCAATAAACACCGATTTTTCGAACTACATTTTCTTCTGCAATGAGGCATATTTCCCATTTCGTGGTTAAAAAAACAAAATTGCCGCATATGGGGTTCAGAACACCCACAAGTGATCGAAGAGGTGCTGTTGCATCCAGACAAATTGACTGTTTAGTGTGCTCTATGACGAAAGGTTGTCGTTGGTCCGTATTTCTTCTTGCCTGAGAATTTTCCTGGTCGCATAATTTCACGTTTTGGCAAGGACTATTGGCCACAAGATTATACGACACCGATCTAACGGTGTCAGATATTTGTCTATGGGGCTACGCAAAAGACCGTGTTTCCGCGAATAATCCCCGAACTCTAGACGAACGAACTGAAAACCAACATCACTCAAGTTATGGGCGAGATATCGCCCCAAATGTGCGAAAAAGTGGTTGAAAATTACCTCAAAAATATCGAATGCTGCGAATCCTTCCGAGGCGGCCATTTTAATGATAGTTATCACTTAATGGCAAAGTCCAAACTTTATAAAGAAATAAAATTTTCAACAAAAATATATGGATGTGTGTGTGTGGTTTATTTAGCTTAACTTTAGAAGCCGAAAAATGAATGACCATTTACCAATTTGTTATAAACAATTTTATGAACAGTGCAGTTAATATGCTTCATACCGATATCTTCCCGGAAAAATGTACTAAGCGACAATTTTTCAGCAAATTACTTCTTGTCCTGCCGTTATAATTTATGCAAGCGCCACGTTTTAGTCTTGGTTTGAGGTTTCTACCATTAATACAAAATAAAATACAGAAAAACAAAATTTACAGTAGACTACAAAAACACAAATAATTACGTACATAGGAATTATATTTTTTTGTCCACTGTAAAATTTTAAAAAGGTCGCTTAATACATTTTTCCGGAAGATATCGATATTATCGTTTAAAACACAAAGTGGAGTATCTGCAAAAAAATCTCATTTTTAAATATTTGGCGTATATTATCTACCGGGTCGTTATTTATAACCACACGAAGTGCCGTGTCTGTATCTCTCAAACCGTTGTTGATTTATTAAAACTTGAATTTCTTACTTAAACGATTTTATTATGTGTAGCGCAAAATACGTATTCGATGTATATACGCAAGTTATGATTTTGCACATACGCCATTTTGTGTTCGTTCCTAGATTAATGAATTAAAACTTGTATTCGAATGGGGAACTACTTAAGGTACCTTGATTGAATGAATAGGGAATAACATTCACAAAACTTCTAATATTGTGAGAAAGAAAACATATTTCAAAAATTTATATAAAAATTATGCAAACAAAGATTTAAGGCAAGATTACATATAGTATACTCTATAATAAGCTATTATGATGCCTTAGTAGGTAAGGTATACTACCATTAAATCCATATGTCCATATTTATGTACCAAAACTCATAGACAGTTTAGAGTCATAAAGATTGGGATATTCCTTCTCTTTATAATTTCAAAGAAGAAGTAAAAAGCTGCTGATTTTTATTTTTGCATTTTTCATGTTTTAGATATTTTATCGATAAATGAATTTGATTAGCAGAGGAACAACAGAATATTATATACTCTCCCGTGATAAAATTTTTACTTTTTTGTGCAACTTAGGCTTATAAAGGAAAGAAAATCGGATTTATCACGTTTGATTTCTTAATTCCTATAACCTTTGACACACTGTTGGTTATGGTATTCGGATGTACCATTTTTGAATCGGGAAATACCACGACAAATCCTTACAGAAAACACTATCTTGGGATTTAATACACATGTCTAGTAAATAATACAGATTTTGAAGAGCTTAATATTTACAGTGTCACTGAACGAATGTTAGGCTATACCAAAGAGTATAGAACTACATAGAGTGCGCATCTCACGCAGAATATTTTCTATGTGGGGTACTGCTATTGATACCCCAGTGTTCACATTGCTACCCCAGCATCAAACAACAGCATTGCGGAAACATACGATCTAAGGAATTTCCCCTTCGCACTTACCGCCTCTCATTTTTATCGATTGTGACTCGCGAAGTGTGTGCCGTTGCTCCGTTCTGTTGGAAACACATGTCCCCTGTCCTAATTCGTCCAATTGCGCCAGAAAAAACTCGGTTTACATGGCCCTATAGCGCGCACCGTCCACTGTTGTCGTTTGACCAGCGGCGTTCTAGAAAAAAATGGCCCGATGACTCCTCCAGCGTAAACAGCGCACCGTGCAGTAATATTAAGCGGGTGTTATGGCTCCTTGTGCATTACTCGTAGATTTTCGGTGCCCCAGAAGCGATAGTTTTGCTTGTTCACGTACCCGCTGATATGGAAATGAACCTCATCACTCATTATGATTTTGGTCGAAAAATCGTCCACTTCATCCTCGAGATTGAGGATGGCTTGGGTGTAGGTTACACGCGTTAAGCGGTCGACAGGCAGCAGCTGATGCACCGACTGGACTTTTTACGGGAACATGCGCAAGTCTTTGACCAAAATTCGCTTTAGGGACGACCGGCTGATGGCTAATTGCGAGGCACGCCGTCTGGTCGATGTTTCCGGCGACAGCTCAACATAAAATTGTTGTTTTGGAATGGCCTTCACAATCCCTCTCAATTCGATAGAACACTTATGGGGTTTTCTAAAAGCATTTATGGCGACGAACTATACAGAGCTAGAGTTTTGGTATACCGCCCAAACAAAATGATTATGGAGAATTCTCGCTGCTAGATCTAAGTCGGAAACGACGTCACCGACACTTTCGATACCAAAAAAGGCTTAAGGCAAGGCGATGCGCTGATATGACTTCTATAATTTGATTCTTGAGCGGATTGTGCAAAACTCCCGAGCCAACAGCAGATGTAACATTTTCGAAAAATCGGTGCAACTACTAGCATACGCCGACGATATTGACATCATTGGTAGGACCCAACGTGATGTCATAGCCACGTCTGCTAGTATAGAGAGGGAAGCGCCAAAAATGGGTTTAGCAGTAAATGAGGGCAAGACGAATATATGCTGTCAACACGAAAGGACACACAACATCGACGAATTGGACAGAATGTCACAAATCACAGATATCACTTTGAGGAAGTACGGGACTTTGTCTATCACGGCTGCGCTATTAACTCTGACAACATCTCGTCGGAAATTAAACGAAGAATTACTCTTACCAACCGCTGTTTCTTCGGGCTAAGAAGGCAATTCAGTAGTAAAGCCCTCACTCGAACTACTAAGGAGATCCTATATAAGACCTGATCATCCCAGTCTACGGCCCTGAAGCATGAACCGTCTCAAAAGCGGATGAAGAAATCCTTGGTCGATTTGAGAGGAAAATTCTTCGAAAAATCTTCGGTCCCGTTTGTGTTGACGGGCTAAGGAGACGAAGATTAAACCAAGAACTATACGAGCTGTACAGCGACATGCCCCTGGTCAAAAACTCCGCATTGGACGTTTAAGATGGCTAGGGCATGTTGAACGATTGTACACCAATACTCCGGCTCGCAGAGGCTTCAATTGCCAGCCAGAAGTCGGACGCAGTAAAGAAAGACCTCGCACAAGTAAAAACCGACCTTAACCAACTTGGAATGCGCAACTGGAGGCAGTTAGCTTAGGACGGGGCTACTTGGATCAGCTCATCCAGATCAGGTTTAAACTTTGAAGGATATTTTCAACACACTTATGTCAGCCGTTATCCACAGACTAACATTCGCAGAAAGCTTCACTTAATGGGGAACTAATCTGCCCTAGCGAGGTATCCGCCGGAGCGGACATTTTTCAACAACGCAACGCGAAGGGTAAAAATAGTATAAAACTACATAGAGTACGCATCACAGCTAAAAATTTTGTAGTTGTTTCTGACACGGGCGGTAAGTGCGAAGGGGAAACTTCTTAGATCGTATGCGACGGCAAGGCTGTTGTTTGATGCTGGGATGGCAATGTGAACACTGGGGTATCAATATCAGCACCCCACATACAAAATATTCGTTGTATGAGATGCGCACTCTAAGAAGTTCTATACTCTTTGATTCGAGGTGTGTGTCATCGGACAAAAAAATTACTGCACTACAATCCGAAAAAAATTCCGCGAAAAATTTGTGACGGGACAAATCGGAACAAGAATTGAACTTAGCTGTCGAAAATTGCACCTAAATGCACTTCAACGCAATTCACCGGGATGAGTTACAAAATTTCGGAGAAATATTTCGAACAGCTCGAAGATAAAATCCTCCGAATCGTACAAAATCGGAGAATTTTCCGCTCCGACGGGTACCTCGCTAGGGCTGAATATGTCTTGATGGAACGTTAATTTGCCAAAAGTGCTTATGATAACCTTGAAATGCAAAGCTTAAATATGCAAAATCAATAAAACTCTGTTTTGGTTAATGTAGAGTACCCAGAAAAAAGATTTACCCCCGTGGTAATAAACGCTGATTAACTAATCAGTGACTAACTTTTGACATTTGCAGGGTTATTTGTTATGGGAAACACTGCCATATTAGTCATTGATTAGCTGATCAGGTAATAGCTAGTCATTGATAAGCTAATCAGCGTTTAGCTGGGTTATATGTATTTTAGTTGAAACAGTACACTATGGGTACTCATGCAATCTGTAATAGATTTTGTTCCCACCCTGGCTTATCCTTTTCCAAAACCGTCTATTCTATCCATGAGAACTTTTAAAATCTAAAAATAAACCAAACGTTGTCGCCCGATGATTGGTATCATTCCCCCGTTTAGTTTCAAACAACTTTATTTCGTCTTGACTTCACGAGATCACCACTGTGCATGTAATATGCTCATTCTTCTCTCATGGATTTGTACGCCTGGAAAACAAGTGTTTTTTAGTCTATTCCCAGGAGAAAATTCGGCACGTGTATATGTACTTGAAATAATTTTTTTTACAACATTTTTACTCATCTGGTTTCTGCGGCAGACGTCATAATCAAAGTTCACAGATACATATCTACATAACCTCCAACACCCGGCACCACACGTCGGTGGATATTTTCCTCTATACTCGTGCATATCTGGTGTAATGCAGCTGATGGGTATGTTTGATTGGATTCACAATTGTTACCTTCAGCCATTTTCCAAATTAAAATTTGGCGTTTGTCTGTTTCTATGTAAAAAAAAATGAAAAAAAAAAAACACAAAGTGGATTTTTGTATGCTTATAAACAGAATACTGGATTTAGGAACTCTTTGTGTTCAGATATTTGCACATACTGCACTTTGCTTTATTTTGCGAATTCTTTTGTATTTTTAATTAACTGAGGATACCAGCAGATATTTATTATGTATGATGACCTTTTTTTTTTATTTTACAAATTTGTTTTGTATATTTTTCTTGAAATCGAGATGTTGTTGGGGATTGCAAAAAAAAGCTGCATGTAGGTATATTGGTTTACTACGTATGCGCAGTTACTAGTTATCTCTGTCCAAATTCTTGTGGATACATGTGTAGATACATAGTGGCATACAAAATAGCAGCTTTTTTTTTCTGTTTTCCCAGCGGAATTAACTTTTGAAATTTAGTTATATATATTGTCGATGTATATGTATTTATAAATAAGTTCAAAAATTTAATTGTTTTTTAAATAATTTCTTATTACATGACGCTGTGTATCTAGTAAATTTTTTTTGTTTGCTTTTTTTTTCAAATATTAAAACAAAGTTTAAAGGTATTTACGTAGCATTGAGAAAATTGTGGATTTTCTATTGATGTAAGGAAATTATCAAAGCAACTGTGTTGGCATATGGGTGGTACAAACTTGTCTGCTTCTGTGCACTTTTAAATTGAAATAAAAATAAACTTTTGATATGGAAAAGGTAGGTATAACCAAAGAGTATAAAACTACATAGAGTGCGCATCCCATACAATGAATATTTTCTATGTGGGGTACTGATATTGATACCCCAGTGTTCGCATTACTACCCCAGCATCAAACAACAGCCTTGTCGACGCATACGATCTACGAAATTTTCCCTTCGCACTTATCGCCAGCGTCAGAAACGGACACCAATTATTAATAATAATTTTTAGGCCGTTCAAGTGAATGTGAAACTAATTTCAGGAAAAAAACATACTCAGGGTTTAACTTGAGAAATAGGTTGAAGCCCAAGTTTATGTATGTAACAAAAAGTTTAAAAGTTTCATGTGTGCGTGCGTACCTTCTTCTGTTTTATGCCGACTCCGAAGTTGAGATAAGCTTTTCTTGAAAATTGTTACTAAAAAAATAAATAAATTTATGGCGCAACAGGCTCGTTAGTACCCAGGGCCTAGCTTTTTTCTCACAACCATGGCGGGACCTCCTGTTGACAATTGATACTACTCGGATGATTTGTCAGATCATCACGAGAGGAGGGCCAGTGAAAAATCATTTAGGTGTTGCTACGGCTGGGAATCGAACCCAGACCTTCTGCGCGGCAGTTCATCGCACTGACCATCGCGCCACTGAACGCGTTACTACTCGAATTATTTGTCAGATTTATCACGCGCAGGGGGCAAGTCATTTTAGGTGTTGCTACGGCTGCGAATTGAACCCAGTAAACATTTTTCAATTTTTTATTGAACAAATTTGTAACAATGCCTCAGTTTTAGTCAAAAAGTCTTTTAACTGAATTTTCAGTTTTGGCTTGTACCGAAAAATCGCAATTTTCCGAATCATGTACGACTTCACTGATATTCTTCTAATTCATGATTTCAAGTGCGGCAAGATCGTGCATCCACCACTCTTTTAAATCGGATTTCAAAATTATCTAACATTGGAAAAGGTAGATTCGGAATAGCGCTCCACTACTTTTAATTTGAAAATTAACTCAACACGAGTTATATGTGCACATTAAATCACCTCAGATAACAAGTCGGATTACCATCTTAAACTCTACCTGAAAGTAACATTAGTTTAAGTATCGTGCTGCAGTTGGTAATCAAAACTAAGCCCCCTGTAGTTCCACACCCTTTCCCAATTATAAATTTCGTGTTATCAATGCGTAAACATAAAACATATCTGTCATTGTTTTCAATTTACGATTTTAATTTAAATTTGGATTTAAAAAGACCGATTAAGTCAAGTCATCGCCAATTAGCCCGATACTCTGAACCTGACAACAATTACTTCACCCGTACAATACGATCAACCACCTAAGTCTGTTTATATGGGTTGATGACAAGCCCTAATACTTGGGGCAATTATATACTAATAAAACATTTTCCAACGCAACCAGAGAAGAAGCACCTATTTCCGTAGGAAAGCCTTTGAGTGACAAGCGACATTATAATTGAAACAATCAATCAATAAATGTCTCCGCAAGATAAATGAACGCATTTCATTATTTATAGCGGTCTCGTAATAAAGCAAACGAACATATTGGGAGCAATCTATCGGTTCAGTTGATTTATTCATAATCGGTTTTCTTGTAGGTATAACGTATCGTTTAATCTCTTAATGTCAGGTGTTAAAATGTTCAATTTATATCAAAATATACAGCGTGCCTTAAATTCTTGATAGACATTCTGTATTTACACGGTTGTACCGTGCTGTGCTTTTGTATTCTTAAGAAATATACAACGTGCCTTAAATTTTTTGATTGACATTTTGTATTTACAGTATTGTAACAAGAGCAAGTGATTTATGACAAATTGTGAAAAATTATATTTATTTTGCATGTGTACATTTTACATATAAAATATTTTGTTAAATGCATATAGTTGGTGTGTTTGTTAAGAAAAATCGGAACATACAAATAAGCAGTTGGAGAAAATATTATCATATAGGAATTTGAAGAAAATCCAAACAGACTGTATCAGCGTTGTACATGCTGATCCACATGTAGTTCGTTATTGACTTAAAATATATCGCGGTTGCATAGGTCGATACAATTTAGATTTCGATGCAATTTCGATATAATTATCTATAGACAAATATTCATTGTAATCGTTTTTAAGAACAGATAAAGATAGATTGTGGCGAAAAGTGCCTTTTTTTCTTATCAAATATTTCATGACAAAGAAGATTTACGTTTTGATATAACTTATTTGAAACTTGTGAAGGGTGTCCCATAAATTACGCAAAATTTGAATTTTGCGCCATTTAATAGTACTCTGTTGCTTACCGAAAAAAAGATAACAAGTGACAAATGACAGTTTGGGGTTAGTAGAAATTTAGTGCTATACGAAGGAACAACGCAATTTCATTGATGAGCAATATTTCAAAAACTATGAAGGTTTGCAGGCTTCAGTCAGCAATTAAGGTATAACCAAAGAGTATAGAACTACATAGAGTGCGCATCTCATACAGCGAATATTTTCTACGTGGGGTACTGATATTGATACCACAATGTTCACATTGCTACCCCAGCATCAAACAACAGCCTTGCCGACGCATACGATCTGCGAAAGTTCCCCTTCGCATTTACCGCTCGCGCCAGAAACGGCTACAAAATGTTTAGCTGTGATGCGTACTCTATGTAGTTCTATACTCTTTGGTAGAACATATGGCCGTTATAGTGATTTAAAACCACCAACTGTGAAGAAAATTATTACGAAATTCAGGGATGCATTCTGGATCAATGAGCGATCTTAAATGCTCGTTGTGTCCAGACACAAGTCGCTCAACAGAAAACATCGAATCATTTCGCAAGAGTATTGCTGACAGTCGAGGAACATCAATTCGGGACCGTCGACAAGAATTGATCATTTCTAGAAGCTCACAGCTCACTCTACAGCGAATTCTCACAAGAGACTTGGAACTTTATGCTTACAAAGTTCAATTGACTCATGAATTGAAGATCATTGACTACGGGGCGAAGAGAGTTCGTTGAATGGATTTTCGAGCAGGTTCTTAAGTGGCGCTACAGTCCGGAATGAACCTAGGTCTTAACCAATATGCCTCTCCAATTAGCCCGGTCCTTAGCTTACTGCCTCCAGTTACGCACTCCAAGTTGAGATCGGTTTCTACTTGTGCGCGCCACTTAAGGAGATGCCTTCCTCTAACGCGTCCGACGTCTGGCTGGGAATCGAAGACCCTGCGATCCGGAGTGTTGGTGTCCCTTCGTTCTACATGTCCTAGCCATATTAAACGTTCAATGCGGAGTTTTTTGACCAGAGGCATGTCGATGTACAGCTCCTATAGTTCTTTTTTGAATCTACGTCTCCATAGCCTGTCAACGCAAACGGGATCGAATATTTTTCGAAGAATTTTCCTCTCAAATCGACCAAGCATTTCTTCATCCACTTTTGAGACGGTCAATGGTTTAGCGTCGTAGAGCAAGACTGAGATGATCAGAGTCTTATATTGGATCTGCTTAGTAGTTCGAGTGAGGGCTTTACTACAAAATTGCCTTCTTAGCCCCAAGAAACATCGGTTGGCAAGAGTAATTCTTCGTTTAATTTCTGGCGAGATGTTGTTGTCAGAGTTAATAGCGGAGCCGACAAAGTCCCGTACTATCTCAAAGTTATACCTGTCAATGGTGACGTTCTGTCCAATTCGTCGATGTTGTGTGTCCTTTCGTGTTGACAGCATATACTTCGTCTTGCCCTCATTTACTGTTAAATCCATTTTTGCCTCTTCCTTCTCTTTACTAGCAAACGTGGCTATGACACCACGTTGAGTCCTACCAATGATGTCAATATCGTCGACATATGCTAGTAGTTGCACCAATTTTTGGAAAATTGTGTCCCTGTTATTGGCTCGTGAGTGTCGCACAATTCTCTCAAGAACAACAGCAGGTGGATGCTGATTTTTGAAGAAAATAATTATTTTCAATACTTAATTTCATTTCGATGGCTTCGTTAATCATCAAAATTGTCGCATTTGGGATTTAGAAAACCCACTAGTAAATGTTGAAAAACAAACGCATTCACAAGGCGTGACTTTGAACTGAAGGCATTATCGAACCATTCTTCTTCGAAAATGCGGCTGATCAGGCGGTAACCTTTAATGGTGTTCGTGATCGTGACATGATAACCAAATTTTAAATGCCTAAATTTCAAGATATGGATGTGATAGGTGCTACAGCCAGAGAAAGAATTCTATTACTGCATGATTCAATTCCTAATTCTTTAATAGCCCGTTTCTGCAATCAGAATTCCTCTTTAATGCCATTGGACTTTTTTCTTTGGGGTTTTTTGAAGTTAAAAATCAAAATCTAAAAATTAATAATCAGCTTTCTGATTAAAAATCGGTATTTTCTATCATAATAATATTTTACGTGATTATGGGGCACCATTTATTGCGACTTAAATAAGTCGATGGTAAACACAGATTTTGAATAAAATCAGAAGTCCTCTCTTATTTCCATAAATTAGAATCTTACTCTCCACAAATCTTGTTAAATGATTGCCAGACAGATGCAATTAAAGCGCTAAGAAAATGATGGGTTTAAGAAACATTTTCAAAAATATGAGTAAACAGCGTTGAAGTTGTTTCCCTAAAGGTAATTCTTTTAATAAAAAACAATAAAAATAATAAAAACTATAAAAAGATTTTGAAGTTAACCAAACTGAAGTGTTTTGTAATGTTAGCGATATTTTTATAAAAAAGAGAGGATTTGCGAAATATTTGCAGTATGTTCAGGCAAATGACGGGCCCAGTGGCGCGATGGTTGGTGCGATGAACAGCACGCAGAATGTCTGAGTTCGATTCTCAGCAGTAGCAACACCTAAATGATTTTTCACTGGCTCTCCTCTCGTGATAATCGGACAAATCATCTGAGTAGTATCAATTGTCAAGAAAAGCTTAACTCGAATTCGCTGTTCGGCCGCCATCGTGTCAGAAGTACACAAACGCACAAGAATGGTTGTGAGATAGCTCGGCACTAGGTACTAACGAGCCTGTTGCGGCAAACTTGTTTTTTTTTTATTTTTATATTCAGGCAAATTTAAAAAAATGTCGCTTAAGCTCTTCATCTTCAAAGATTTTTGTTTGTGTCTTGTATTTGCTGTTCGGTCCCTGAATATGTCGATTGAGACTATATACTAAGCAATTTATGGTAAAAAAGGCTTATAATTCACAAATTGATTACAAACATTTTAATTTAAAATCGTGTGAACTTTTTTTTGTATCTTTTGGGTTAATTAACTGCATTCTGAATATGCAAGATCAAAATATTGTAACGGGTGATCAATCAAGAAGTAATTTTTCAAAAGGGACTTGGACAGATGGCGAGTGAGTCGTGTCAAGTTGCCATGTGTTAAGTACTCATTGACATTTCACTATGAATAGACTTACACCCGAACAACATTTGCAAATCGTTCAATTCGATTACGAAATTCGCGTTCTGTAAAGAATATTTTTCGTGCACTTCGGCGAACTTATGATGTCCATAATCGACCTACTGATGCCACAATTCGCATGGCCTGTCATAAAAACAACATGGGTGTTATCGCGCCACGATAACGGACTGAAATGAGATCTAGAGTTCGACTGAATATTTGGCTTTGACTTTGGCCAACTTCGTCTAAAAATACAACATTCGGAAAAATATTCGGGTTCTGCCAAATGTGGCTAAAGAATTGTCCGCAGCCCGAATGTTGACTTTCCAGTTTTCTGTTAGAATAGAATTACGGTATTTTCTGTGCAGGATACTCATTTCGATACTTTTAAAATGATTATCTAGGTACTTTTTATAAAATCTGTATAAGGTGGGCCAAAAGAAGTCATCCGATGTTGTTTGGCCTTCAGAATATCGGTTGCGGATCGCGCAGTGTCGGCCGTTGCTCCGTCCTATTGGAACCACATGTCCTCCAGTCCCAATTCGGCAGATAAAACTCGGTTAACATGGCCCTATAACGCGCACCGTCCACTGTTGTGATTTGATCAGCGGCGTTATCGAAAAAAAAAATGGCCCGATGACTCCTCCCTCGTGAACAGCGCACCATGCAGTAACTTTGAGCGGGTGTAATGGCTCCTCGTGCATTACTCGTGGATTTTCGGTGTCCCAGGAGCGATAGTTTTGCTTGTTCACGTACCCGCTGTGGTGGAAATGAGCCTCATCGCTCATTATGATTTTGGTCAAAAAATCGTCCACTTCGATTATTCCGCGTTCTTGGGGAGTGTATCGCTCCATGGCTTGTACACTTGTAATCAACATCTTTCTAGTCCAGAAATGTCAAAACAGATTTGACATTGGCGGCCATTTGTAAAAATAAGATCATCTTCCAATAGGGTGATCTCTTTTGGCCCACCTTGTATGTTATGTTTGTGTGTATACAATGTAGTCTTACTGTACCCAGAAAGTCTCCTACACCGTCATTGAAAGTTACGGATTATGTACCCAACGTCAATTTTAGTAAAATTGAGGTTGCAACTGCATGTAGCTGAGTACTTTATTATTTTGTTCTTTGTAGATACTTTGTGTGCTAAATTTGTTATATGAAAAAAAAGTGAACACGTTGCTCCTTCAACTTCAATCCTTCAATCTAAAAACTTATTCGAAAATCTGTGGGATTCACACGACAATATGCCGCCAATAAATGAAACTTCCGTTTCGTTCAAAAAATATCTTAAATCATATTTAAAAGCACCGTTGCTGACAATGAATATCGTCATTTTTCATTATTGGGTTTCAAGTCCTTATAGCTGACCTTATAGCTCCGTCCAGCAGTGTAGCGAGCGAACAACTATTCAGTGATGCTGGACAGATTTATGCTGATAGGAGGGCTAATTTGCACGGAGAAAATGTTGATAAACTTTCATTTCTGGCGTATAAAATCCAGTTGTTGAATTTGAATTACTTATTCAATTTTAGCATTTTTTTCATTGTGTTCAGAGTTCATTGATTTACCTCGGCTTCATCCGAAGGTGATCAAAAGACCGAAGTTTTGCTTCAGCTGAAAAAATGAACTTCGATCGGACTCTACGGAGATCTCGATAACATTTGGTTTCAACGAGACGGTGCTACTTGCCGCACAGCTCGTGAAAAAAGGAACATATTGAGAGACCGCTTTGGTGAACAATAAATTTCACGCTTCGAACCAGTGAATTGGCCAGCAAGATCATGCGATATCACATCGATAGACTTTTTGCTTTGCGGCTACGTTGATTCTTAGGTCTTGGTGGATAAGCCAGCTACGATTAAAGCATTAGAAGCCAATATTACGCGTTTTACTCTCGATATACCGACGAGTATACTCGAACGCGTCGTTTTGTAACGTCCGCAAGGACGAGTCACGCCGCAGTTGCGGCCAACATTTGAGTGGGATTATCATTAATAAGCGAATGCCAAAAATATTTCCTTGAATTAACAGCAAGGATTTCACGATATATTTAAATTTTTTACGTTACCTCGCATTTAAAAAAAAAACCTCCTGATTGATGAGCCTTTATTTGTACATAAGATCGCACATAGCATTTCTATATACTACCTCTACTACCGGATCTTTTCACAGAACTCGGTTTAATTAATTAAAATTTTGTTATTGTATCGAATTCACATTAAAAAGATAACAATAGGGCATTCTCACACAAAAAAAATAAAACCATGCAATTTGTCATAATTTACAATTTCATTATTTTGTTTGCACTAATACACAACAAATCTCGTTTGAGAAGAAATACGAATACGTACACAGAAAAAGATTGATTTATTCGGTAGATGATTTATTATTATTTTTATTGATTTGCTCGCGTCTATCAAAAAAAAAAAACACATTTGGTTTACTTAGGCTTACCAAATGTAAATGTATAGCTTCGTCGATAACTCTATTTAAATGGTTCGCTATCCCACAAATACATTTATGTATGTACATATATTTTTTTTATCTTTATTATCTGCCTATTTCGAAGTGCTAGGTATCTGTGACATTTACTGGTAGAGGCGCTCTATATTCAGTTTATTGCGTTCGTGCCGAAAAAAACATCCCTGTGGACTTATGGTTTCCGAAAATACCATTTCAGCGAACACATTTCTAAAACTAGTAAGCACAATAAATTGTTCAAATACTATCTCCAGAAGGTTTAATAAAAATACAAATCCCTTCAGTAGATTAGGTTGGATATATTGAACTATCTTTTCCCTAGGTGCTTATTGGTAAATTAAAAATTTGTTTGATGTTGTATTTTTGTTTAATTAATCTGTTACATCAGAAGGTGCGAAATCAATTATATGAGCATATGATAAAATATACATAAAGGGTGTTTAGAGGTATAGAACTTCGAATTGAAATAACACACAAGGAAATCGTTTTAATGTCCAGGAACTTGGCTTTATTGGAAGGATAGTTCTATGAAATTTATGTCTAAATATGATTTCGGGCATGTCGAATAAAGTCAAGTCTAGAGGACCAATTTTCATCCACTTGTTCAAGCATTTGTTTCCGTATGGCGGAAATGACGCCACGAATGTTGGCTTCCAAGTCCTCTAACTTTTCTGGTTTGTTGGCGTAGACGAGCGACTTCACATATCCCCAAAGTAAACAATTCAATGATGTCAAATCACACGATCTTGGTGGCCAATTGACAGGTCCATTCGGCGAAATTATGGGCTCATCGAATGTTTCCTTCAATAAATCGATTGTGACGTGCGCTGTGTGGCATGTAGCGCCGTCTTATTGGAACCACAACTCATCCACATTCATGCCATCCAGTTGATGGACAAAGCTCCAATTGCTGTGAACGGTGGAGAATCGGTTCATGCGGGTCCTATTCAATACTTTGCTCTACAGCGGCAATTGTTTCCTCGTTGCGCACTGTTCGACGACTCTGCGGATGCATATTATCACATAGAGTAAACGTAGTGCGAAAACGACCCATGGTTAACCGAATTAATTGCTCTGATGGACGATTATGTCGACCATAAAATGGACAGAGCTTGCGGTAAACGTCGCGAACTGAACCATTATTTTCGAAGTAAATTTGCACGATGAAAATGGTTAACCAAACTGAACATAAATGCCATTAGAGTTGCCCGATTTGACCACAAAATGACAGTTTCATCTCTATTCGAAAAACCAACCTCTAAACTAAAAACAACAACCGTCACCTATTCCTAAAAATAATAATGGTGGTGAATTCAGAAAAATTTCAATTCTTCCATTTTTATCAAAATGTTTTTCAAAGACTATTACAAAAACAAATCAATATTACTGATAGGTTTAATGGGTTGTTGACGCTCAGATGAGTCGTCAATCTTGCATAGGCCTACGTGGCCCAAAAGCGATAAAAAATATTAAAGACGATTCTAAGGCTACACCGAAGCAATCTGGGTTTTGCGAGAAACATAGCTGCATTAAGGCCTTGTTAGATGTTACCGACGACATACAAAATGCATTCGACGAATAGAATCTTACTTCCTTCGTCCTTTTGGATTTTTCGAAAGCGTTTGACATGGTCGACTATAGTAACTCATTGAAAAAGCATCTTCGGCAATTCAAATTCTCACTAGACGCATGTAAGCTCTTCTTATCTTACCTACTCACTAAAACCACCACCCTTTTTGTATTAGTATTGCAACTAAATATACGACTTATCTTGCTTTTTTTATCACAAGTATATGTAAACGGTGGGCAGGAAACTTTCAGTTCCTGCCTTTTTTTGCAATTTATAGCGCGGTTTGTGATTATCCAAGCGTTTACGTTGTTTGAAGACGCCGCAATAAATTTTGTTCGACAAGAATTTGGAGGAACGTTTTGTTTTCATGCAAAACTTTTCGATTTAGCTTTAACCAAGGGAATACCAAGACAACTTTATAAAACTTTCTGTTTTATCGAAAGTGAGTATAAATAAAGGCAGAGCAAGTTTTATTAAATTTTCTTCACACTCTTTTTGCTATTTGTTTCGCTTACCAATGTTGACGGCAGCTATAACTTTATATTTGTCTGTTTTTCAGATCGCTAACTATGTCATCCATTAAGCACGACGCATGTAACCCTCTGGCTATGAGTACCATTCTATTTTATCGGTATTTAGTTTGCGAGATAATAGACGCTAACATCTAGATCTTGAGCACAGACTTTCCATGTATTTTTTTTAAGTGAAGTAACTTTGTAGCCTTATAATGGTAACGATTTTATCAAGGTATGCAACTTGTGAAAGTTGTCTATACCGATCACATTAACTGGCGATAGGGGCCGTTGTTCTTCCTGTTTCGCGTTATTAGTATTCTCTTTATCGTAGCTTATTAATTCAGGGGAGCATATAGCTTTCCTTTTTTTCACCGGTCCTTTCTTTAGAATCCAGTCGTTTTCGTGACTGAGTTCTTCTTCGCCGGTATATGGTATTCTGAAATAACCGGGCAATTTGCGCTCGGTTTTGGTTCATTACTAAATTTTTATGAACTGTAAAGGGGCATGATTTCATCCTTTAGGTGGAGAGTTTCTTTCTGAAGGTCTCCGCAGACCTGTTCAACTTGTTTGAAGAACTTCGATTTCGTTAAGAATTAAGGCTTTAATTTTTCACTTGAGCCATGAAAGGCCGTGAAAAATTCTATTGTTGTCGAGCTTCTGGAGACTCATATGCTTTGTTAGTTCAGATGTTGGTGACCTCGTTACCCTTGAACCTTGAACTTTTCACAAAATGGTTACAAAATAGAAATAATTGCATCTGCCCAAAATCTATAGAGCCGACCTCCGAAGAGGGTGGATTGTCACCTAAGGTATTAAATCTTTTCGTTGTAATTATTGTATTTTCGTTTTTTTTTCTGTACACACTTTAGACTCGGTATACGGGAAGTGGATTTTAGTCGCCTTCTACAGAAGTCATGCATTATCCTGGGTATATTCTGACCACTTACATGATGGGGTTACGGGTTAGGACAAACCAAATGCAAGCAGTCCAAATCAACGACATACTTTCGGATTTTCTTGTAACTGTATGTGGTGTCCCTCAAGGTTTTATACTTAATCCTCTATTGTTCTTGTTATATGTAAATGAACTCACATCACTGTCATCAGCCATTGTCCTCACATTTTATGTATGCAGACAAGGTGCAAATGTACATTAGCTGTCCGCTTGGACTAAAGGGCACTGTATCCATGGTGTTACCAAAGATCTCAAAACAAGAGCACATTGCACGGTCTGGCTTTAAACGCCAAATAACCGAAGTGCCTAGTTATCTCAAGATAAGCATTAGATTTTGCTTACTTCTTAATAACATCCACTTTGAACATGTTGAGACTGCAAAAAATCTTGGCGTTGTTGTCTGTAGTCGCCAACTAACTTGGGACAAAGAGTATAGAACTACATAAAGTACGCATCACAGCTAAAAATTTCTTAGCCGTTTTAGACGCAGGCGGTAAGTGCGAATTGGAAATTTCGTAGATCCAAATAGTAAAGAACTACATAGAGTACGCATCACAGCTTCAAATTTTATAGCCGTTTCAGACGTCGGCGGTAAGTGCGAAGGGGAAATTTCGTTGAACGTATGCGTCGGCTGGGGTAGCAATGTTAACACTGGGGTATTAATATCAGTACCCCACATAGAAAATATTCGTTGTGTGAGATGCGCCCTCTATGTAGTTCTATACTCTTTGCTTGGGATAACCACATTTATGCAGCTGTTGAAAAGGTATTCGGGATAGTAAGAAATCTTTGGGCAACACAGTCTTTCACTCCTACTCATAAACGATTGTTATTCGCACTGGTCGCTGGTCCTACCGATTTTAATATACGGGTCTGAAACTTTTTGTTAATAAAACTTTTAAGTAAAAAAAAACTTAATATCGCTTTTCACAGCAAATACGATATTATGGGTTCGGGTTGTGTAAATATGATAGGTAAGGAAGGTTTTCAATTAGGCCTTAAAAAAATGTCTTTGGAAAGTTTCCTACAGCTTCGTACTCCGACTTTGCTCTCCGATATTGTATTGACACGTCAACGACGATACCTTTACAAGCGGATTAGATTATCATCTTCAAGGTTTTGTCAATTTATTCACCCTCAGTCGACATCTCTCATACCTGAACGTACATTTTTTTTTATAAACGCAGTTTTTGCAAATGCAGTCCTTTTGTTGAACTATCTACCTCTAAGTAGTAGTCATGGATGCAAGTGCATTCAAATTTAAAAACTTGCATTTTTCAAGGCATTCATTTCGAATCAATTTTCAAGTCCAATGATCGTAATGAAGATTCTGCACAAATGAAACTGCAGTTAACCCGAATGAAGAATAGTACATTTTGTGTTACTCCATTTAATTTATTGTTAAACATTAGTTTTATATCCCAGCAGTTTCCGAAAGGAACATACTACCTAGTACTATTTGTTTTTTGGCGTTCACCCTCCGGGTAAAACTCGAGCATCATACACCTGTATAATCCATATCAAATCCTTCAAAACATACAATCAACACCCTTTTGTAATCAAGCTTGCGTACATGACCATTAATTCACCCCTAATCAAGAGCCTTTAGCACATCGAAATTCCAAATAAAATAAATTCGCGTTTAAATAAAACATCTGTTCGTCTACACCCAGATAAATGGAGCATGACAAGACAAAAAGGGTACGGGATTCGAATCGAATGCCGAACAAAATAACAATTTGACAAAATTCTAATTCGTTTCGCATATAAAAGAGCGGAAAATTCTTGCAGAGGAAACCACCCGGGCTTGGACTGGACAACAAGTGCACAGAAGCGCACACAAGTGTGCTGTGTAGATTCATACGATGCGTATTAAATTCGTATGGCAACTGCGAAAGAACTAAAACACAAATAAATGCGGTGAACTTTAGCTTAAGGGGATGTGAAAACAAGGGATGGCGGCGGGGTTGAGGAAAGCTGCTGCTGCATAATGTATCATCATCATCATCATTGTAGTCCGCCTCATCGTCATCACCAGTAGAAGCAGACAACACATAGAGAGCATATTGATAAATGATAGAAGTACATGCGCAATTTCTTCACATAATTTGGGGGGTGGTTCTTCTTCTGTTCACAGATTAACATTTAAATTTACGCGAAATAAATCATTATATTGCGTTCGAATAGGGCATATGTAGGGTGACATAATAGATAAAGGAAATGTTTTGATAATTTCATTATACCTCATTTAATTCTATTTCCTATAGATGAACTGCCTTTCGGAATTAATCGACTCGTTAAGGCGGAATCCCGAATAGCAACCACAAATGATGAGGATAACAATAATGTGTATACGTTGCTGGATAAAAGTGAGCTTATACGATGCAATGTTCTGTTAGACAATATTGAAGGCGAATCGCTGTCTCGCTCTAGAAGTCAATCGAGGTCATCGCAGGCTGATATTTTTCGTACCAGATCGAGATCGAGTTCTTTGGAATTGGAAGTTGATTCACCCCCGCCATTGTCTCATCATAGAGCAACGCCTCCGATTTGTTCACCCTCAGCAAGTGAAACAATTTTATCTGCAGCAAGTCCTAAGAAATCCGAAATGTTTTCGGTTTCAGCCTTATTACGACGAGATGAGCCAAAGCTCTCGAAATCTCCCGTTCAAGCGAATCCTTTTGAAGTCTTTCGACCTGGCTACAATGGTACTAACTATGATCCAGCGATGTTTCCGAGGCCGATAATATCTCCATTCCCGCTTTTGGCAGCATTCGCCTTCCATCAAGGACAACAGCAACCAAATTTAGCCTCTGGGTAAGTAAACGGAATACATAATAACTCATGTGTATCTATGTAAGGTGATCGTTTTATTTTATTTATTATTATTTCACTATGTCCATAGTTAACGTAAATAAGTTTGGCTTTTGCAATTTTGTACAAGAAAATGCAAGAAATTTTAAAGTATGAATCGATTTGCTCTCGTTAATCTCTCGTGCGATCCTGTCCTTCGGTGGAACTAGGCATGGCTTAATCACTTCGATGATTTGTTGAAAATCAAGCAAAGTAAAGTAAAAGCTTCTAAGCAAAATGATCCGAAGTCAATTTGCTTAAAAGTTTGTTTTAACATTTTTGTTTTCAGTGGGCTGGTGGAAATCTCAAAAGATACGATGAGCACGTGCCCAAAGTAGTGTGGGACCTTAACCCACTAAAACTACCACCCCTTTTGTTTTTGTATTGCAACTAAGTATGCGACTTATCTAGAAATTTTTTTTATCACAAGTAATGAATGTTTGGCAGGTAACTTTCCTTTGAGAGTTCCTGCTTTTCCAGCAATTTATAGCGCGCTTTGTTATTATCAGGCCAAATCCAAGGGCGCAGTTCTTTAAAGACGACGCAATAAATTTGTTTCGTCTAGAATTTGGAGGACCGTTGTTTTAACGTGTCCCAATAAACGTTTTTTTATGTTTGCGTGCAAAATTTTTCGTTCCATCTTTAACCGCGGGAGTACCCAAATCTCTGCGTAGATCTTCATTCCTTATATACCACAGCACATGGACGAATGATCTTAACATTTGTTTTTCGAAAATTTGTAGAATGTTTAGATTCGTTTCACTTGTACAACCCCATAGTTGAATACCATGTTTCCAAACAGGCTTCAGCATTCGCTTGTTTAATAGCAGCTTGTTATCAAGGTTAAGCTTCGAATATTTTCCGAGTAACCAGTACAGTTCTCTTTATTTATTTGTTAGTTCTTCGCATTTCTTTTTTATATGCGACTTCCATTTTAACTTTCCATTGAGTGTCATTCCGAGATATTTCGCTTCATTTGCAAAAGGGACTCGAACCGTATTGAGACATACTGGCAAATTGTTTGTCCGCTTATAAGAAAAATCTGCATGAATCGATTTGCTCTCATTAAGTGCAATCCGACAGGATTTTATCCATTCATTAACCTCATTAAGAGCGTTGTAATTTCATATTTGTTTCCTCTATTGTTGTGCCAACTGCTAGTATAGCTGTATGGTCAGCAAACGTGACATCTATTGTATCGTTTGTTTGTGGGATACCACGTGTAAATAGGAGGTACAAGAGTGGTCCAAGGACGCCTCCTTGGGGTAGTCCTGCCAATATTTCTTTGAACTCCGAATATTCGTTTCCAAGTTTCACAAGGAAGAGTCTATGCTCAAGATACGAGACAAGGATTTTATATAATTTTTCAAGCAGAACTTGTATCCATTTGCATTGAAGGCCTCTATGCCAGACCTTGTCAAAAGCTTGCGACACGTCAAGAAATACGGCTGAGCAAATTTTTTTTGTCTTCGAAAGCTTTCTCAATTATATCAGTAATTCGATGAACTTGGTCCGCAGTCGAATGTTTACTTCTAAACCGAAATTGATGGTCAGGTAAAAGGCGTTTCTGATCAATAATGGGATGTAAGCGGGCGAGAAATATCCTTTCAAAAATATTTGAAATTATTGGAAAAACTGAAATAGGCCTGTAAGATTTTATTTCATTCGGTGATTTTCCTGGTTTGAGAACCATTATCACTTTTGCGACTTTCCACTGTCTTGGTATGTATCCGAAACTAATTGCTGCATTTACAATGTTGAGGAGTTTACTTAATGCATTTCGGGGCAACATTTGAAGAAGTTCTCCTGTAATTGGGTCATAACCCGGAGATTTTTTAGGCTTTAATTTCTGTATTTCCCGTTTAAGCTCGACTCGATCAAATCCGGTATTTTTGTAACATCAGTTGGCCAGTAAGTTGGCCTTCCCCGTAGAATAAAATTCGGTATTGTACATTCTACCAACATCGTAAAGCATCCTGCCTTTCTGTGATATGCATCTATATCCCCAGAATGTATGTTTTGCATTAAAGTGCACACTGATGACAAAACCCTGTTTTAACGCTGTTTTAACATTTGAAGATGGGCGCGCCTACTCGCAGTCAAGCTGACGTTAATTGTCAAATTCACAGTGGCCCCGATTTCCATCTACGGTTGGACACTACTGATTACTTTCGAACGAGTTGAGATAATTTCATTTTATTTTGTTGAATAAATGTGAAACCACAGTCAGTTTAAAAAAAAAATGGTACTCAGGGTGTTTCAGAATCTTGTGCACCAGATTGTCTAAAGGGTATAAAGCTACTTGTGGTCCAGTTATAGCTATCGTTGAACAACTCCATTGGAACACTACAATTGATGGAATTGACTATAGGAATCATCCATAGCTGACTATACGAATCATTGGAAAATTCCGTTTCAATTCGGTGGAATGGCAAGCTTTACTTCACAAAAATAAATCTTGATCAACAAAAAAAAGTGATTTTCTGTGAAGAATTTAATTACGAATTCAAATATTTTTGGATAATCTTGTCCTGAAAGTCAGTTTTTGTTTTGACATCAACTCGCCAATGATCGAGTTTATAAAAAAAAGCCGCAAGAAGTAAAAGAAAAAATCCATTGAGGGTTAGCTATGATAGCTATAGCTGAACCCTTACCGAATACCATATTTTGGAGTCGAAAGTCAACTTTTTGTCGAGTAGAATTGAAAAACCGAAAGCTGCTTTACTTAACTTTACCAAAAGTTTTTTTTATATAAAACTTATAAACTTATTCTCAGTAGCAACGACTTCCTAGGGTAATTCTTCGCCGGATCTCCACTAGGGTGTCATTCGTGGAGTTTCTGTTAACTCCGGGGTAAGGTGAACTCATTAACTACCTCGAAATTGTTGCTATCAATAGTGAAGTTTTGTCCTAGGCGGTGGACCGATGCTGCTTTGTTTGTTGATAGCATGTACTTAGTCTTGCCCTCATTTAAGTCAAGGCTAACAGATTTCGCCCGGTCTTTAAACGCCGCGGACGCTTTTATCACTGCATGCTGGGAGCGACCGATGATGTCAATATCGTCCGCATGCCCAGCAGCTGGACGGACCTTTTGAAGATAATGCCCTCCGTGTTGACACCTGCCATGTGCACTATTTGCTCCAGTACGAGATATAAAAAGTCGCATGATAGCCGTCTCCTTGCCGAAATCCGGTGCATATTTGGAATAGTTCGGGGAAGCTACTTCCAAACTGCACGTTGCAGGGCGTGTTGTCCAGCGTCAGCCGACACAGCTGAATCAGTTTTGCCGGAGTTCCAAATTCGGCCATCGCCATATATAGCTCCTGACGGTGTATGCCATTATACCCGGCTTAAAAGTCGATGAATAGGTGACGAGTTTCGACTTGAAATTTGTCGGTTTTTTTTCAGGATTCGCTTCAGTCTGACAAATTGATCTAAAGTCGATCTGCCGACCCGAAAGCCACACTGGTACGTGCCGATTAGTGTGTTGCAGAACGGTTTTAGACGTTCACACACGTTGGATAGGATCTTGCGAAATCAAGCAGTGATATGTGTCGATAGTTCTTGGAAGACATAGGATCGCCTTTTTGTAGATGTGGCATATGGAGCTGATAGTCCAGTCATCGGGCATGTTTTCATCCACCCATACTTGGTTCATGATTCGGTGCGTGCACCCTACCAAAACATCACCACCGTATTAAGCTTTTTGATAGCCAGCTCAATTCTTCTGTACTAAGTGGTGATACTGGTTTTTCACTCCTAGATCACATTATGGCGAATTTTGAGTAACGGTCTTGGCCTACACCCGTACAAGATCATGCTAACTCATAAAGTACAACCACTTATCATATGAAGCGGCGTATGTTCTTCAATGGGGTTCTGGACGTGATGGAGGAAAATAAAGACTTTCATCTCAAAATCATCTGTAGCGATGAAAACGGCTTTGTCAAATATGCGTTACTGGACAGATGGGCTTCACGAAACAGCACTTCGCCCACAAAAAGTCACTGTTTGGTGCAATTTTCATGCCGGTGGCGTCATTGGGCCGTTTTTGATGAAAATGACTGTCAAATGATGGTATTCGCTACAGTGAAATGCTGTATAAAAAAACTGCATGAATTGTACATCAATGATACGTGGTTCCACAAGCCATGCAGCGGGTGCAACAATCACGTCATTGAATTCTTAGTTCGGTGAACGTGTTATTTCAAGAAACGGGCCCGTCGATTGGCCGCCGAGATCGTCTGATTTAACACCTCTAGACTTCTTTTTATGGGGCTACATTAAATCATTGGTCTATGCCAACAAGCCGACGACGTAAGCGAAGCTCAGAGCCAATATTGAACGAGAAATAGCATCTGTATCGGTAAAAATGTGCGGCCGAGTCATCTAAAATTGAGTTCTACGTATCGACCGCTGCATAACCTCCCGTGTGGGACATATGTACGAAGTCATATTCCAATCATAAATTATTTAATAGTAATTCAAGCCAATCAACATTTTTTTTTTAAGATATCTCAAGTAGTTTGCATTTTATTTGAAAAATAAGTTGTCAAGCTCGTAATGAAGGACCCTAGGTATCATATCATATACACCCATAATCGCAAGATAACTGATCCGAAAATGATGTGTTCGTTTGTGTATAAAATCCGAATGTAATTAGAGTCAAAAATCGCCACTGTACATAATTCTATATGAAATTAACTTTTATTTCACAAACCGTTAGCGTTATAGAGAAAACAAATTTAATTTTATTTTTATTTGCATTTTTATAGATATCATCCGGCATCAAGACAGGAAGAATTTTTCAGACTGAGTAGTTTGATGGTACCAACGATACAGGGTCAAAATGGTGGCAACCCAAATCCCCATTTAGGATTGCCACACCAGCCACATTTGCATTTTCATCACATGCCGAAATGGCCGGGATTGCCGCAATTTAGTGACCTCTACTCCTGCATGAAATGTGAAAAAATGTTCTCCACACCCCATGGCTTAGAAGTACATTCCCGACGGACACATCATGGCAAAAAGCCGTATGCTTGCGAACTGTGCAATAAAACCTTTGGTCATGAGGTTAGCTTAAGCCAACATAGGTAAGCAATGACAAAATCGTATTATCCCTACAAATAGGAGTAATTAAGTTCCCAGAAATGACCTTTTAATTTTGTTTTCAATTCCGAAGCTAATTTTACTTTGCGTGTGCATTTTTTTTAATTCATGTGGCATAAATAATTACAGAATACAAATTTTTTGCTTAATTTTGCAGGGCTGTGCATAATGTCGAAAAAGTTTTTGAATGTAAACAGTGCGGGAAAAGATTTAAACGGTCGAGTACTCTTTCTACACATTTGCTTATACATAGTGATACAAGGCCGTATCCATGTAGTTATTGCGGCAAGCGATTTCACCAAAAAAGTGATATGAAGAAGCACACCTACATACATACAGGTAAGCAAGAAATTGGTTTTGTTTTTTTTTATATATGTGGTGAGATATTATTTTATGAGGATATAAATGTTAAGCAGGAGAGGATCGATATTCCTCGTTAAAGCTTTAAAATCAGGGATTATTCATAATCTTAAGGATTTGATAAACGTTTATCCTGGTATCGTTTCTTCAAATCCCTATACAGATGCGCGATATTTGTGTGTGCTTCATCTTTTTGAATTAACCTACTCGTATGTTTTATAAATTCATGGGGTTGAATCCTTTTAGAATGCAAGTATGATATGAAAATAAACACGTGTTGACTGGTGTCAGTAATTCCCAATGATATCAATCTTACGTACGAACAATAAAATGAAATCAAGAAATTTTAACAATCTTCCCAAATTTGATATAACGCGTGTTTTTTTTTTTTTTTGTCAAATTCTGTACTAGGGTTAGATAAAAAAACCAGTCTGTGTTATAATTGATTTTTTAAAAATTTAAAATTCACCTGAATGTGTTTTTTTGTGAGTTTACTTCATAACACATTTACCGAGTGTCGAATACGCAGCCATTTTGGCATTTTCGATGACAGTTTTCCTTTATATTTCCGAGAATCTTTTTGAATTTCTCTTACGAAGAGCGATTTTTTGTTTTCGTAAAAAAATTGACCTCGAGATTTTGACAAATTCTAATGGGTTAAGATGATAACAGAATCCAGAAAAGTGGTTTTTGGAATTCCGTCCGTGCGTCGGTTCGTCTGTCCAAAATGGTCTCTCCAGCCTAATCGGCTTGACGGATTTTCTTCAAACTTCGTATCCAGGGGTTTTTGGTCATAATTCTAGGCCATTTTTTTGTTGTTTACTTTTAGCCAATGTATTAAGGGTACCTGCCATATAAAAATTACAATTACCTCAATTTTCTCGACAAGGGGTCTAACGATTTTGATTAAACTTTGTATATCCTATACGCATATTAGTTCCACCGGCCCTGCAGGTTGGGAGTTGTGCTTTGGATTAGCTTCCCACCCATGAAAAAAAACTTAATTTTACGCAGCAACCAATAGCCCCGGAAAGGACTAATTTTATTGTTGACGACCCTGCTAAACGAAAAAGACAACGACGTTCGTCTATGCACTCGAACAACTAGCGTAAGCCCTACAAAGCAGACATTATCTCCATCCAGGAAATACAATGGGATGGGACGGGCAAAAAGAGGATGAAAAACTGTGACATCAACTACGAACCCGTGATATAGTTAGCAGAAACAGCGACTATTCGTACGCGGAGTTGTTATAAGTGCCAGACTCAGGCAAGAGGTCTTATGTTTCCGAGACATTAGCGAACGCATTGTAACGATCCGCATCAAGGCCAAATTTGCCAACATTAGCCTTGTATGCGCTTACGATATTCATTAGGGACATGGCGGTCTCCAGATTAACGAACGGTTAACCAAATTGATCACATTGCGATAGACAAGAGGCATGCATCCAGTATGTGGATGTCCGAACATTCCGTAGTGCTAACATCGACTCGAACCATTACCTTGTTGCAGCCGTTGTAGGAATGCGAACAACGCCAAAACAATCCAGAAATACTGTGAAAAAAATCACTGTCGAATGAATGCAATCGCAAGAAACCGCCAAGACCTTCGCGCAACGCGTATCCCTTAATCTCTCGATTAACACCATACCACCAGCATCGAATGTCGAAGAACAATGGCAACGATGCCAACAAGCCATTAGATCAGCCGCAACTGATGTGCTAGGTTTCTCGCGCGAACCAGCAAGAAACCCCTGGATTGATGAGGAATGCCGACAAATGCTCGCAGCCAAGAACGAGGCCTACAAGGATAAGCTGCAGGTGAAGAAGAGATCTGCCGTTGAGCTCTATAGGCAGAGAAGAAGGAAGAACACCGGCTTTTCAGGAAGAGGATATAGAGAGGTGCCACTCCAGGAACGATGTTCGCAAATTCTACCAAAGTGTAAAATGTCAAAGTCAAGGATACACGGCTCGAACAGAATCCTGTCGAAATGTACAAGGAAATATCGTAGTTGAGACACAGTCCATGCTGAGGATGTGGAAGAACCACTTCTGCAGACTGTTCAACGGCGATGACAAACAACATTCCGTTGTCAGGTAGAACGAACCATTCAATATTGGCAACAACAGCGAAAACTGGCAACCACCCGACCTGAGTGAAGTAAGGATAGCAAAATCTAAACTGAAGCTTAATAAGGCTAACGGAAAGGACGGCCTTTCTTGGTAATTAACATCCACCAACTCATAACCCGAATCTGGTCGGAAGAAAGTATGCCTGAAGAATGGAACCTCAGCATCGTTTGTCCGATGCACAAAAAAAGGAGACCCTCTAATCTGCGCCAACTACAGAGGCATAAGGCTTCTCAACATCGCCTACAAGATCCTATCTGCCGTGATATGTGAACGTCTGAAACCGTTTACCAACAACCTGATCGGCTCTTATCAGTGTGGTTTTAGGCCAGGAAAGTCCACAACCGATCAAATTTTCAAACTTCGGCACATCCTGGAAAAACCAAAAGATGTCCAAATCGATAGCCACCACCTATTCATCGATTTCAAAGCCGCATACGACAGCATTTATAGGGACGAACTATACAGAGCCATGTCAAGTTTTGGTATACTGCCCAAACTAGTCCGTTTTTTGAAGGATGACGATGGAGAATTCTCGCTGCTCAATCGGGGACGGAAACGACCTCACCGACACATTTGATACCAAAAAGGAATTAGGCAAGGCGATGCGCTGTCATGTAATTCTTCAATCAGACGGAACGTCACCATTGACAGATATAATTTTGAGATAGTTCGGGACTTTGTCTACCTTTTCTCCGCTATTAACTCTAAAAAACAACATCTCGTCAGAAATTAAAAGAAAAATTACTCTTGCCAACCTCTGTTTCTTCGGGCTAAGAAGGCAATTAAGTTGTAAAACACTTACTCGAACTACTAAGGATCTTATAAGGATGTGATTATCAAAGTCCAGCTCTACGGCGCTGAAGTATGGACCGTATCGAAATCGGATGATGAAATCCTTAGTCGATTCGAGAAAAATATTCTTCGAAAAATCTTTTGATCCCGTTTGCGTTGACAGGCTATGGAGACGAAGATTCAACCAAGAACTATACAGAGCTGTACATCGACATGCCTCTGGTCAAAAAACTCCGCATTGGACGTTTAAGATGGCTAGGACATGTAGAACGAATGGACACCAACGCTCCGGATCGCAGGGTCTTCGATTCCCAGCCAGACATCGGACGCAGTAGAGGAAGACCACGCCTTAAGTGGCGAGCCCAAGTAGAAACCGACTTTAACCAAATCGGAGTGTGCAGATGGAGGCAGTTAGCTAAGCAACTGGCTAATTGGAGACGCATGTCGGGTGAGACCCAGGTTAATTCCGTACTGTAGCATCACTCAAGTAAGAAATTAAGAAAAAGTTCCAACAGAACTGCACATCCAGTTTTTTTTTCGAGAAAATACCTATAACGGATTTTTTCATTTAGGCAATATGTAGAAAATTGTCACCTATTTGCTAATGAAATTTAATTTATAACTACTATTACTGTTTGCAATAATTCCACATAATCGGTTTTGGCCCAACTATCCTTAAACGGAATTTTCAGTTATGGCCAATACCCAAAACCATAGAGACACCGATTCTTTCAAATTCCGGAATAAGTGATCGTATTATCACGTTTTCACATTGTTTGTATCATTTTTAGCAAAATATTATAAAAATCATCAAATTCTCACATGCTTGGCATTTAATCTAACGCCCAACTCGCTGTGAAAGAGAAAGTTACGTACGACCAAAGATTACCAAGTCATACAGATGACGCACTGCATACAAGCAAAATTGTTCTATGGCGGGTCGTACTGGCACGGCTCGCCATATGTTTGAATCTCGTTTTTCATGGGTGCATGTAAACACCGCCCACCCGTACCATTAAGCTGGTGAGCAAAAGTTTCTGTTTTTTGTTCTCAATGCGTCATCTTTATAATCTTTGGTATGACCCAGTCGTGCACCCACCACTAGTTATTTAAATAGCAGCGCCACAAAATCTACATGACGAGATCAGGAAGTAGGTACACCAGAAAACCTTTTTTTTTAAATTCGTCGTAACTATTGACATCTTTCTCCTTTTTCGACATATGACAGCAATCACGGTCCTCCTGGGTTTAACTGATTAAACAGTTGTTAGGGTCAAAGATTTTCGTATTGTACGAATACATTAATTCATGTCACTTACCATGTTTTAAAATCAATATACCCACCTACGCATTCTTCAGTTATTTCCTTCTCGGAGAAAAAAAATGAATCAATATTTTAAAGATACACTTGTGTCTTCCACACAATTCTGAGTTCTGAAAGTTCATCTCAGCGCATAAGGATTAACATTGGCATGGACCGATTGAAGAAAAAAACGAGGCGAATTCTTGTGTTAACCTCACTACACTTACAACAAGCAAAACAACAAAACCTTTATGTTTCTATCCACCAGCTTTAAGGGTCAAGCAATCCTGTTCGTATAACGTGCTTAAAAAATCGTTTATAAACATTCGTAAGGCCTTGTCATTCGAATAGAAAAAAAACCTCGTTGCGAACATATTCAACATCTCCATTCTGTATAAATCCATTAACAAACTTAAACATTTATGTACATTCTATGTGCAAGTGAGCATCATATTATATATACCTATTTATGCGCTCGAAATCCGTTATAAAAAGCGTCTTTTATTAAAGGTGTTGTCGGTAGCGGCAGTGGTAGCCAAAACAACCAGACGTTTCTGGGTGAATCAACGCAGTTGTAGGTACATATTCGCCTTTTTGGTTATAAATAAATAAAAAAGCAATACCTACGCATCTATTACACCCACTATGGACAAAAACGATAAAAATGTCTGGGATGTTATATCTATCTATGTATATATATACAACGTTACGCTACTGTAGGTACTAACTCTTTCTTTGTATCTGACTTGTTTTTAGTACATTTTTCACAGATGGGGTATATGTAAGTCATCATTTGGGGCTGCAAAGCCATTATCGCTTTCGCTGTAGTATTTTCCAGGGGTTGCAAACGGAGTACGGACGTGTCTGCAAAAGCTTAAGCTTTTCAAGTACAGCAACAGGATACAGCACAAAGCTTTTTTTTCAATTATATACAGAGAATTCACATTGTGGCTGTGTGAAACTGAATCGCTGTGTGTATTGTTGGCTAGAGGAAATCAAAATCCCTTGACTAAATTTTTCATTGGTTGGTCGTGATTTGCCTGTACATACGTGTGCCGCCCTATTTTCATGGTTTCCATGACAATATTCTAGATACGCTACTGTAGTAGTGTCTCCATCCAAGTTATTACAAATCCAGGAAATGATGAAAAGAATATACGACCAGTACCTAACCTATTCTTACCAAAAAAAAAAAAAAAAAATTCGCGAAGTAATTTAGTGATAGAAGTCCTTGCTTTTCTAGAGCTCTCATACATGGGCAACTATCTGACGTTGATGACAGCTTAGGATATGTAGATGTATACCCGAAGAATTGCAGAAACGTGATTGCCAAACATATGTATATATTTCCGTTGGGATGTTTTGATTCCAATTGATTTTTTTCTATCTATTTTTATTGCTTTTGTTATGTAGGTATAGGATAGGAATGTATGTTTCTTGTCTGCTGCCTTAAATGATGAAGACAATACATATTGCTGTGTATGTGTGCATCTGTGTTTCACGTAAATTCTATCCAAGTTGTTGGTAAATAAGTACATAAACGTATGAGGAAATATAGTGAGTTTAAATACCGTCACGTCTTTCGCAGTGATTATAGAACTTTTATTATTTATAACTTTGAGGCATGCTCTCTTATTAAATCACAAAAGCGGATATTTTAGGTTGGGGATTACGTTAATGTCATTAAATGTCGAGCGATAGATCTGTATGGTGATAGGTATCTAGGTCCATATACATATTTTTTTTTGTTTATTTCGAGTGCGATGTGATTTACATATAAGAATTGATACAAAGTGTCGCTATCCAGATGAAGGCACCTATCAATATTTTTGCATTCGCATACCTATATCTACAAATACTTTCAGAAGTTAAATTCTAGTACCTTCCTACTGAAAATCACGCGGTTGATGTGATATATTACCTATATAGACGTCACACCAATGCAAATATGTAAAACCTTTGGTTTTTGTACCCTATCCCATTGGGGGATATTAGTTTTAATATTCAGCCCTAGCGAGGTATCCGTCAGAGCGGAAAATTCTCCGATTTTGTAC